>JAPFRF010000018.1:13719370-14234370 GCA_029282475.1 Phrynocephalus forsythii
CGGTGCCTTCTTCTGCGATGTCAGCGTTTCCCGCACCTAGAAAGCCCGGGTGTCAAGGGGGGGGGGATCTAAGTTCCCTCTTTTCTCAGCAGGGGGAAACCACGGGGTCTAAGTCGACCCACTGAATCCGTGTTGGTTTCGCGTGCCAAAACGCCACCCCAGATGGGGACTGTTTTATGATCCTAATTTGGACAGATTGATTAAGGACTGGCTGTCATCTTCATTTTCCTCCCCCCTCCCCGTGGCTACCTCTCTCTCTCTCTCTCTCTCTCTCTCTGCAGTCGCGTTGGCCACTGAAGTGCAGGGCTTCGGGCCGCCTCCCCTGGAGGAGCAGCGCCGGCACCAGAGCTACTTCGTCCGCCTGGGGTCCCTCTCCAGCAGAGTCCGCCAGCGGGCAGCCGTGCATTCCCTCCGCCGGCTCAATCGCGTCAAGGAAAACACCCAAAGCACCCTCGCCCAGCTCCAGATGGTCATCAACCTGGTAAGGCTGGTCCCCTCGACCAAAGCGTGGATGCGGCAAGCATCTCCTCTTTGACAGACAACCCAGAGTTGGAGCCAAGGGAGGGCTGGAGTTCGTTCGTTCGTTTGTTCCTTCCTTCCACCATCATCTCCTTTCTACTTTCCTTCCTTCCTTCCTTCCATCCATCCATCAGTGCCTTCCTTCCTTCCATCCTTCCACCATCAGCTCCTTCCTACTTTTCTTCCTTCCTTCCATCCATCCATCTTCAGCGCCTTCCTTCCTTCCTCCTTCCTCCCTTCCTTTCTTCTATCCTTCCTTCCATCCATCCATCCATCCATCAGCGCCTTCCTTCCTTCCTTCCACCATCATCTCCTTTCTACTTTCCTTCCTTCCTTCCTTCCTTTCCTTCCTTCCTTCCTTCCTTCCTTTCCTTCCTTCCTTCCTTCCTTCCTTCCTTCCTTCCTTCCTTCCTTCCTTTCCTTCCTTCCTTCCATCCATCCATCCATCCATCCATCCATCCATCAGCGCCTTCCTTCCTTCCTTCCACCATCATCTCCTTTCTACTTTCCTTCCTTCCTTCCTTCCTTCCTTCCTTCCTTCCTTCCTTCCTTCCTTCCTTCCTTTCCTTCCTTCCTTCCATCCATCCATCCATCCATCCATCCATCAGCGCCTTCCTTCCTTCCACCATCATCTCCTTTCTACTTTCCTTCCTTCCTTCCTTCCTTTCCTTCCTTCCTTGCTTCCTTTCCTTCCATCCATCCATCCGTCCATCCATCCATCCATCCATCCATCCATCCATCCATCCATCCGTGCCTTCCTTCCTTCCTTCCACCATCATCTCCTTTCTACTTTCCTTCCTTCCTTCCTTCCTTCCTTCCTTCCTTCCTTCCTTCCATCCATCCATCCATCCATCCATCCATCAGCGCCTTCCTTCCTTCCTTCCTTCCTTCCACCATCATCTCCTTTCTACTTTCCTTCCTTCCTTCTTTCCTTTCCTTCCTTCCTTCCTTCCTTTCATCCATCCATCCATCCATTTATCTATCCATCCATCATCAACACCTTCCTTCCTTCCTTCCTTCCCTCCCTCCCTCCTTCCTTGGGTTTATACACCCGCCAAATTTAATTCAGAGAACAACTCCAGGCAGTGTTGGAGGATCCATCTCTTAGCCCTCGGTCAGCCCCCGGGGACCCCCCTCCCCGGGGCAGCCCTTAACTCGATTAACCTCACAAGACCGTTGTGCTGATGAGAGGGGAAGACTAGCACAACCAATGCCTCACTGCTCCCCAGGAGGAATGATAGAAAAATCCTAGGATCGTAGAATAAATTGAGTTGGAAAGGCCCGGAGAGAGCTTCAGGTGACACCAAATTGGTTGCAAATGAGTAATACTATACAGCAGTGGTTCTCCACCTGTGGGTCCCCAGATGTTCCTGGACTGCATTTCCCAGAAGTCTTCATCACTAGCTGAGCTGGCAGTCCAGGCACATCTGGGGACCCACCGGATGAGAACCACTGCTATGCAGTATCTTGGAAGACAGAAAGGACCTAGATCGGTTGGAGCCTTAGGCTAAAAACAGCGGAATGAAATTTCGCAGAGAGAAACTTCACAAATGCACAGTTAAAAGATGAAGGTAATTTGGCTGAATAATACCCTGAGCGAGAACGAAGGTGGAGTTGCTGCCAATCAAAAGCGGAGAATGAGCCTAGCAGTGTGATGCAGCTGCGAAAAAGGCCAAGACTATTTTAGGATGATATAGTAATACCAGAAAGCATAGGATTGATATGGAACACTTTGTCAGTGCCGGGTATCTTTGTCAAAAATCTGAACCATCCCCCCTTTCCTTTCTCCCCGGCGCCTTCGCAGATCGAGAACCTGAAACAAGGGGTGGGCCAGCGGTTCCAAGAAGCGCAGGAAAAATTACACCAGATCTTGCAGGAATGGAGCCGAGAGCATTCGGGGGAAGCCTCCGCCGGAGACATGCCGCCCGAGGTACCTTTGACACCCGTGCTATCTATTCCAGTGGTTCTCAACCTGTGGGTACCCACCCAGATGTCCCGGGACTGCAATTCCCAGAGGCCTCCCCCATCTCGCTGTGCTGGAAGAGATTTTTGGGAGTTGCAGTCCAGGAACCTCTGGGGACCCACACGTTGAGAACCACCAATCTATTTTATGGGATCCCTTCCAGTGCCACAGTTCTTTAATTTGTAAGTCAGGGACGGCTTAGGGGTAGAGCCATTAAACCCACAGCTGAAGGGTTTGACCCAACACTTCCGCCGCGGGTGGGAAATCCAGTTGAGAGGGAGGGGATATGATTGAGACGTACAAAATAAGGCAGGGCATGAGTCAAGTGGATAGAGGGGCGCTCTTCTCCCTCTCACAAAATGCCAAAACGAGGGGGCATCCACTCAAACTGAGGGTCGGAAGAGTGAGAACAGATCAAAGGAAGTGCTTTTTTTACCCAGCGTGTTGTTTGTGGAACTCCCTGCCACAGGAGGTGGTGGTGGCATCTGGCCTGGATGCCTTCAAAGGAGGATTGGACAGATTCCTGGAGGAGAAGTCCATCATCCAGGTGACAAACCATGATGGGAGATGTGTCATCACCAGGCTTAAAACCAGGGTCCTTCAAGGGCCAGAGGCAGGGGAGTGGTATATCAGGAGACAGAGATCTAGTCTCGTGCACTCCCAAAGGCATTTGATGGGGCCGCTGTGAGATCCAGGAAGCTGGACTAGATGGGCCTTTGGCCTGATCCAGCATGAGGGCTCTTCTTAGGTTCTTATGCTCTGGCTCAACGCACTCCTATTAACTCCATTTCCTCCGGGCAGGTGGAATCGCGCACCCTGGCCATGCTCCGTGTGGTCACCCAAGACCTGGGCCCGGCTTATCTACGGCTGGTGGGCGGCGTGGAAGGCCTCCCCGGCGGGCTCTGGCAAAGGGTCGAACAAGCCATGGCCAACGCCCGCCAGCTCCACGCTTCCTTCTCGGCCGCCACCTCTCTCGGGGACCTCTCCTCCAGCATCCTGGCCCAGAGCCGGGAGAAAGTGGCCCAAGCCCGGGAGGTCCTGGACCAGCTGGTGCAATACATGACCGAATCCACGCCGCTCAACTGGATCGTCGGACCTTTCCGGCCCTCGCCGGCTGCCACCGCCGGCGACACCGCGACGGAGACGGAGGCGCCTTCGCCCGGCGACCAGGAGATGAAAGGCCTCACGGATCCTGCCGAGAAGACCTCCGAGGCAAGGCCGAAGGAGAAGGGGCCACCAAGCAAGGCTCGGCTGAGGTCCACAAAGCCGCGGGAGACGTCCAGAGAGGAGGACGGAGGGGAAGAGAGCTGTGACGCCAACGCAGCGGCGAAGGCCTTGGTACAGACCTGGTCCGACATGCCCAAAAAGGCACGGAAACAGGTCAGCAAAGCACCGGCCACGGACGGCGCGGGGGAGAAGCCCGGGAAGAGTGCCCTCAATCAAGTCACAGAAAGCCACGAGAAGCAGCCGTAGGGGTCGCTGGCGTGGCACCCGAAAGCCCCTGCCCGCCCGTCCGAGATCTATCCGTCATCATAATACCACGGCTGGGGAACACGGGGTCCTCTAGACGTGACAACCTTGCAATGCCTCCGATTCTTCCCTCCTGGGGGGGTCTGTCTAACAACCGCTGGGGTCCGAGAACATGGTGGTCTTCCGATCTGCAAGCTCACCGGTGCTGACGTGCGTCACGGAAACGCCAGCATCCAAAATGCACACACACAAAACAACTTATAGGATCTTCCTTCTCTGTATGTAACATCGGGTGCCACCTCTGCAGAGTTCCTTCCGAGCATCGCGGAGTTCAACGCCCTGGTCCGGGCAGGCACATCCAAATCAAAGCAGACCTGACTTCCACTAGACGTAACCTCCGTTCATCTCACGGGGGGCGGGGTGTGTGTGCTAACTTCCCTCCCACCATCGTTTCAGTTTGTCATGGGGACATCACTTGACAAGACGTACACACCTCCAGAACAAACGAAGGAAGACCGTCTCCCTTGTATCTCCGTCTCTATCCTCCCATGACCCTGCACCAATCCGTCAGAGAGAATTTGAAAGCTTCATCGTCACTAAAGCTTCAACTCGGGATGTCTTCAGGCTGTACAGGCACACCCGCCCCCCCCCCCCCGCATGGCCGCTTTACTAAAACACGGGGAGGGTCGTTTTAATAGCTGTAAGGGCTACATTCTTTTAATAACTCTAAAAGTTCCAAGTCAGAAAACAAAGGTGGGTGAGCTGCTTGGGTGGTTGGGAAGCACTAATTTCTCTGTTTGTACCTGGATCGGCTAGGTTTTATTTAAGCATGGCACACACACACACACACACACACACACACATATATATTAAAAAAATGTGTACATGGAATTTTCCTTCCAACATACTTGTCCAGCACGTTGCAGCAGCTAACTACCGGGAAGTATGCCAGCATCTGTCTGTTAGTGTGATACAATACAGCCCGGAATAAATTTCAGAGACTGTGTTGGAATAAAATGCATCCTTCCCTTCAAAACCCCACGTTTCTAGCCCTCATGGTGGTTGCAGACGAACCGGGAAACAACTGTGGGAGAGTGAGGGGCACGGCTGAAAACCTGCCCGACATAAACGTCTCAAAACAATAGGAAGAGGGAAGGAATGCATGGTCTTGAACTCTGCTTAGAGGGGAAAATACCTGCTTGTGATTAAACAAGACTTTTCAGCAAGGTTGCAGGAACTTCTGTCTCTTTCTCCCCCACGTTATGTGTGGGAGAAACCAAATATAAGAAAGCAAAAGCTCACACGGTGCAGTTTATGCCAGTTTTCTTCTGGCAGAATTTAAATTCATGGGGAATGCTGGGGTTTTGGGTTCCGGTCTTGCACAATTCAAAAACCTGGCCTCTCACACACAGATCCTCACGGATCCACCCAAATTTTATGGAGAATCCTACCTAAGCCACTAACCAACCCAAGGTCCTGTCGGTGCCTGCAGATGACACCGCAGAAATGATGGTTCCTTCGGCACAAGGCTGTGAAGTGGTGCAAAAGCACGGTCTCCCAACACACGGATCCTTAGTTATATTTATCATCTCCAATTTTGCACGTTGTCCTTCAGGGGTCTAAGCCGCCTTGGATCCTTTCGAAGGAGAAAGGCAGGGTAAAAATATAAAATAAATAAATAAATCACACGCAAGGGACCTTCGCAAGGCAAGGGATTATTGGAGAGGAAAAAGAGATTGCAGAGAGACTCGAGGAATTCTTTGCTTCAGTATTCACTGAAGAAGACAGGGACCACATGCCCAAAACTGAGCCTATCTTCGTAGGGAGGGAAACCGACAGAATTAAGCCAGACAGAAATAACCAGGGAGGAGGTCCTTGCAGGTCTTGTTAAACTAAATGCTAACAAATCACCAGGACCCGATGGCATCCATCCACGCGTTCTCGAGGAACTTAAAGATGAAATTGCTGAGGCCCTAGCCAAAACATATAATCTTTCCCTCAAATCAGGTGTTCTGCCTGATGACTGGAAGGTAGCAAATGTAACACCAATCTTCAAAAAAGGATCCAGAGGTGATCCAAGAAATTACTGGCTGGTCAGTTTGACTTGTGTCCCAGGTAAAGTGATGGAAACCATCCTAAAAGGTAAAATTAATAGGCACATAGAAGAGAAGGCGCTACTGAAGGAGAGACAACACGGCTTCTGTAAGGGCAAATCACGCCTGACTAATCTGTTGGAATTCTTTGAGAATGTCAACAAGCATGTGGATAACGGAGATCCAGTTGACATGGTTTATCTGGACTTTCAGAAGGCTTTTGACAAGGTCTCACACCAAAAGCTCTTGAATAAACTTGCCAGTCATGGAATCAAGGGACAGGTCTTGTCCTGGATCAGCAACTGGCTAAGGAACAGGAAACAGAGGTGGAGGGAGGTAAAGAGTGGGGTCCCCCAAGGTTCAATACTGGGACACCTGCTTTTCAACCTCTACATAAATGATCTAGAAGTAGGAATAAATAACAAGGTATCCAAATTTACCAATGACCCTAAACTATACAGAGATTGTGAGGAGCTCCAGAGGGATCTCTTGACAGTGGGAGAGTGGGCAAAAAAACAGCTTCAACATTAGCAAATGCAAAGGGATGCACGTTGGGAGAAAAAAAAGAACAAAACCCAATTACGTTTATAAACTGATGGGGTGTGAACTCTCTGCATCAAATCAGGAAAGGGACCTTGATGTCCTGGTGGACAGCTCAAGGCAGGTGTCCACCCAGCGTGCCGCAGCAGTGAGAAAAGCAAACTCAATGCTAGGGATCATTAGGAAGGGTACAGAAAATAAGTCAGCGAGGGTCATTTTGCCTCTTTATAAATCCATGGTGAGGACCCATCTGGAGTATTGTGTACAGTTCTGGTCACCCCATCCCTCCAGAAGGATATTATAGAAATGGAAAAAGGGCAGAGGAAAAGGGCAACCAGAATCATTCAGGGACTGGAACACCGTCCTTATTACCCTCTGAGGCTGCCACGGCTGGGCCTCTTCACTCTCTCAAATGCCGGTGCCCGAGAGGGGATCTGATTGAAGTTTATAAAATCATACACGGGGTGGACAAAGTAGATAAGGAAAAGCTGTTTTCCCTATTGCACAACACTAGAACTAGGGGGGCACTCCATGAAACTTCTGGGTGCTAAATATCGAAAAAAAAAGAGAAAGTCCTTTTTTCATCCAGAGGATCAGTGGTCTGTGGAACTCCCTGCCAGAAGAAAGTGGTGACCGTGGTCCGCCTTGACAGCTTTAAGAAAGGACTGGACAAATTCATGGAAGACAAGGGTCTCTCAACGGCTCTCATGATGGAT
Organism: Phrynocephalus forsythii; assembly: GCA_029282475.1. NCBI lineage: Eukaryota > Metazoa > Chordata > Lepidosauria > Squamata > Agamidae > Phrynocephalus > Phrynocephalus forsythii. The sequence continues at coordinate 13,726,672 of JAPFRF010000018.1, forward strand.
GCCTAAGGACAACCTCTGAGTTGGAGAGAGAGGCAGGAGATTTTTCAGTGCCATTTGCGGGGAATCGTAAGCAGGTGAAGACATCTGCTGGGGAATCCCCTGAAGCAAAGGGTGAGAGACGTTGTGTGTGAGACAGAATGCTGGACTGGATGGGCTGTGGCCTGTCCCGGCAAGGCTGTTCTTATGTTCTTAAAGCAGAGATCGGCGGCTTGAGTCCACCAGGAGGGTCCTGGAACTACAAACCCCACCGTCCTTCATGCCGGTGGGGGGTTGCAGAGAGTTGTCACTGAAAAACATCTGGAGGGCCACGGCTGGAACGGACCGAAAACAGCTCCACAAACAATGTGGTTGTCTGTGATTCCCAAAAGAGGGGAGAAATCCCATATGGCGTTGACCCATCTCACATTCCTCCCCCTTGCTGCTCATCCGGCTGCCCCCCTCTGTTTCCTCTGCCTTATTACCTCTCCCAGTGATTTTTTGGGGGCATGTGTGTGCGTGTTTATTTAATATATTAGATGCTTTCCAAGAAGAGGGTGGAGCAGCACCCGGGTTACCAACCTCCGGCATGCAGCTGTGCACCGAAACGTGTCCGAGCAGAATTTCCAACCTGTTCCAGTGCATTTTACATGCCTGAACGGAGGAAACAAAGAGGGGAGGGCAAAGGGGTTCCTGATTTCAAAGCCATGATTTTGGGGGGATACTTAGGTTTGCCTCTTTAGAACGCCGTTCTTTCCCAATCACCTGGCCCAGGTAAGAGTCTGCACTTTTCTTTCGGACCGGGTTGTCACCTGTGGATTCAATGCCCGAAATCCATCTATACATCGAGTTAAACCAGTTTACGAGCTCTCAAATTGCCCCTCAAAACAACCTTTAATCAATGGATTTCCTCTTTGAGTTTCGTCAGATCCCCCCAATCGCTTATAACTGATCCCCCACCCTTTTTATTTTGCAATAACTTATACAGTGGCACCTTGTATGAAGGAATTAATTTGTTCCAAATGAAATTATGTGAATCAAATTTTCCTTTATACAAATTTCCCATAGGAAGGCATTGAAAACGGAGTGATCCCATTTTTATGCCCCATAGGTGATTATGTTAAGCAAAGTTCCCCTATCTCTGGAATTGTTTATGTTATACAGATTTTATGTTATACAAATTGTTTGTTATACAAGGGTCCACTGTATTAGATTAAGACTGTAACTTAAGGAGACCTTTTCTTTTTTACAGTGTAACTCTGAACTTCGTTATGTTATAGTGACCAGCCTTGGGCCTTCACACGTAGCTGAGATTTCTACCACAGGCTAACGGATAAAAGCATTCTGACACTGTGTGTTTTCAAAGCAATTAAAGTAACTAGAAACAATTAAGTCTTCTATTACCCAGGTAAACTTTCATAATCCATGAAGGTAAAAAAAAGGTCCTTCCCCCCGCACATGCGTGCTAGTTGTGTCGGACTCTAGGAGCGGTGCTCATCTCCGTATTCAAGCCAAAGAGCCAGTGTTGTGCAAGTCCGTGACCACGTGGCCAGCATGGCCGCAAGGAAACACTGTTTTCCCTTCCCGCTTTTTACGGCGGTACCTATTTATCCACTTGCATTTACAGTGGTACCTCGGATAACGAATTTAATTCGTTCTCCAAGGCAATTTGTTATCCAAAACATGGTTTCCCATAGGAATGAATGGGAAACCATTAATCTGTTCCAGAGCCTAGGAAAACGACCCAGACACTTGGTTTTTTGCTCAAAACTCTTTATAAAGTGCACTTTAAAGGTACAGATGTGATGCAGCCCAGGATAACTCGTTTCTACCGATGCATGCTGGCAACCCATAGGGAATATTCATTATCCGAGGCAGCCCTATACCTGGAAATTGCGATTCGTTATCTGAAAAATTCGTTATCAGGGGCATTCGTTATCCGAGGTATTACTGTACTTGTTTTTGAACTGCTAGGTTGGCAGGAGCTGGGGTGATCAGCAGTAGCTCGCTCCACTGCGTGGCACCCGGGATTCGAACCGCCGATCTGCCGACTTTGCAGTCGACAGTTTTTGGAGCCTTAGTCCACTGAGCCACCATGCCCCTTGAAAGTTCATAGCAAATTATAAAAAGTAATAAAATAATAATAATAATGAGCATTTAAGAGACCCCCAAAGACTGACTTAACACAGCTGTTCTCCCCCCAAGGACCTTCTGAATAATAAAAAGTTTAAAAAGTTACTTTCCAAAAGTCCTCTGCCCAGTGCTCTTGGGCCCATGGAAGCTTTCCTACGACTGACGGGCCTTAAACGAGAGGTACCGGTCGGCGCAGGCCGTGCAGCTGGAGTCCAGAGCTTATCAGAGGTACAATAATGCCTTCCACATTGTCCGCCCCCTTAAAACGTCTGAGATTTCAGTAACCACCCCTGTCTGTCAGGAGACCCCCTACCACTTTTGCCGTCCTCAAACTTCTGCAACCCTTTATTTGAAAAAAAAAGGGCTACTACACTACGGGGCCACTAGATCTGCTGAGACCAGTGTCTGCAGGTCGGTGATGTGAAAATAATCAAAGAAAAAAAACCCTAGAAATTGACATTTCTCAAGATGAAGTTACTGGAAGTGGGCACTGGAGGGCACCAGAAATAACTAATTAACTAATGCAGTATAAGTACAGGAGGACCCCCGTATCCACTGATTCAGGTATCCACGGTTAGCAGAGAAAAAAATTAAATAATTCAGCAGCCACAAAGCAAGCTGTAAAGCAAGCTGTTGCCACAAACAGCACCCATAAAGCAAGCTACTGTCAGGAAACAGCAGTTTGGGGTGGGTGGGCAGGTGTTCTCTCTTATCCACGGTTTTCATTATTCACAGGAAGGCCTGGAACTAATCCCCAGTGGATACTGGGGTCCTACGGTATACTGTATATATTTTTCTCGGATGTCATTACCAGAACTGGCCAGGAGAGGGTGCCAGGGACCATTTCTGATATAGCATTTGCTATTAAAAGAGTGTTTGCTCTAATCCACATTTTTCGCATCCGCGGGAGAGCTTGGATCCAGTTTGTCGCAGATAAGGTGGTGGCGGTTCTGACTGTAATCTCTCGCTTGCCATCGGATTGCAAATTAGGGCCTGTGCTTTGGATTTTATGAACTACAAAACCCTTCGCTCTTTGTTTTGACCAGAAGTCCGTTGGGTGGTGCTCCCAGAATGCAGGATGATAGATTGAATTGGAACACCCCCTTACCTGCCAACTCTTTAACCCCGGGGGAGTTTCACCTCCTAACCCCTCGACGCAAGGGTTATTTTTACTTCCACATTCCAGACACAAAGTTAGGGACCGGATGGTATCAGTAAAAAAGAGCGGATAAAAGCCACAGAGGTTTCTTCACAAACCCCGACAACCCGGCTTTAAACAAATCAGGCAAAACCCGTTCCCCGTCGGATGGGAAGCTGGCGCTGACCTCCGAGGGACCTCTTCCGGCGGCCTGCAAGGAATCCAGCGAGGAATTTTGGGACCGGATTGAAGGCAAGAGACGCCCACGGAAGCTCAAAGTCTTTATTGGCGTGCCAAGGATCCGTCCCTTTTGACGGGAAGTCAAGCCACCAGATGTCGGGTCGGGCGCTTTCATTTGGTGAGGTTCTTCACGTACTTCCACCCATCGTGGGTGTACTCCGTGGCCCGGGTAGGAGCCACCGAGAGGGCGCCAATGGCCGTCCGGACCCCTGTGGAAAGCAGATGGACATGGAAACGATAAAAAGCGGGATCCCGCAGAGACATTTCGCTGAGGTTCCTCTCGCGGATCTGCCGGCCGGTGCCCGCCACCCCCTGATCGTCCATCCCCATCTCTCTTCCTCCACATTAAATGGCTGCGACGGATTTTTAAAAAAAAGCTTCAGGGGAAAACCAGGAGCGGATTTGGGTACAGTAATCCCCCGCCGATTGCAGGGATTAGGGACCCACCCCACCCGCGATCCACAAAAATCCGCAATATGCGGAAGCGGGTGGGGGGGCTGAGTGTGTGGGGGAGATCACGCGCCTTACCCAAAAGCCTCAGAGGAGCGTGGGGGGGGCGGCGTGGAGCGACCCAATCGCCCCCTGCCGCCCAGCTCCGAGGCCCTCCGGAGGTGCCCGGGGGGGGAGGCACGGAGAGGGACACCAGCCCTCCCCGCAGCCCTCCTGTGCGGCAGCACCCGGGGGGGGCAACGGAGAGCGACACTATCGCCCCCCGCTGCCCCCGCCCCCCAGGCTTCTTGGAGGTGAGGGGGCGCACAGAGCGACCAGATGGCCCCCGCGGCGCAGGTACTGCGATCCTGCGATGTAGCGGGACCGCGGGACCTGAACTGCAAAATGGTGGGGGAGGTGACTGTATTGCAGAACTGGGGAGTGGGAAGTTTCCCTGACGTGGGAGGTCAGAAGGGGCAACAGCCAGGGCCCACTTCCTTTGAGGGGGCACCTCCTCCAACCCTACTACTACTGCTACTGCTGCTACTGCTGCTGCTGCTACTACTACTACTACTACTACTACTACTACTACTACTAATAATAATAATAATAATAATAATAATAATAATAATAATAATAATAATAATAATAATAATAATAATAATAGAAACAAGCTGTACCTGAGTTCCAGGCATTACAGAAGGAAAATTCCGTTTTTGGAACAGCGGGAAGCTGGTGAAATAAAATAGATATGTATATATGTGCACGGTAGAAAGGATGGAGAAAAAAAAATATCAAGAGCCACACTCTGGCCAAGTTTTTAAGTCAACACCCAGCTAGTGACATTTTTAACATGTTCCAATATCGATATTTGTGGTTTTTTTTTCCATATGCCGCTCTTCATCTCGTCTCTCTCTTAGGGATCCGTCAGCCACCTTGCGCCTTCGCTGGCGGGGGAAACGCCCCCCCCCCGGAATTGCAATAAATAAATAGAGTAAATCAAGATTTTGAGCCGATTGACTGCCTCCAGGTCCTCCTCCTGGATGAGACCCAGCAGCTCTGTGGTTGCAGAGCCAGGGAGGGGTTGGGAGTTTGATTCTTCCCCCCAGGGTGGGCCTCCTTGGTGGGGGCTGGTCTAGATGACCACTGGAGGGTCCCCCTTCCCGTTCCCGGCACCCAACTGGACCTAGTGGCATCCTTGCGCGTGGCCTGGCCGGTACGTTCCGCCTGGCTTCCCGTGGGACTCACCTCCCAGCCGAAATACTTCACCCACTCCTCCACGGCCGGGGGGAGCGCTTCCTGGGCTTTCTGGAGGGCCCGGGCGCCTTCCTCGCTCCCGCGGAGAAGCCCCTGGTCGTAAACCACGTAGACGGCGCCGCCGGCCAGGGCGCCTTTAACCACAAGCCTGAGAAGGAGAAGAAGTGGAAGGGGACGTGGGGAGAACAAATAAACAAAACACCCCGACAGAAGTCTTGACATGCCTGGCGGCGAGGGTAAAAAGACGTCACTGTGGTTTGCAGAGAGGCCGCAAAGGTCATCTATCCCAACCCCAGCTTGGAAGGAGGGGAATGCCACTGTGGAAAGGTGGAGGGTGACTCATTCCTCCCCAAGAGCAGGTAAATAATTCACATTTAATTTGTCATCGTCGTGTCTCAAGCTGATTCGGATTTATGGCAATTGTTTCCCAAGGTTTTCTAGGTGGATAATCCCCCTTCCCTTCTTTTTGGGGTGGGGGGTGGGGGGTGATCCTTGGGACAACGATGCTTGCTCAAGTTTACCCATGCTGGCCCAACTCTGAAGATTTGTTCTATCGGGCAAAATCACGAGAAAACCAAACCAAACCAAGACAAAACAAAACAAAACCCAGGGGAGGGGCTTAAACAATATATTTTAATGCCAGTTCAAGGTTGCGCATAGTTTGGTTTGGGTTTGGCCAAAGACGCTCAAGCAAACTGGCCCCGCTGGTTCCCCGTTCTGAAGCCACTGGTGGGATTCGAACCCCCAACCTGGTGGGTCCCCAACCGAGCACTTTCAACAACAAACATCCACATGCCAAAGAAAATTTTAAAACTCCTCTTGCATTTTTTTCGCCATCTTTGCTGCTTTTTATTTTTATTTTATTCTTTTTTATTTTGATTTTGTTGTAGTAGTAATATTATAATTCTTGTGAACTGCCCGGAGTTCCATTGGAAGACGGGCAGTATAGAAATACCGGTAAATAAATAAATAAATAAATAAATAAATGTCAAGTAATGCCAAGGCATCTCCTCCAGCCTTATTAGTCACGTTTTACTGTTATTTTGTTTCATTTTATGGGGGAAAGGATAAGAAATTCCCGAGAGCCAAAGATCTGACAATCTCCCCACCCCCCAGAAATAAGGGGTGAATTATAAGGAAAGGGGAAAGCTTTGGAATATCGTTGCTAAAGAGGTAAAGGGTTGCAAAAGGAGTAAAAAAAAAAATCAAACAAATAGAAATTTAAATGACAATTAAAATCCTTTAGAGCTGAGATGGCAAAAGGGGAAATTTATTTTATTTATTTATTTGGATTTGTCACCGCCCATCTCCCTGGGGTGGCCTCGGGGCGATTTACAATATAAAACACAATAAAACTATATTTAAAAAAAAATCTTTAAAAAGACAGACCTAAAACTGACAATAAACATATTGGGGTAAGTGGTGAGACTTTAAAAGAAATGGGTCAGGACCTTCAAAACCAGGGGGGAGAGGCTTAAGAGCTTGGGGGCGCATCCCCCATTGCTTCCCCCTACCCTCTTCCCCCCCCCAAAAAAAATCGAACTTAAAACGACAATAAAAATATATTAATTTCAGAAAGGCCGCCCGCCCGACTCACTTCGCCAAAGGGAAGATGCGCGGCGCCATCGTTACTCCACGAGCCGCTGCTCCCCACCGGCCCAAGGGCAGCCGCTCGGCGCCCGCCCGCACCGCTTTTTTTCCTTCTCGCGAGACCTTCCGAGATTTGCGGCCGCCCGGGCACGGCGACCCGCCGCCATTGTTCGTTGCCGCGGCAACCGTTAAAACGCCGCCGGGGCGGGGAGGCGGCGGAAAACAATGTATTGAAGCAAAAAATTAATTACATTTAATTAATTTAAATAAATAAATAAAACTTTAGTTGTTGTGAGTTTTTTTCGGGCTGTTTGGCCCCCTCCCTTCTGGCAGCGGAGGGGAGTCTTTTCCCCTCCCTCTCCCTGCGGTTGCTTGAGGTAACCGTCATGGCGGCCGAGCCGGAAGTGCCGAACCGCCTCACGCATGCGCGCCGCGAAGGACGCGCCCTTCTCTCCTCCCAACTCTGTGGTTAGACCTCCCAAACCTTACCTTTGCTCCTTAAAGAGCAAAGGTTAAGGTTTTTAAAAGAGAAGCGGAGACAAATTTAAAAAGCAGGTGATTTGCACGGGTGGGTTTTTAAAAATCATGTTTTGCAACATTTAGATTTTTATGCATGCTTTTGCTTGCCAGGAAGGGGTGGGATTCGCTTGCACGTGGACCTGGCTTCACTTTTCTACGTTATTATGTTATTATTAGTAATCCCTTGGGATTTAAAACCCTTGCAAAAGCTCCACTAAATCCCCTAATGGGGTTCCCTCCCAGGTCACTGGGCCAGTGCATTTGAAGCACGGCCACACCGATATAGGTTGGTATCCTTCTTTGCTACAGAGTTGCACTGAAAAGGTGCATTTTTTTTTTCAAATTATTGCCGTGATTTTAATTTAGGAGGAAAGGCAAATTATATTTTAATCATGTCATTTAATGTCGGGTTTTTTGGGGTTGGGGGGCGGGTGGGAGGGTTTTGCTTTGTTAATTTTCACTGCCAACTGCTCTGAGATGTGCCACCAAATACCTTAATGGGGCTTTCAAGGTAAGTGAGCTATTTAAGGAGATTTTTTTCCATGCCCCCAGTGAGTTTCAATGGCGAAGAGGGGATTTGAACCCTGGTCTACAGTGACAATACAGGGCGAGATCCTTAGTAGAAAAGGCAATAACACCAATCTCTGAAATAAAGATGGATAATAAATGTAGCCTTTACAGTCTTTGTGAGAATTATAGCTTTGTAGAGCTGTCCGTTTAGGGTTGCAGCCTGAACATCATTTCCCCATAGGACGCAATCACCTGGGAAATGATGAGCTCTGTGGGTTGGAGCACCCAGTGGCCCAGGCAGAAGAGGAGAGTTCAAACCCACACACAGCCCAAATCACCCCAAAGGAAAAGTGCGCAGTTAATGTGGGTGGGGTAGGTGCCCTGGCAGCTGGGTGGCCCTGGGCTAGCGGGTGCCGTGGCCTAAAGGGGGACACGGCCTAAGAAAGGAGCGCCCAAGGACTTGACATATATAGGATGCCTTTGGTGGCGGTTCTTTGCTGTTGAGCTGCCCGGTTCTTTGGTGGCGGTTCTGCGCAGTTGAGTTGTCCGTCCTCCGCCGCCCAAAAGCTGCAGCTTCCTTTAGGGAGTCAGTCCGCCTCGTAAATGTTAGTCGTCGCTTCTGTCTGCCTTCCACCTTTCTCCAGAACTATGGCTCCCCCGGCAACCCTTCCTTCTCAGGAATTGCCCAAAGCCAGACGGCTTTCTGCTTTGATTAAACTTTGGCCGGTTTGCAGAAATGGGCCGTGACTTGAAGGATTTCTTTTGGCTTTAAGCGTTTCCAGTGACAGTATCTGCCTTTGCCCCTGGGTGCAGTTTTGCACCCACACGCCTCGCCTTCCAGCAGGGAACAGGGAGGGATTGATCTCTCATCTCGGATCTTTGTAAACCCCCAGGAAGTCTGCAAAGCAAACGATCTGCTGGGGCAGCTGAGAACCTGCTTTGTTCCGGGGCCCGACTCCGTTCAGATATTTTTCCCCCCCTACGCCTGGATTCCAACGCAGCCCCTGGACAGCAGGATGAGAGTGCTCCGTCTCGCGCTGTGCAGCCTGGCCATCGCCGTGGTTTGGGTGGCATTCTCCTGGAGGGACACGTTTGACCCCGGTGAGCTGAGAGATGGGGTTGTTGAGCCATTGCTGTATGGGAATCAGCATGATGGGACATGGTGTGGGTTGTGAAGCTGAATATTAAGTGCACATTTCGGCCTCGTACTAAACCTTATCTCAGGTATGTAGAGAAATGCAGTAGGACCCCCCCCCATATCCACTGATTCAGTTATCCACGGTTGGCAGAGGAAAAATAAATAATCCAGTAGCCGCAAAGCAAGCTACGGTCACAAAGAGCAGCTGTAATGCAAGCTACTGTCATAAAACAGCAGCCATAAAGCAAGCTGTAGTCATAACAAGCTAACAGCATGGGACATAGTTAGCAACCATCGGTCAGTTATGTCATGTGATATCGGAGATCTTCTAGCAAGAAGACGAGAAGACAGAGAGTAGCCATGATTATGTTCATAGTAAGAGAGGAAAAGTTAGTTTAGGAGAAATCTCAAATGTGATCAGTCGGGATGACTTAGATTTATTATTTTTAGGGAGATAAAACTATGATTGAGATTTGTCAAGTTTTGGTATTTTTGATACCCTTTGAATTCTTATTTTTGCATCTTAAGAAGAGAAAACAAAATACTATTTTCAGAAAGTAGTGTGGCCTCTTGTTTTGAAAAAAAAAAAAACAGGAGTAAATCAGAAGGTGAATCAGTCATCCCTCCTAGGCCATCCGTTCTAAGATTATTGTTACAAACTGCCAGGTGTTTTCGGTCTCTGGCTGAGGTTGGGGGTTCAATTCCCGTCTGGGGCCTTCAAGACTCAAAATAACCCACAGGGTCGCTCAATTCCATGACGGTCATGATTCGTAAAACAGAGAATTTCAAGTGTCTTTGAACGCCACCACTCTCTCGATGTCTCATCCGTCTAGGTTTTCTAATAACGCTACTTTTTATCCCCTCCCGCCTAGAGAGCCTCTCCGGCGCCAGGGTCCTCGTCACCGGTGCCAGCACCGGGATCGGGGAACAGGTGGCCTATCATTACGCCAGGTTTGGGGCCGAAGTGGTGCTCACGGCAAGGCGGGCATCGGTGCTGGAGAAGGTGAGAGCCGAGGCGCGTTTGAAGCTCAGGAAGTGGAGATGGGGAGAAGGGGGGGGACGAGAGATGAGAGGATGACTCAGAGCAGTGGTTCTCCACCTGTGGGTCCCCAGATGTTCCTGGACTGCGACTCCCATAAATCCCTTCCAGCACAGCGAGTGGCAGAGAATTCTGGGAATTGGCAGTCCAGGAACATCTGGTGTCACGACCCACAGACTCACACACACAGGTAAGTTCAGGCTTTTACTGGAAACTCAGAGCCAAACCCCAATGCAGCAAATCAGAAGTAAATCAGCGTCCAGGAAACCTATAGCAAGGTCACGCCTATTCTGAGAGCAAAGCAGAGTCCAAGATAAACAGTCCAGAGGTCAAAGCCAGAATGCCAAGGGTAGCTTACACCGGGTCCACTGAGAAAGTCCAGAGCCAAGAGAGACGAGGTCCAGGGTCACACCAAGCAGGAACAAGGATCGAGCAGGAAAGCAGTAGCAAGTTGTGGTATCACCTGCGTTGCTCCCACAATTTGCCTCAGTCCTGAATGCTTAATTTATGTCTCCAGGGAGCAACATAACTTCCCCAGAAACTAACCCTGTCAAAACTCAGGACTCCCTAAATGTAGACGTCAGGGGCTCAGATAAAGTTTGTCTCTGCTTCTCCTGGTTCTAAGTCTTCGCTGCCTCTCTGGGGGTGGAGGATCCGCTGAAGATGCTGAGTCCGCTCTCCTGTGCAGCTGCTGGAGGAACTGACAGCCCTGAAATCCCATCTGGGGCTTCTTCAGGCATTAACTCTCTAGTCTCTGGAATAGGTTCTGGCAGGGGCCTGACATCTGGGGACTCACAGGTGGAGAACCACTGACTCAGACAGCCTGAATCCCTCGGACGAGAGATGGGGACTCGGACCATCTTTGAAACGGGCTGAATCCATGTGAAACCTGTTGAATCGGCGGGATCCAGACATGCGTTGGCTCTCCATCGGATGTGTTTTTTTTTCTAGCAAACGGGTTCAGGCCATAGGGTGGAGTGTGGGCCCAGAAAGAGATCCGAGGTGGTGGAGAAAGGGTGGAGGGGGGAAAGTTCCCTTTCTATAAGGAAAGCTGGACGAGAGACAATTACATCCATATGAATCAGCTGAAAAGCCTTATTGGACTTCTGATATACTCACTTTTGCCACTGGAGCAGACTTGCTTTGGGTTGATTTACATATATTACAATCAAGAAAAGACTTACCAACTCTTAAGATCGGTATCCTGGACACTTTGAAGAGTCTGCTGTAAAACAGGAAAATGAATATGCCCCGTTCTGTGACGTAATACATGTGTGCACCTCTCATGCAAAGGAAGATTATGTATGGTGTTCCCAGACGTTGGACTAATGTCTAGCGCAAAAAGATGATCGTTCAGACAGCCTGTTGAAACTGTGATGCCATCTTCCACGATTCCACACATATCATTTGCAAACACAACTTCAAAACCTTGTTTCGACAAGTTAGATTAGACACACTTAATTCCGTTTTGGAGAAAGGTACATACAATGCCTTTTCCAAACAAACAAGGCTTAGAGAGGTGCGCTGACGACCCAAGCACCCAAGATGGGGCATCCTTTGCTTTAGACACAGAGTCACACAATTAAATTTTCTTTCCATTTTGTTGCTGCCGCTGCCTTCATACCAACAGCCATCTCTCTCTTTCTCAACGCCCCCAGGTGGCAGAGAAATGTTTGGAGATGGGTGCCAAAAAGCTTTCATCTTCCCTGCCGACATGGCGTCCCCTGCGGAACCGGAGAAGCTGGTCCATTTCGCTTTGGAAAAACTCGGTGAGTTCTTGGTCGCGAGAAGGCTTGGACATTTTGACAGCCTTTGGGGGTGGCTGGGTTCTTCGTTCTTCCCCTTTTTTTCTCCAGATACCTCTTTTGGGTTTTAATTCCCAGCACAGGACAGTTGGGGCTCCGTGTGGAGGTTCCCGTGACAAACAGAAAGCGGCCGAGGTCTCTGATTGAGGTTGGGAGTTCAAGACCCCCTCAGTGCCGCTGGCAAGTTGGGAGGAAGTTGCCCTAGTCCAGGCATGTCCAAACTTCGGCCCTCCTGATGTTTTGGACCACAGCTCCCAGAATTCTAAGCTTAGATTGGCAATGGCAAAGGACTGTGGGAGTTGCGGTCCAAAACATCTGGCGGGCCGAAGTTTGGACTTGCCTGCCCTAGTTTCCCTACAGAGGAAAGGCTGGGGGAAACGCTTTGGTGGTTCCTTGGCCTGCAAAAACTCTGGAGAAGGTTGCCATCATTCAGAATGGATGGCACATACACAGACAGACAGACAGACAGATATGGATGGAAGGGAGAAAGGAAGGAAGAATGTGCTCCTCAATTTAAAATTTAAATTTAATTTAAATTCAATTTAAAATATAAAAAGGATGTTGACAACCTCGAGCGGGTTCAGAGGAGTGCGACCAGGATGGTTGAAGGTCTGGAGGAAATGTCTTATGAGGAGCGGCTTAGGGAACTGGGAATGTTTTAGCCTTACAAAAAAGCAGGCTGAGGGGGGATATGATAGCTATGTTTAAATATTTGAAGAGGGAACAGGTTTGTTTTCCATGGCTTCAGAGACTAGGACTTGGGGCAGTGGTTTCAAACTACAGGAAAAGAGATTCCATTTGAACATTAGGAAGAATTTCATGACAGTTAGAGCTGTTCGGCAGTGGAATAAGATGCTGCCACCAAGGAGGGTGGTGGAGTCTCCTTCTTTGGAGGTTTTTAAGCAGAGGCTGGATGGCCATCTGTTGGGAGTCCTATGATGGGGGTTCCTGCATGGCAGGGGGTTGGACTAGATGACCCTTGAGGTCTCTTCCCACTCTATGATTCTATGAGTTGAGGGTTATTGAGAGCTAGACTATAAAGAAGGCTGTAGAATGGACACTTTTGAGCTGTGGTGCTGAAGGAGAGTCTTGAGAGTCCCCTGGACTGCAAGGAGATCAAACCGATCCATCCTGAAAAGAGAAAAGAGTCCTTGGAAAAGACCCTGATGTTGGGAAAGATGATAGGCAAAAGGAAAAGGGGGTGGCAGAGAATGAGATGGTTGGACGGCAACCATCGATGCAACCAACATGGATTTGACCAAACTCCGGGAGGCAGTGGAAGACAGGAAGGCCTGGCGTGCTCTGGTCCATGATGGGGTCACGAAGAGCTGGACAGGACTTAATGACTCAACAACAATGGCCATTAGATGCTGATTGCATGAGACACTGAATGCCACCAGTGTGTCCTTTGTCCACAAGCGATTCCCACGATTTCATCCACCTGGTTCTAAATCCCCAGGAATAAAAATACATCGGGGTGTGTGTGTGTGTCTTTCTCAGCTTTGGAGCGGTGAGCTGGGATTTTAAGAGCAAAACCCGTCCCCTCCAGGATATTATACTGGGATAATACCCCCAATAAAGAACCCCCTGCCCCCCATAACGCCTGTGTGGGTTCTCTATCTTGTTCTAGGTGGCCTGGATTACGTGGTCCTCAATCACATTGGCTGGACCCCTTTCACCATGTGGTCCGGAGACGTGGCTCACGTACGCTGGCTGACAGAGGTGAGGGACTTAAAAAAAAAAAAAACTCCTGGTGCGTTAATCAAATCGCAATGGGATGTTTGAGCCAAATCGAGGTGGTGTTCTTGAGGGGGAACCGGGGATTCTGTCCCAGCGGCAACATCACAAAACACGGGGCCACACAGCAGCAGATGGCTGGGTATCCGGAAACTTCCCCAGCTTTCCCCCAATTATACTTTAAGAGCTGCGCTGGTTGATAGCTGGCCGGGCTCGTGGTAGTGAGGTCCCGGGATTTGGTACGGCCAAATCAGTCCTTGGCTTAGCTGTTTTGTGGCCTCCAGATCTGAGGCAAAACCAAAGGAAAGCTGGTTGTTTGTTTATTAATTTAATTATTATTATTTTCCCTCTCCTTTTTCTCCTTGAAAAAGGATCTTAGGCGGCTTACAACCTTGAAAGGCAATATTTAAGGTAGAGGGAAATGATTAGACAGTGCTTGTTAGACAACCATTACAGGCAATATTTAAAGATAAGAGCAATGAGAGGGAACTTCCATCACTTAAAAAGGCAATATTACAGCTAAGAACAAGAAGCATTCTATCTATCTATCTATCTATCTATCTATCTCTTCCTTCCTTCCTTCCTTCCTTCCTTCCTATATCTCCCTTCCTTCCTTCCTGGTCTGTCTGTATGTCTATCTATCTATCTATCTATCTATCTATCTATCTATCTATCTATCTATCTATCTCTTCCTTCCTTCCTTCCTTCCTTCCTTCCTTCCTTCCTTCCTTCCTTCCTTCCTCCCTTCCTTCCTTCCTGGTCTGTCTGTATGTCTATCTATCTATCTATCTATCTATCTATCTATCTATCTATCTATCTATCTATCTATCTATCTATCTATCTATCTATCTATCTATCTATCTTATTCCTTCCTTCCTTCCTTCCTTCCTTCCTGGTCTGTCTGTCTGTCTATCTATCTATCTATCTATCTATCTATCTATCTATCTATCTATCTATCTATCTATCTATCTATCTATCTATCTATCCCTTCCTTCCTTCCTTCCTTCCTTCCTTCCTTCCTGGTCTGTCTGTCTGTCTGTCTGTCTGTCTGTCTATCTATCTATCTATCTATCTATCTATCCCTTCCTTCCTTCCTTCCTGGTCTATCTATCTATCTATCTATCTATCTATCTATCTATCTATCTATCTATCTATCTATCTATCTATCTATCTATCTATCCCTTCCTTCCTTCCTTCCTTCCTTCCTTCCTTCCTTCCTTCCTTCCTTCCTGGTCTGTCTGTCTGTCTGTCTATCTATCTATCTATCTATCTATCTTCTTCCTTCCTTCCTTCCTTCCTTCCTTCCTTCCTTCCTTCCTTCCTGGTCTGTCTGTCTGTCTGTCTATCTATCTATCTATCCTTTTAAATCTATCTATCTATCTATCTATCTATCTATCTATCTATCTATCTATCTATCCCTTCCTTCCTTCCTTCCTTCCTTCCTTCCTTCCTTCCTTCCTTCCTTCCTGGTCTGTCTGTCTGTCTGTCTGTCTATCTATCTATCTATCTATCTATCTATCTATCTATCTATCTATCCCTTCCTTCCTTCCTTCCTTCCTTCCTTCCTTCCTTCCTTCCTTCCTTCCTTCCTTCCTTCCTTCCTGGTCTGTCTGTCTGTCTATCTGTCTGTCTATCTATCTATCTATCTATCTATCTATCTATCTATCTATCTATCTATCTATCTATCTATCTATCTATCTATCCCTTCCTTCCTTCCTTTCTTCCTTCCTTCCTTTCTTCCTTCCTTCCTTCCTTCCTGGTCTGTCTGTCTGTCTGTCTGTCTGTCTGTCTGTCTATCTATCTATCTATCTATCTATCTATCTATCTATCTATCTTATTCCTTCCTTCCTTCCTTCCTTCCTTCCTTCCTTCCTTCCTTCCTTCCTTCCTGGTCTGTCTGTCTGTCTGTCTATCTATCTATCTATCCCGTCCTTTTAAATCTATCTAGCTATCTATCTATCTATCTATCTATCTATCTATCTATCTATCTATCTATCTATCTATCTATCTATCTATCTATCCCGTCCTTTTAAATCTATCTATCTATCTATCTATCTATCTATCTATCTATCTATCTATCTATCTATCTATCTATCTATCTATCTATCTATCTATCATCATTTTGGACGCTAGAGTTTCCAAACACTTTCCAAAGGCAGCCCCACGTAGAACATGTTGCAGTAATCCAGCCGGGATGGAACTGGAAAAGCTTTCCTTTTAATCACTGGTGGGGTCTGAGACTATTCGTTTTTTAAAAGATTGTGGTGCTCTTGTTTTAGAAATGTTTTAGTACTCATTTATCATTTTTAATACCATAATTATTTAATTCTTTTTAAAAAAATACTGTGTAAATCCTGCTACATAGGCTGTTTTAGATTGTGTAAACTGTATGTGGTCCTTCTGGGAAGAAAGGCAGGATAGAAATATTTTAAATAAATGAATGAATTAATCAATAGGGTGAACCAGAGACCATGGTATGTATGCTTGTCATTGAAGAAGAGATAGCATGGTCTCTAGCTCACTCTAGTGGTCTGTTCTGGTAATGCATGGTGAAAATATATTTTTCTGGATTTTGTTTAAACCATGCAAGTATTCAATATTATCCATGGTTTTCAGCATCCGCAGGGGAGGGGCCTTACAACTAATTCCCTGCAGATACAGTGGGGGTCCCCACTGTATCTGCTTTAACTCAGTATCCGAGGGCAGTTGTGACCCTCCGTTTCTCACTCCCCTTCTCCCATCCAGGTGAACTTCCTGAGCTACGTGGCTATCACCTCGGCTGCCCTCCCAGCCCTGACAGAGAGTAAAGGCTGCATCATTGTCCTCTCCTCGCTTACAGGTGAGCAGACGCCTGGCATGAAAAAATAATAATCTCGCACTCAGCCTCAGCAGAGTAGATCACCGTTAAATAATGTCATCCGGATCGCTTTGAGTCCACGTTGAAGTTAAGCGATGCTTCGAAACTAGAGTAGGACACCCTTATCCGCAGGATCAATACCCACAAATTCATTTATCCACCACCAGAAAAAATATTAAAACAAAAATCCTAGAAATATATATAAAGGTGAAGTTACCAGCACTGACCATTAGATGGAGCCAGAAACCATACTTTGGATAATATTCATTATAACCCACATATTTCAGCTTCTGCAGGGGGATTGGAAAAAAACATCTCTCCACCCCCGTACAGAGATTCCAACTGGACAGATTATCCAATTCAGAAGTCATTGTTTGAACGCTCTCTTACCTTGGGTTAAAAGCATCATTAACTAGAGTCAATCTTTGACCTTGATCATCTAGAACGCCTGGAAATTTCTTTCTCCGCCTCTTGTTATCCTTCCTTGACTTCTTGGATTGATTCCTTGGGTTTATTTCTGCTAGTTTAATTCAATCCTTGTTGTAGTAGTCATTTTCATCCTATGTTCTATCTATGCTAAATGAGATGGTATGAAAATCAAAGAGAGAGAGAGAGATGGGAGGGAGGGAGGGAGGGAGAGAATGAACTGATGGGATGGATAGATAGATAGATAGATAGATAGATAGATAGATAGATAGATAGATAGATAGATAGATACGAAATGATACTAGATAGATAGATAGGAACTGATACTAGATAGATAGATAGATAGATAGATAGATAGATAGATAGATAGATAGATAGATAGATAGATAGATAGGAACTGATACTAGATAGATAGATAGATAGATAGATAGATAGATAGATAGATAGATAGATAGATAGATAGATAGATAGATAGATAGATAGATATGGATAAGAGGAAGGAAGGAAGGAAGGAAGGAAGGAAGGAAGATAATTAATTGATGGGATGGATGGATGGACAGACGGACAGACAGACGGTCGGACAGGTGGGCCCTCCCCTCCGTCTTTTCCCACTTCCAGTGTAGGGGGTAAGCAGAAGCGAAGTCCATGGAGGGCCCCCGAAAACAGTTTGGGCCTTTGTCTAGGATTTTTGTTTTGGGTAGAAACCTCCTCCGGGCATCCCCGGCCCTCCCCCTTGCCGTTTCAGGCAGAATCGCGACTCCGTTCACGGCGTCGTACTCGGCCACCAAGTTTGCCCTGGAAGGCTTTTTCGGCTCGCTGCGCAACGAGTTGGCCATGCAGAGGAAAGACGTGTGCGTGACCGTCTGCGTCCTCGGCCTCATCGACACCGAATCGGCCTTGAACAAAACCAGGTGGGTCGAGGCGTCCCCGCCTGGATCGCTCCGAGGAGCCGTTCGCAAGACCCGGGGCGGGTGGGCGGGCGGGAAGTACTACTTTGTACGGCATAACAGAATGCACCATTATTCCGTCGAACTTTGCAAAGTCCATACGGAATATGCGTAAAATGTCCGAGAGCGGCTAAACCTAAGGCGGGGTAGCCAACCCCTTTAACCATTGAGCATCATTGCCCTGAAATGGATGAAATTCTTGCCAGGGAGCCAGGGGGCATTCGGTCACAGTATAGTTTGCCCGATGCGTCCACAGCCACAGTTAGAATTACCGGCCAGCCTCTCTCACTCATATTTCCAATATTGGGACCCGGCCGTGGAGAGTTCGAATCCCGGTAAGCACCTCCCCCCTCTCCCCAGTTTTACCTTGGGAGATGAAAGCCATGGGGCCATTGTATCAGATCGGACACTTAAATTAAACAGATCTAGATTAGAGGTTGCCCGCTCCATGCGGTCTCCATGCCCGCGTCTTCTCTAGCTTGCTGCTGTCCACGTTTCCACGGCGGGTTGGGCGATTTGGGTCTAGATTGGATGACGGTCGTCGCGTAAGATTAATCGCCCGTTTCCTTCGCACTTTCCTCTGCAACAATTTCTTAAAGCTGATGGTCTTCTAAAATATAGAGGTGGTCGTGGAATCTAGTAACCCCCTCAGAAGGCATTGATTTAATAGTTCCCGATATTCTTTATAGTCTGGTTCACTATTGTTTCGAAATGCATATCGGCCACTGGTCCTTGACCGGCTCATGAACCCCATAAGAATGGGCAGTGCCACTGAAAACAGGTGGCTCCGCTTTAGGCAGGAGCGGGTTTCCCCTGGAGTCCAGGGTTTTGGTCCGAACTTTCAAGGCAAGACGCCGAGAATTCCCCTTGCTCTTCCTAAAGCTAAGAGCATGCTTTGTCCCAAAGGTATAGGGCAGGGGTCCTCAAACTACTTCCCGGGGGACGGATACATTCATCCCCAAATACTACATAATAACAATCATGCAATCTCCAGCCCATGGGTCTGCAGTGGCACCAAAACATGGATCCAAGGCACAGATCCTGACAGATTTACCTGGTTTTTATTCAAGACCATCCCAAAACCACGCTCTCATCCGAGGCCCCATCTCTGCCCACAGATTGCACACCAAAAACCAGGGTCCGGCAGCGCGTGGCTCTACAGTGGCACCAAAACATGGATCCAGGGCACGGATCCACACGGATCTGTTCGTATTCTTTTCCAAACTATAGTTCGGGCCCCCAACCGTGTTTGAGGGAGAGTGAACCGGGCCCCCTCTGTTTGAAACGTTTGAGGACCCCTGGTCTAGGATAACGATCGGATTCTAAACGGTGCCGCCAAGTCAATTCTCCCGTCTTTCCTAGGGACGTGGTGGATATGAAGGCTGCTCCGGTCTCAGAGACAGCCTTGGCCATTGTAAAAGCTGGAGCCACGCGGACGATGGAGCTTTTCTACCCATGGACAGTCCAGCTACTGTGTCTGATCCGGGACTGGTTCCCGGAACAAAGGGACGCGATCATGCGGGGTTTCTATCATTATCATCCCCCCGATGCCTAGAATCTGGCTTTTCGGGGGGGGGGATCGGGCTCCCTTCTCCGTAGGCCGGGCCACCCATCATCCCCAGCCCTTTAGGACTACAGGACCCATGCTTCTCTCAGCAACTCCGGTTTCGCGAGGGGGGGGGTTTGAGTCCATTTCCTGTTTTCTTCTGCCCTCTGCGGAGAAAGCAAGGTGAACGGGATCTCCGAAGCCCGCTTGGACCTTTCGGCTGAAGGCATGGAAAGTTTGGATCAAAAGGCGGGGGCGGACCCAACATCCCCCTCCCCCACAGAGCCTTTGGCACCGTTTTCTCCGTTCAAACCTTTTCTAGCCTGATTTTGACAGAAACCTGGGTGTTGTGGGGGTTTTTTTCCAGGTTGGTGACTGAAATCTCAGCCTTTCCTGCCAGCTCTTTAATTGTTTTGTATTATCATTCCCCTCCCCCAGCCAAAGATAGTCAGAAATGAACTTGGAACAGATTTCCTTCTTGTAACCATACAGTTTAACAAGCGTTATAGTACATTAAATTCAACATGAATGAATTTAATGAGAAGGATGGGGTAGAGGACAGGATGAAACCCATTTCTTTGTAATTTTGTGCAGGGGAGGGGCATCATTATACATATTACAGTGGTACCTCGGATAACAAATGTAATTCATTCTCTGAAAAAAAAATAGTTATCCGAAATGCGGTTTCCCCATTGAAATGAATGGAAAACCAACGAGTCCGTTCCGGAGGTCTGAAAAAAAGGCAAAAAGCCGGGGGGGGGGGTTGGATGGTTTCCATATCTCTTTATAAAGTGCACTTTAAAGGCATGCAGTGTTGGAATACCCCCCCCCCAAGAACACTCCCCCTGCAGTGCAGTGCAGCAACGGAGAAATGAAACCACCAAGCTTAACTCAGCCTTTTCCGGCCCAAAGTGCAAAGGGGGAAAAAAAAAATCCAAACAGAAACATAAGCAGCAAGTAAAATGCCGCCCGTTTTTGGCCTCCAAAGCAACAGAGAACACTTGCAAACATGGAGAAATGAAACCACCAAACCTTTTCCCACCCAAGGTGCAAAGGGGGTAAAAATCCAAACAGACAGACAGAAGCATGAAGCCAGAAATACTAGCTCAGCCTTTTTCCTGCCCGAAATGCAAAGAAAAGCAATGCAAAGATTAATAAAAGCTATCTCCCTAACTTTCCAAGTCCAAATCCCTCAGCAAAACATGTTCAGAATGGCTCCAAAACACCATGAAAAAAAAAACATTCTAATTCCTCCCTCCCCTCCACAAACGACAGGGGCTGCAATGCATCCTGGGTACACTTTTTTTTGCAAGGCATTTCGTTATCTGAGGCAGACCATAGGGAATATTTGTTATTCGAGGCAACCCTATACCCAGAAATTTCCATTCGTTATCCGAAAAATTCATTATCAGGGGCATTCGTTATCCGAGGTATTACTGTACATTGATATCTAACAGATAGAGTGGACCCTTGTATAACAAACAGTTTGTATAACATAAAATCTGTACAACATAAAAAATTCCAGAGATAGGGGAAATTTGCTTAACATAATTGCCTATGGGGCGAATCCGTACAACATAAAAATGGGATTACTCCATTTTCAATGCCTTCCTATGGGAATTTATATAAAGGAAAATTTGCTTCACATAATTTCATTTGGAACGAATTAATTCCTTTATACAAGATACCACTGTACTTTGGCTTTTGGTTAATAATAATATAATACCAGTCAGTGCTTTTTGTAATTTCCTCTGGTTTTGGACCGTGACCCATAATTTTTAAAAATACTAATGCAGTGAGTTAAAATTTGGTTAAATATTTTCAAATACGTGTACACTTACTGGGTGTTTTTTTTTTAAGCTTCTGACAAAGCGGTGTCTTTTTAAAGATGGAAGGCACCTCGGGTCCTTTTAAAAGAGAAAGACGGGGTAAATCATTTGTAAGGCACCTTGGCTCCTTTTGGAGAGAAAAGGAGAAATGAAAATTGATTGATTGATTGATTGAATGAATGAATTCAGGCAAAAATAAACAAAACAAAACAAAACAAAACAAAAGACACAAACATGCGGCACCTTAAAGACTAACTTTCATGAATAAAAGGTCTCACCTCTATCGTTGCTTTTGTTAATTATTTTACCTTCTACACACACACGGCTTTCAACAATATGTGGTGATGCCAAATCTAGATCCTTTGATGTACCAATATTTTAAGTCGCCCTAAACATGAATTTTTAGCTGCCTAGATGCCCTCTAAGCCCATCTTATCTCGCCTGATTTCGGAAGCTAAGCAGGGTTCGCCCTGGTTAGTCCTTGGATGGGCAACCACCAGGGAATACCAGATGCTGTAGGCGCCTGGATTGTAGGAACTGGCAAACCACTCCAGTATTCCTGCCAAGAAAACTCCATGGACATGGGAGTCACGAAGAGTCGGTCACGACTGTAACCCCACAACACGCACACAAACATGAATTTGGGATACCAGCACGAACCTGTCACCAGCTATAAGAATTAAAAAAGAATTTAAAAAAAAAACTTAAACCCCGGCTGGCTCTTCTCCAGAGCGGAGGATTCGAACTCCCAACCAGCCAGCGAAAGACTGAAGAATTCATCCAACACTCATGCTGCCTCCCAGCAGAAGTCAACCAGAGCCCAGTCAGGTACAGTTGGGATTTATTCAAATAAAGTCAGATTTATTCAAGGAAAAAAAAACTCACGAGAGCCCGAAGGCCACAGGATGGTGTGGGGAGACCCACGGATTTCGCCTGCCGAAACGCCTCGAGGATTCGTGGAAGGGGGCAGGTCCGTTAATCCAGCGTGGTCCCTGTACCTCTCATTCAATTTTGACATTTCCAAAGTCTTTTTAAGGTGGTGAGAAGGCAGAGGGCGGGGACAGGAGGAAGGAAATATAGGTAGGTAGATATATGTATATATATTTAATATATATATTTAAGTTTCTTTTTCAAGTTCAAAATTAAGGTCCAGAGCCATCATGAAATATTACTCCATAGCAGAAATAGAAGGACATCGTACAAATTGTCACGTACAGAATTGACAAGTTAGGTATAAAAAGAAAAGAAAACACCCCACCCCACCCCCACCCCGAAAAAAACACACACACCCTGTATTTACAGTTTGTAAACGTGGACTTCAGAATGAAAAGAAGGAAGCAAAAGAAAGAGACGCAGCCTCACGAAACATGCACGCCCTTTCGACGCCTCTCTGGGTCCGCTCTCCACACACACACACACACACACACAACACACACACACACACACACACACACACACACACACACACACACACACACACACACACACACAGTGTCCCTTTGGTGGTGGTGGGGGGGGGCGTGCACTCCGGAAAGAGCCCCTGACCCTTAAGGATGGGGAGGGGGGGGAGAAACAGAGCTGTCCTCAATGAGATCTAGTAACTTGAGCGACGTCGAGAAGTATTCCTCGCGACACGTATCCCAACCCTCACAAAGAACAGAACCACCAGTTCGGGGGCTACCCTGGAAAAAAACCTTCCTGGATTTGCAACAACAGGGAACGCTTCCGTGTGCTTTTGTTTTTAGTTCTAAGCATTCGCCTCGTTCTCTAGGAGTAACGACAGCTTTGTAAGGTAGGCCATCGTGAGTTATTTCCCCGGCAGATACTAAGAGAAGGAACCAACCGGGGCGATGGTTGATTAAAAAAACAGCCAACTATTGCTATGGGACCCACCCTATGCCAAGGGTGTGTATGGGGTGGCAGGCATCCCCCCCCTTGAGCCCAGATGGGACTACAAGGCCCTTGGTCCCCAGTCACCAAGGTGGATGGGCAATGTTAGCCAACCCACCCACCCCTGGCTCGGTCTCATCTCAGCTTTTTTTTGGGGGACCTGGGAGAGACGAAGTGTAAATCCAGGACTCAAGACCCGCTTTAGCAGAAGAACAGAACACCAGATCTGGAAGGGATCCCATGAGGTCTTCCAGCCCAGCCTCTGACCAAGGAGGCCCAGCCGGTGGAGGGGGGGGTTTCGAACTCCCCACCGACAGCTCTACAACCAGACCGCACCTCACGTCATCCGAGCTACCCAGCAGGTCACGCACACGGAAAACTTAAGTCCAGGAAATTGGGTCTCGACGTTCAAAACCCCCGCCTGCCCCACCCCTGCAAGAAAAATGGAGCAAAAAGGAATTTTGTGCCACAGACTATACACAACCCAAGAGTAGGGGAGGGGGCCATTTATTTATTTATTTATTTATTTATTTATTTATTTATTTATTTATTTATTTATTTATGCTTGTTTGCATAGGTTACTCTGCCCTTTCTTATGTTTTTTCTTTACAAAAAAATTTTTTTGCTAGTTTGCATAATTGTATTCTGATTTGATCCCTCCGGGAGCCGGGAGATCACCCCAAAGATCTTGGGCCCCTGTTTTGTCTAAGACAAACCTGACCTCTCTCTCTCTCTCTCTCTCCCTCTAGATTTTTATTTTTTTATTTTTCCTAGCCCTGTCGCTCGCCAACGTCATGAGCTCGGCCATGAGGGTCTGGAAACTGGCTCCCTGAAACAGAACAAAAATAAAAATCGATAAAATAAAATCGATCAGGATCGTCTTTAGAATCAAAGAAGGGGAATAACGGGGGGCGGGGGATCTTATAAGCCAACAATCGCAGCCACCCTTTTGGAAGGGTCTTATTTATTTTATTTATTTATTTTAGTACTTATATACCGCCCGTCTTCCTGAAGGAACGCCGGGCGGTTTACTTGTGCCATTTAATGAAGCTAGTGGGGATGCAAAAGGTTTTGTTCCCCCCGGTTTGAATGCATCACTCCCACCAACCATCTGCTAGCAAAAAAAAAAAAAAAACCACCCAACAACACAGAGCACATTTTTTAAAAATGCATTCGTACTTTCGTCCGGACACTGCCCTCGGGTAGGACCCGCACTGCCCCACGGACCTTAACAAGGCCGCTCTGTCGCCCACCCTATAAAAAGCCTCCCGACCCTTTTAAGAACGCAACTTTACGGCACTCGCGCCCACACGCAAACGGCACACATACATACACAAACAGGAATGTTTGAAGTAGATCCTCAAATTCTGGCATCGTTCAGAAGTAGGTCCGCAAGAGACGGTGTGTCGGGTGATTATTATTTTATAAAGGTCCCTCTCCTTTTCTTAATTTTTTTTGTCTTTTTCTTTTTGGTCAAAGGGTTGCACGGAGCGCCGGGATTATCCGTGTGCTTCTGAATCGGGGGGGGGATCCATGTCAGGAGGCAGGAGGAAGGGCATGGAGAACAAGGCAGGGGAAGAAGACCCCAAAATCCCCAGTCTGGGGGCTCCAAGAATTTCATGGAGGGGGTCGGGGGGGGAGAATAAAGGGTTCTCTAGGATGGAAGATGACCTGGATACAGGAGGAAGAGATTTAAGGCTGTCACACTGCGATGGAGCTGAGTATGGAAGGGGCTGGATTGGGTGCAGCAAAACAGATTTGTTGTAGGGTGCCGTTATAATTTGGATCCGTTCGCCCAGCTGTCTTCGGGGAAGAAGGATTAAAGATAGACAACGAAGCAAGGAAGGAAGGTGCTGGTGATGGAAGGAAGGAAGGAAGGAAGGAGGAAGGAAAGAGCTGATGATGGATGGGAGGAAGGAAGGAAGGAAGGAAGGAAGGAAGGAAGGTGAAGATGGATGGATGGATAGATGGATGTAATGGGGGGAGGGAGGGAGGGAAGGAGGAAGGAGCTGATGATGGATGGATGGAAGGAAGTAGCTGATGGTGGATGGATGGATGGATGGATGGATGGAGGAAGGAGCTGATGATGGATGGGAGGAAGGAAGGAAAGATGGTGATAGATGGAAGGAAGGATGGATGGATGGATGATGATGGATAGAAGGAAGGAAGGAAGGAAAGAGCTGATGATGGATGGATGGATGGATGGATGGATGGATGGATGGATGGATGGATGGATGGAAGGAAGGGAGGAAGGAGGGAGGAGGGAAGGGAGGAGCTGATGGTGGATGGATGGATGGATGGAAGGAAGGAAGGAAGGAGCTGATGATGGATGGGAGGAAGGAAGGAGCTGATGATGCATAGAAGGAAGGAAGGAAGGAAAGAGCTGATGATGGACAGAAGGAAAGAAGGAAGGTAGAAAGGAATGAGCTGATGGTGGATAAAAGGGAGGAAGGAAGGAAGGAGCTGATAATGGAAGGAAGGAAGGAACGAAAGAGCTAATGATGGATGGAAGGAAGGAAAGAAGAAGGTGCCGATGGATAGATGGAAGGAAGGGAGGATTAAAGATGGACAGGACGGAACAATGGCCAAGCGTCGTCTACCTCAAAGCAGCCTCCCTCCAAGAAGGTCTCCCACAAGTAGCGGACTTCTGTTCAGCCGCCCCGCATCCTGGGGGAGGAAGCTAGTAGGGGCGCCCCCCACACACACACATGATCCAACGGTGCGGCCACGCTTGGCTCGCAGGAGGCTCTTTCCGTGGGAGAGGGGAAGGGGAGATTTGGGGACGGGATGGGAAAGGGGTACCAAGGTGGCCCTGGAGGGGAAAGAGAGAGAGAGAGGAGCTTGAAAAGGATCCAAGTCTGCTTCTGTGCTGCATTGTTTTGTATAGACAGCCAGTGAGATCTCTCTCTCTCTCTCCGTTGCGTCCTGGTGGGTTTATCCATCTCTCCTCGGTGGGCACACGTTCACTCGCGTTACACCCGCGGAGAGTCCGGGTGATCAACCTGGCCCCTTGACTCTCTCAATCTTTCTCCCTGGCGGTCCGCTTTCCTTATTGAAACACAGGAAAACAAAACTTCCACATTTTCAAAAGCCTTCTTTCCATGAGCCCGCCATTCGGATCTCGGGGCCGTTTGGCCGTGGGAAGTCAAGTGTCCGCCCCAGCCGGGCCGTGTGAGGAGAGACCCGACACCCCTCTGCCATCACCAAAGGCACTTCCAAAGTACCTGTTCGTCTTCTGGTTCCTTCCAGATCCGAGGGCCTGGCGTTCTTCCTTTCAGCGCCCATCTCCCGTGCTCAAGGGCAGAAGAGCAAAGAGCCTCCCTCACTCGGTAAATCCCGGACAAATCTTTCTGAAGATTATTCAAGAAATCAGGCACTGTTGTCCCCATTTTGTTGTACCCCCGGCTGGCAATGCCGAAGACGGAAGAAAAAAGTTTGGTCCCATGTGTGTTTGTTTTTTGTTTGTTTGCAGTTCCAGTCCTTTTTTTTTTTTTGGTCCATGTTTAAAAAAAATAGATTGACTGTAATATATATTTATATATCCTCTATAGGGAGAGATAGATAGAGCTTTTCTATTTTTATGTACATGTGTTTTAAATTAGTACGCTGGCACTCAAAGGCTGCCCAAACCGGGGCTCCTGGTGCAAAGAAAACGTTTTGATTAAAGCCCTCGGAGCAACCTGGAACAGCAAGGAACTCTCCATGGTGCTGACGGGTGGTTTTGGACATCCACCAGCCCAGAGTCTTATCTCTGAAAGTCAGCAGCGAGACAGACTGGCATTGGTTTAAGTGTTGGTTGGTCAGTCATCCGGTCTCTGGTCTGCACGCGGAAGTGGAGAGACCGTTCTGGACATCTCTTCTTTCGAAGGCGAAGGGAAGAAACGAAATCGGAAGAAGGCGGGCGGGCGGGCTGGCTTTCCCCCCTAGAAAGCAATGAGAAATAAATAATGGGAAATAAACCAGCAGAGGAACACAACCACCGTCCCACCCTTACGCATTCCCTATAATTCCTCACTCAGCTTCCGGTCATTCCTCACTCTGTCCCCTACAATTCCTCCCTAAAGGCAGCCTTTGCAACGACCGGCAGCTCATCCGTCATGAAATTAGCCAATGGATTGGGGTGAGAGAAGAACTCAGGAAGAACACTGGAGAAAACCCATACCTTTTTCAGTAAGTGTGGCCGGCCTCTTTGGGGCGCTTGAGTTGTACCTTCAACCTCTTCATGCCGATCTGGAACCCATTCATGGCCTGAATGGCCGTCTGGGCACTGGAAGGGTTGTCAAAGCTCACAAACCCTGGAAAAGAGAGAGAGAGAGAGAGAGAGAGAGAGAGAAGCTAGGAACTATCAGGGTAACGGCGGGGTGTGTCTGCATGGAAGGGAAGAAACCACCCCATAGATCTCCCTTGTGTGCGCCAACACACACACACACACACACACACACACAGAGAAGGAGTGGCCAGTTATTGAATCAGAGAGAAGCAACCCATCCAGTGCTTTAAGGACCAAAAGCACCGAATGGGTTGTTTGTGTATTTCCTTGATAACATAGGAAATATCCAGTCATCATCAATGTCATCATCAATTTGTACACTTCACTGATATACAGTATAACAGGTTTTAGTCCAAATGGAGCCGCCCACCTCCACAGCATGCACGCCGTGCTCCCCTCCCTCTACCCTTGCCACAGCTCACTCACCAAAGCATTTGCTCTGGTTTGTGGCCCGGTCCATGAACACTTTGGAGGAGATGATATTGCCGAAAGGAAGGAACATTTGCATCAGTTCGTTGTCACCAAACTCTTGAGGGAGGTGGTAGATGAAAAGGTTGCATCCTTCCGGGCCTGCACATAGAGAGGCAATGGGGGCCTAGTGGTTAGCGCTACCCCCTCCCTTGGCTCTGCAGCCATTTTAACCAGTCTGCTATGCTACCAACAACCGTAATAGGATTTCCGAAGAAGGCAAGGTTTTGGGCGTTCTCCCCCGTTTACCACCCTCTGGCGCCGAGTCGGGATTTGGGTCTGTACCTCTGCTACCTTCAACCGACGTGCCCCAACCGTCTCTGCCAGGATGGGTGAGAAACCAAAAGGTGCACACACACACACACACACACACACAAAACATCCACACAGAAGGAGCGGCCAGTTATTGAAACAGACAGAAGCAACCCATCCAATGCTTTAAGGACCAAAAGCACCGGATGGGTTGTTTGTGTCTCTCCTGGATAACATAGGAAGCGGCCAGTCACCATCAATGTGTGCAAATCAGGAAGAACTTTGGAGAAAACCCACACCTTTTTCAGTAAGTGTGGCCTCCGACACACACTCCAGACTCCGCCCCTTCCCAAAAGTTTGAACCCCAGAGCAAAAACGCACCTTCTCGCTGTTGCTGCTGCTGCTGCTGCTGCTGCTGTTGGATCAGCGGGAGCGGCTGGGGAACCGGGGTGATGGCAGCGGCTGGGTAGACGGCTGCGTAGAGGGAGACAAGGAGAAGCACCGCCCGTTTACCTTGGGGCAAACCCGGCAAAACGAGCAAAGCCCCCACCCACCCCCGTTCGAATCCTCCCAGAGCCCCTGCACTTTAAAAACAAAGCAACCCAATTGAAAAAGAGGCTCACCGGCATATTGGTGAACTCCGGTGAAGGCCGGGTGCAGAGTGTCAGCGACGGCTGGGTTCTGCGCTAAAAGAAAGGAAGGTTTGGGAACAGATTCAAGGAATGGAAATGAACAAGAAAAGGATGGGACAAAGGGGTGGGGTGGGGAGAAACAGAACTGACCAATTCCCCCCTTCAGAGTTGGCCCAAAGGCACCACCGGGGGGACGGGGGACGGGACACCCATGGGCAAGCCGGCTGGGTGAACACATGCCACCGCTGCTCTTTTTATTCCACCCGCATTTTGCTGCCCACTTGCCTTATTTTTTCCACACCTCTTTTTATTTACCTGTGCAGGGCATAAGCCCGTTGGCGTAAACGGCCTCCAGCGTCGGATGGCCGCCGGGAACGGGCACCACGCCGGCAAAGCTGTTGGCGATGGGTGCCACCAGTCCTGGGACCGCCGCCGTGCCCAAGAGCGAAGGCGACGCAAGCCCTGCCGGTGGGAGGGAGAAAAAGAAGAAAGATGAGCCCAAATGTTGCACTAAGAGCAGGACAAGGAGCAGTGCAGAGCATCAGTGCGAGGGAAAACGGGTTCAGCAAAGGACATGGAAGAAGCACACACAGCCTCAAATGTCTCTACGCCAATGCACAGAGCACGGGGAACAAACAAGAGCCTCAAATGTCTCTACACCAATGCACAGAGCATGGGGAACAAACAAGAGCCTCAAATGTCTCTACACCAATGGACAGAGCACGGGGAACAAACAAGAGCCTCAAATGTCTCTACTACACCAATGCACAGAGCACGGGGAACAAACAAGAGCCTCAAATGTCTCTACACCAATGCACAGAGCATGGGGAACAAACAAGAGCCTCAAATGTCTCTACACCAATGGACAGAGCATGGGGAACAAACAAGAGCCTCAAATGTCTCTACGCCAATGCACACAGCACGGGGAACAAACAACAGCCTCAAATGTCTCTACGCCAATGCACAGAGCATGGGAAGCAAACAACAGCCTCAAATGTCTCTACGCCAATGCACAGAGCATGGGAAGCAAACAACAGCCTCAAATGTCTCTACGCCAATGCACACAGCAAACAAACAACAGCCTCAAATGTCTCTACACCAATGCACAGAGCACGGGGAACAAACAAGAGCCTCAAATGTCTCTACGCCAATGGACAGAGCACGGGGAACAAACAACAGCCTCAAATGTCTCTACGCCAATGCACACAGCACGGGGAACAAACAACAGCCTCAAATGTCTCTACGCCAATGCACACAGCACGGGGAACAAACAAGAGCCTCAAATGTCTCTACGCCAATGCACACAGCACGGGGAACAAACAACAGCCTCAAATGTCTCTACGCCAATGCACACAGCACGGGGAACAAACAACAGCCTCAAATGTCTCTACGCCAATGCACACAGCACGGGGAACAAACAACAGCCTCAAATGTCTCTACGCCAATGCACACAGCACGGGGAACAAACAACAGCCTCAAATGTCTCTACACCAATGCACAGAGCACGGGGAACAAACAAGAGCCTCAAATGTCTCTACGCCAATGGACAGAGCACGGGGAACAAACAACAGCCTCAAATGTCTCTACGCCAATGCACACAGCACGGGGAACAAACAACAGCCTCAAATGTCTCTACGCCAATGCACACAGCACGGGGAACAAACAAGAGCCTCAAATGTCTCTACGCCAATGCACACAGCACGGGGAACGAACAAGAGCCTCAAATGTCTCTACGCCAATGCACACAGCACGGGGACAAACAAGAGCCTCAAATGTCTCTACGCCAATGCACACAGCACGGGGAACGAACAATACAGCAAAATAAATATGACATAATTGGCATCACGGAAATCAAAACACACCTTTGTGTGCAGGGCGGGTGTGTGTGTGCTTTTAACAACAGACCCGTGAAAGGGGGACACCCCCCCGAGGTTTGTTAGGATGGCATTCTGTGATAAACCGATAAGGTTATCGGAATAAACCAGGCCCGGGACACATGCGGGCATCAAGGGATGTTCCTTAGCGTGACTGGGAACGTACCTGACGTTGGTGTGATCGGAGATGGTGGCAGGCCGTTTAGGGTCACGGTGCCAATCTGCTGGATATGACACGGGGAAAAGGTGAGGCCTGGGCTGACAAAGTTGCCGTGAGAGCCTGAAAGGACTGTTTGCTGTTGCATCAACTAGACACAAAAGAGGAAATATCAATTTACACCATTGAAAATCAACCACACTCTTCCCTGGCTCTCTGCCCCAGGGGGGGGAGGAAAAACAGAGTGGCCACTAAAATTGTAATTCTCCCCCCCCCAATTCCCTGACTTTCCTTGACCAAACATTTGTCGTTTTCCCTGACCACCATTCAAATAGAGCCACAAGTTCGAAAAGGAATACAGTAGGACCCCGTATCCACTGATTCATTATCCACTGATTCAGTTATCCACGGTTGGCAGGAGAAAAAATTAAATAATTCAGCAGCTGCAAAGCAAGCTACTGTCACAAACAGCAGCCATAAAGCAAGCTACTGTCACAAAACAGAAGTTTTGGGGCTTTTTGGTGTTCTTTCTTATCCACGGTTTTCATCATCCACAGAAGGCCTGGAACCAATCCCTAACAGATACCGGGGTCCTAATGTTTAGATCATGTTGCATTAACGCAAAGGCTTAATGAAATGTTCCACTCTGCAACTACGCAAGCCTCAACGGTAAAAAGATTCGTCCAAGTAAGAAATTCAATATCAGCTTCTTTCGGCAACAACTGCCCCAACCTCTCTTCTGCGGTTGCCCCAAAAATTACACCAAGATACGAACTCCAGTTCAAGTCAACTCTGGAGGCTAACAAATGACATAACATTTTGTTCTTGTTTTCAGGGTTAAGTAACAATTAAATAAACGTCCTATCTGAAATGGTGTCACTGAAGCCACATCACAAAATCTATAGTTTTGAAATTGCTGTAATAATGAAGTTATACATTACATGTTGTTGTAATCACAATTTCCCTGACCAAACCCCATTTCCCTGACTTCCCCTGACTTCAGACCAATTTCCACGAGTCCAATCCCCATTTTCCTGACTTCAGACCCATCCCCCATTTCCCTGACTTCCCATGACTTCAGATCCATTTCCCTGACTTTCCCTGACTTTCCCTGACTTTCCCTGACTTTCCAGAAAGTGGCAACCCCAAGCCGCTAAGAGTGCAAAATGAAAATAAGTACTATATCAGGGAAGCCACTCTGCTCCCCGCTGGGCAGCTGGCCCCCGTGTGCCCGGACTCACCGCCTGAGCGTAGGCGGTGTACGGGCTGAATGGCAACGCGAAGGACGGGGTGAGGATGCCCAGCTGCCCCACCATCTGCTGCAGGCGCCGCAGCGTCCGCTCTCTGTCGGTGTCGGCAAACTTCACCACCAGGCTGGAGGAGGCCCCCTGGGCGGAGGGGAAAAGAGAGAGAGAGGAAGAGGAGAAGGGTTGGAGGTCAGGAGGAAGGGGATTGACACCCCAAGGGCTGGGGAGCAATGCAAGGCGCCTACAAAAGCCATGTTCCCCTGCAAATCCACGCCGTTCCAACTCGTTAATTCCGCCGTTTCTTAAGACCCTACGACCCGAGACACGCTTCCCCCCCACCCCAAAGACGCCGGATGCGTCCTTCGCCTCCATTTGCCACTGTATTTATTGTACACTTTTCAAGTTGCGTCAGCTGGCTGGTGGCGCAGAGGTTCGACTGCCGCCCTGCAGCCAAGACTCCGCTCGCGACCCAGGGTTCCAATCCCAGGAAGCGGGCTCGAGGTTCACTCGGTCTCCCATCTTTCTGGGGTCCATACCATGAGTTACCCAGCTCGCTCGATGGAGGGGGAAATGCATAAACCGCCTTGAATAAATTGCAAACCGCCCAGGAGAGTGCTTTAAGCCCGATTTATTTTGGGGGTGGGGCAGTATATAATCAGAACATTTTGCTTTGCTAAGCCCCCTTGAACAAGACAGAACCAAAGTTCCAAATAAAGACAGGCTTGGGTCCAAGTTTGAATCATGCAAGAAGTGATCCCAGCGTCTTTTACGGCGCCTGGAAAATTTGGTGAAATTTACTACAGTGGACCCTTGTATAACAAACAGTTTGTATAACATAAAATTTGTACAACATAAAATATTCTGGAGAGAGGGGAAATTTGCTGAACAGAATCGCCTATGGGGCAAATCCATACAAAATAAAAATGGGATTACTCCGTTTTTAATGCATTGCTATGGGAAATTTGTATAAAGGAAAATTTGCTTAACCTAATTTCATTTGGAATGAATTAATTCCTTTAAAAAAGGTACCACTTGTATATTCCTTTGCTTCCCCCCCCCCCTGTGGAAAATTATACTTCCCCCTCCTTTGCATTAATCAAATTAATCAAATTCATCCTTCCATGGCTCTGAATTAAACATTGCAAAACCCAAGTTCGGCAGACCCCCTTCTTTGCAACGGCTGCGTCGGGATGTAAATCAAAGTTTTTTTTAATGTGTTTGTTTACTCACAGGCATCGTTTGGCTCCCGTGGAGAGCGTGGATTGCGGCTTGCGCCTCGTTGTGAGAGGAGAATTTGACAAAAGCGCAGCCTGGAAGAGATCAGGAGCAAAGGAAGAAAAGAAACAGAAAAAGGGAAAAAGAAGAAGAGTGGTGAAGAATCCCACTCTTTGATTGGATCCTTCTGGCTTCCCTGGCCGTCAATCTATCCAGCGCTAAGAGAACCCGCCTCTCTGCTCTGTGTCTTTTGCCCTCTTTCGTGGGCCGGCTAGAAGCAATGTATGGAAGCCCCTCTGCTGAAAGCAGCCCCGTTTGTCCGTTTGCTGTTTTCGGCCGCAAACAATGCAACCTTTCTTTTTTTCTCACCAGCGCTGAAAGAGTTATTGAGACCATAAGTGCCAGTGGATGAGCAAAGGGGTGGACCACTCGGTGGGTGGGGGAGACTCAAAGCTATTTGGCGCTGCAAATCCCTGCCCTCCCTTAATATCTATTTTGGAAAGGGGCGAAATGTGCCCTGCAAACAAGCAGCGGGAAAAAGGGGAGAGCGCCCCAGATAGACAGAAGACTCCCCACTGACCTTTGCTGTTTCCGTCCGGTCCTCTCAGCACCGTGCACTCGTCAATGACCCCGAAGGGTTCAAAGAGGCGGATGATATCTTCCTCCGATTGCTGTTTGCTCAGCATGCCCACAAACAATTTCCGGTCTCCTTAAAAGAAAGCAAAAACAACA
Source organism: Phrynocephalus forsythii (assembly GCA_029282475.1). Lineage (NCBI taxonomy): Eukaryota > Metazoa > Chordata > Lepidosauria > Squamata > Agamidae > Phrynocephalus > Phrynocephalus forsythii. Next base: position 13,760,525 of record JAPFRF010000018.1, read on the forward strand.
ACACAGAGAACCATCAACCTTTTTTTTGGGGGGGGTTTCCTCCCTGGAAGGGAGCAGGTGGGCGCCAGGAGTTTTGGAAGCTAAGAGGGAGAACAAGATCGCCCTTCAACTCAACAAGAGCCCGGGAGCCTCCACTTTCAGGTGGACATTGAATCTGCTCCGGGTTTTCCTCCGAACTTTACACACCTTCTTTTTAAAATTTTATTTATTTATTTATTTATTTATTTATTTATTTATTTATTTATTTATTTATTTATTTTTCAACACCCAAAACATCCCTCCATCCCGCCCGGCCACACAATCAAGGAGAGATGACAACTACCTCCACGACTTTCGCTGTCCGCAGGTTTCACTTGGATCGGCCGGGCCATCTGTAGAAAGAAAAGAAAAAAAGAGAGAGAGAGAGAGAGAGAGAAAGGAAGGAAGGAAGGAACTGAGATGAGCAAAAGCTTTGTGGACGGAAAAAAGCTACCTTTGAGGCTCTAATACAGCACTGCAAATTTCATATTTAGAAAGGTTTACAAGCCGAAGGGTTCAAGGTGGCACAAGACATGCAGAATCAAAACACAGCAGCAGGGGGCACCCTTGCTGACGTTTCTACCCTTTGATACGTCACTCTGTCCCTTTGGCGTCTGGAATTATTCCTTTCCTCCTGATCAGAATTTGAAATAATTCCAGCCATTCCTACAAAGGTTAAGCTTTAGGCAGAACCCAGTTATAACCCATGAAGTTACCTGTAACTAGTTACCTTTTAGGGTCATGAGTAACATCACCGGTGGTCATGAACTTTTTTTTCTCTTACTCATTATTCCCAGGAAAGAAACTGCTTTCGCTGTTTTTAAATGTATTTTAGGGGCACTTTTATCAGTGAGTTTCTTGCATTATATTCCCTTGGTTCTCTTAAAAATGTAATACATGTATTTGTTTCAGCTTTTTAATGCAGTTACTTTTTTTTTAACGAGCCACCTCCAAGAGCATCCCCTAACCTCTGGCCCGTTTTGTTAAGACAGACTTACACCGTTTGGGATTGTTCCCACATTTTAGGCAATCATGTGACATTTTGAAAGGGATGTTTCCATTCCTCCCCCAACTCCACACAAAAAAAAAAAAAAGTGAATAAATTAATAATAATGATGATGATAATAATGATAATAATAATAGCACTACTACTACTACTACTACTACTAATAATAATAATAATAATAGTGACATAATACAAAATCCAACATATTTATCTTGTGTGCTCTGTGATAATTTGATGATGATGATGATAATAATAATAATGATAATAATAATAATAGTACTACTACTACTACTATTACTACTATTAATAATAATAATAATTTGTAATACAAAATCCAACATAGTTATCTTGTGTGATCTGCGATAATTTGATGATGATGATGATGATAATGATGATAATAATAATAGCACTACTACTACTACTACTACTACTACTACTACTACTACTACTACTACTACTATTAATAATAATAACAATTTGTAATACAAAATCCAACATAGTTATCTTGTGTGATCTGCGATAATTTGATGATGATAATAATAATAATAATAATAATAATAATAATAATAATAATAATAATAATAATAATAATAATAATAATAATAAACAAAGCAGAAAAAATATCCCTCCCCCTTAGGAGAAATAAATTTCCAAAAAAGGGACATCATATTTCCCTGCAAAAAAAAAATGAAAGGGAGGAGTTGTTTGCTAATGTTTCCATCAATTCCTACCCACCCCCCCCAATAAAGACACCCTCCTGTTTGTCCACCTCCCCAGAACCCTCTCTCTCAGGGCAGGAAGAAGGTAAAAGAAAAATATAAATATAAAGAGTTGCGTTGTCATAGCAACAGGGCTCAGCTACACCAACCTGATATTTGTGGTTGCCATAGCAATTGCATCTTTCTCTCTCTCTCTCTCTCTCTTCCCCCCCTTTTTTTCCTCCCCCCCCCGTTGTGCTTTGCCTCTGGTTTGGAATTGGGGATGGAGGGACGGGCGAAGAAAGAAAGAAGCCATTTCATACGTATGCTAATTTGCAAATTAATTTTTTAAGGTGGGGAAGATAAGTAGCGCCAAACCACCAAGATTTAGCCAGGCACAGGTGACAGATAAACATTATTTGCTCTGCCTTCGATAAGCAGAAGGCCAACCGTACGAGAAGCAGAATATTTAGCAGAAAAGAAAGAATATAAAAAGGCAAGTGGGCCGAAATCCGTGAAGGGTCATGCAAGTTTAATACAGTATGCATTCACAAACTCTTCGTCCAACTGGCCTTCCTCTATACTCTGCTTGCCAAGTTACTTCAACTCAAGGAACTGACTGCACTCTCCGTTACTTTCCATCGGCCAGCTTCTTTTTATGTTCATCTTCGGCTCATGGCACAAAGAAATTAATTAGTTGAGTCATGCAATGTTGTTCTGCCCTCACTAGGAAGCTAAGAAAAAGCAACAGTAAACTCTCTGGTTCCCCCTAGGGATTGGTTCTGATATTGCTATTCCCAAATATTTTTTTTGGGGGGGGGAGCTCTAAACAATTTTACACAAAGTGAAGCAAATATATACAACAAACAAAAAATAAATGTGCAAACCCCCACTTGGAATTTGCAGAAGAACAATCTAACAATAGAATACCAGAAAACCTTCTCTCATAAGGCTGTGAAACGCTCTAAAAAGCAACTATGAAAAGAACAAGGAATATTGAGACCTTTAAAATTACTTTGGAAGTACAGTACTCAATGCGTTGCTTTGTCTGCAACTTTGTAATTCCTTATTATTCATTGCCTTAAAAGTAAGAAGTTAAAGGTAACAGATAAATTACTTGTAGTTACTTCAAAATGTTGCAAGCAGGTATTAGCTATTTGAACTCACAACCTTACTTGGACTTATTTTTATTTTTTTATTTTAGAGTATTTATGGACGACTTTAGTTACTTGAACTAACCCCCTCCCTTCTGCTGCGAGCCTCACCGAAAAGCACTCTGCATAGCCTCAGAGGAACCCTATTTCTTACCCAATAAAAAAGAAATAAATAAATACCAGGAAGGGAAAAAAAGTTTCCAGTGGGGAATGGGCAGCCTGCAAGCGAAAAGAATATTTTTAGTTCCCGAGGGTTAGTTGTGAAGGGGGAGGGGTTAGTGAAGCCCCAGCAAAAAGCAGACCGGGAGTGAATATCTGCATCTCTGAACCCAGCCTACCTCAAAGGGATGTTGTGATAATGGGGACACAACAAGCCTGCATCAAACCATGATGGGGTGGGGGGAGGTGTCCAAGCCCGGGTGGAGAGGGAGGGACATGGGTGGCCGTCACGCGCTGAGTGGCGTCACGCCACGCCACCTCGGCGTGGCCGGAAGGGAGACCGTTAGGATGTGTTAGCATCACCCAGCTGCCCACGAGAGCGGAAAGCAGGGTGGGTGGGTGAGAATAATCCGGAAGGTCCCAACTCAGCGATTATGGGATCTCCACGCAGAGGTGCCCCTGGGGGTAGATATGTCCCTCCCCCTGCCATCAAAAGGTCCCGGACAGCAGAGGTTCCCCTGGGGGTGGATATGTCCCCCCTGCCATCGAAAAAAAGGTCCCATTTATGGTGGGAATGGAAACAGCTCAGGAGGAGATAAGAGAAATACTACAAACTGTGACAGATCTTACCATCTATCGAAAACTAAAGAATTAATAGCAAATCTTATGACAGAGCTAGACTGATTATTGCTAGGAACTGGAAACTGAAATCAGACCTTAAAATTGCTGAATGGTATAAGGAAGTGTGGGACATAGCACTAAATGATAAACTATCTTGTAATATAAAAGCAGTGAAATAAAAAAGCTATGATGCTGAGCCTATTAAAAGGGAAATGGCTTATCAACCAGTTCCCCTTAAGAAGCCTATTGGAAGAAAAAGAAAAAAAAAAAAGATGAAGAAGAAAGAGAAGATCCACACTGTTTATGATTGTCTATTACTGTTTTTTTATATAATTGTTTATCATTGTTATTATGTCTTTTTTTATGTTCAATAAAAAAATAAAAAATTAAAAAAAATTAAAAAAAACGGATGGAAATCCACGCCCATGGCACGCTTTCCTCCCCGTTGACACGCTGTTCCAAAACTGGCCTGCCCCACGGACAGGGTGCTTCCCTCCTGTGCCACAGCAAAAAAATATGGCCACACACAAGTCCGGCGGACCCTGTTGCGCGAAAACCCCGAGGGGGAATGGACATGATGCCCGCATCCCCCTTAGCCCTGCTCCGGCCACGCTCCTGGGCATCCAAGCGAGCGGCCCAGCACGGGAAGGACACGGCCACTGGTCCTCCCCTCGGGGTCGAAGCCGCCAGCGACGGGCCGAGCTCCGTGCGCTCTGGTGCGCTGGCCCCGGGGCTCGGCGTACGCACCGAGTTGGCCACATGCGAGAAACGGCACACACAAACACACCCGCGGCCCGCCTCTCAGCATCTCCGTCAGCCGGGAGGGGATTCTTGACATCTCCCTTGCGCCTCTGAAATGTGCCAAGATTTTCCAAACGCTTCTCTCCTCGTGCGTGGCCTTCCGGCACATGGCAGGGCCAGGGCGGGCCATGTGAGCGCCCGACGGAGAGCAACGGTGACGTGGGCGACGCTTCGGCTCACTTGGGGAGGGGGGGGAGAACGACAACAGCAGAAGTGCCCGGAGCAGATTTTTGCTCTGGTGCACAGGGAAGTCACAAGCGCAATCTTTGTGGCAGACAGCTGTCACCTCTATGCTGTCTTCGTGAGCCAACCGGCACTAGGACAGCTCTCTCTGTGTGTGTGTGATGTACGGGGGTGCGAACATCAGCCACTGCCACCCCCAAGGCAGCATCTCAAAGCCAAGGAGGCTACCGGTGGGCCAAACGTCAGCGCCAAAAGGCACTTGCCCCCTGCCGACGCCTGTTGTGAGTTCACGCGCAAACTGGCCCTACCGCTGCAGCTGCATGGTCACTAGGGTGTGAAACGCCCCCCGTCTCCTCCGTCGGGGGCTTTGAAAAACACGCGTGCGCTAAAAGTACACAACGTCGCTCGACCGCGGCCCAACCGGGACGCCACTCCGTGCGCCGTTTCGGCACACACCAGTGCACGGTGGCACTTGTGTGCGCTCCTAACACCACCACTACCGCCACCACCACCCGGGTTTGTAGGCCCGTCGGCCAGGCCAGTGTGCGGTGGGAACATGCAGGCACGCTCAGAGATGAGGAAATGGGGGTTGTCACCCCCACATCACGCCTCCGTGCGCCAGCCGTCTGCTGCCACCGCCGCTTTCCGCCGCCACCACCACCACCACCCCCGTGTCCTGGGTTGGTGCACCAGCGCCCTGAACCTTCATGCACGCTGCGCGTGAACCGTCATGCGCGCCACCCTACAAAAGACCGGGCACTGCTGGGATGCCGTGACGGCAAACAGATACTTTTTAGGGTGTAAACCGCCCAGAGTCCCTCTGGGAAATGGTGCGGTATAAAAGTGTAATAAATAAATAAATAAATAAATAAATAAATAAATAAATAAATAAATAAATAAATAAATAAAGGCCCTGACCCGTAAAGACCCCCTTGCTCTGAAAGCCATCTTAGCCTTTTCACCCGTACTCCCACACTCACACCCACGTGGTACCGCTGGAGACGTGCACGGGGGGACACGCCAGCGACCACCGACACTCCGTTTCCCAGTGGCGCAAGCTGAAAGAGCTGGTCCCTGATGGATGACACGACCACGGGGTGGGTGGGGGGGAGCAGGTACATCTGTGCGCATCTCCAAGGGAGAAATTCAGACAGGGAAGCCAGGACTTTTAAAATGCCGAGCGAAGAGAGAAAGAAGCTGCCTCTTAAAAACATTTTGATTTCTACAGGGGAAAAAGTGGATTTTTAATGGAGGGGATTGCTAGCACAGTCGTCTCTTAGCATCATCATGCAACCCCCTTAAGCTCAGCGAAGGAAACGTGGCGCGCGCGCACACACACACCCAGAAGCAAAATATCTTGCTATTCTCTTGGTAAGGAAGAGGCTGGGACCCCCTAGAGATCATCCACCCGAGCCCCGCTCAAGGAGGCCACATGGGGGGACTCGAAAACACCCCCCCCCGATGTTTGTCCCCGCAGCTGGAGAGCTAAACCGTCAAGCCTGGAGCAGTTCCTCCATCCTTGGCTTCAGGGCTGACCGGTCTCCATTCATCGCGCCCTAAGGGGGCCGGCGTGCCCCCTCCCCACCCACCCACCTGCCCTCGCCGCGCACGAGGCTTCCTTGTGGCGGGAAAGAAAGAAAGAAAGAAAGAAAGAAAGAAAGAAAGAAAGAAAGAAAGAAAGAAAGAAAGAAAGAAAGAAAGAAAGAAAGAAAGAAAGAAAGAAAGAAAGAAAGAAAGAAAGACAGACTGTGGTTTCGTTTAGTTAGTTTGTCCATCTCACATTTGAGAACTCCTCACCGTGTGTTCCAAAGCACTGCCCATCTCTCTCTCTCTCTCTCTCTCTCTCTCTCTTCCCGGGTTCGGTCCCCTCTAGCCTCCCTGCCCGGGCCGCCCGCGAGCAGACAAAACCCTAGATCCCATCGTCCTGTGGGGTGCAACTATGTACCTGCCTCACATGGTGAAGATAACATGAGATAGATATAGAGAGAGATGTGTCTCCTTCTCCCTGACTCCGTATGCATATGCTCTCGTAGGGTTTGCCGAGCTCAGGAAAAGTGTGTGTGTGGGGGGGGGGAGCGCGCCGAACTGTGCAGCGTTGCCATGGGAACCGTGGAGTTAATTAAGGCCTACTTGCTCCGGGGGCAGAGTGGAGAACATCCCCCCTTCATCTCACACACAGATTATAGCAGAAAGGCTCCAACATGCAAAAGCTTTTATCTTATATTTATATTTTATATTTATATTTATTTTTATATTTTATATTTATAAAATGCTTTTATCTTATCGTTATTATTATTATTATTATTATTATTATTATTTTAGACCCCCCCCCATCGACCAGGATTCTCCACCCCTGCCCCCTCCAGCTAGCTATGCTGGAGAGGGGATTCTGGGCTTTGTTGTACACCCTCCGAAAAAAAAAAAGAGAGAAAATGTCCAACCTCATAGAGAGCAATGGGGTCAGTGTCACCCCTCTTTCTCCCACTTGCTACGGGGAGGATCCTCCAGTCGATTTGCCTCCCCCATGCTCTCCGTCCTTGTATGTCCCGCCGCCTTCGATCCTATCGCTTTTTGCTCCCACCTCCTCTAAAAAGGCTGCTGGGCCATCAAGTCCCCCCCCCCCGATGTAAGGAGGAGTGAGCTCCCAAATGGCCCTTCGCTTCCCTGCCCGCTTGCCCCAAGGGTCTCCTCTTCCCGCACTATCGCTGGTTTCATTTGGCATCTGGCGGCTTGGCGGTCCCCTCCCTCTTAGTCACCTGCCACTCTTGCCCGCTCAGTGGGCGAGCCATGTCGGGGTGGTCTTGTCCTCAGCAGCCATGCCCAGTTCTTGCAAAATCAAGCCTGTGGTTTCGTTTAGTGAGTTTGTCCATCTCACATTCGAGAACTTCCTCTTTTCCTACTGCTCCCTCCCAATGATGGTCTTTTCCAAAGAACCCCGGCTGTTCTTGACGTCCCCTGGCCTTCTCACTATGTGCTCGAAGTAGCTTCGGGAATTTCATTTTTTGGGAATTTAATTTTTCGGGAATTTCATTTTTAAAAACCCGTCAAAGCGATCATCCTCTCCCCTTGCGCCTTTCGCTGGCTCAGCTCCGCCTTGCCCAAAGCTGCTTCTCCGGGGACGAGGCAGCAACGGATTGTGAATAAACAGTCCAACATGCGTGAGGGAAATATTTGGTTGGGTTACAAGCAGGGACAAAAAGAGCCTCACCCAAGACTCCCATTTCTTAAAAACAGAACAGCAGGGATGACTCAGAGCCTCAGGTCTCTGACTGCGGGACCCGAGGTCAAGGGTTCGAATCCCCTACTGCGCCTCTGGGGATTTATATTTTAATAAATTTTAATAATAAATTTTAATAAAATTTAATAAAATTTACATTTTAGCTGTGCCTTCCTCATCCCTACAACTTTAACAAAACAAAAACCATCCAAAAACAATTAGAGGCATAGATAGAAGACCTCAAAGGCGTGCAATCAAATATATATATTTTAACCACTAGAGGGTGCAGGAGAGCTTTTCCTTTAACAATAACATTTTTGTTAGGATAATTTTTTTTTTTTGCCAAGGCAGGGCAGGGGTGTCCTCAAAGCGGGGGGTGGAGGCACCCTCCGAGGGCCAAAGACCAGCCACTGCCCGCCCTCAGTTCCAACTCCGGTTTCCATCTCGCGGACGAGCGATGGGAAACGTGACACCGCCGCCATCCCGAGCTCGCACCTAGAAAGCTAATCCTCCAGGGACAGCCCTCTGAGGACAGGAGGCACCCAGAAAAGGGGCCTAGGTACCCGGCGGGCCTTCCCCACTGCAACATTCGAGGGCCTAGCAGCCGCTAGAGAGCTTTTCGGCTACAAATAAGATTTCTCATTCATCCGGCATTTTAAAATGCAAGGAAGTAACGTGACTTTGGGTGATTGGACCGCAAACCCTTGCGTTTATCCACACCTGGGAGATTTTGGGGGTTTTTTTTGTGTGTGTGTGTGGGGGGAAGACACCTTAATCGAGTTTTGGGTTCAAAGGTGAATTTTCCGACCTGGTGGGTGCTTCCACTTACCCCGGGCAGCGTCTTCTGTTCGTGGAGGGCCGTCTGAGCTTTGATGGCAGAATCCCGGGCGCAGTAGGTGAGGAAGGCGCACCCTGCGAAACAGAAGAGACACACGCCCCAGGTCAAAACGCAAGCGCCTCCTCCGAGCCTGATGGGATTTGTAGTTGCACCGCGAGAAGGGAAGGAGGCTGCCCAGTTTGGGGATTGAGGAGGGCAGGCGCCTGGTTTAAGTGGGTCCCTCTCCCTGCCATTAAGATGTTTCTGGACTAAAACACCCATGGCCCTTTACGGCCCGGATGGTTTTGGACTACAACTCCCATGTTGTGGAAGGGAAAGGAGAGGGAGGGGAAAAACAGAGGCGAAATTCTCCTAGCCAGGGAACCGCAATAGATCAACATGTCTGTATTTGATTTTAAAGCGCAACTTGCTTCTCGTTTGCTTCCTACGCCCTTTTATGCCTTTTATACACACGGAGGAAACTGTGGATTTTTTGTTTTGTTTTGCATGCCGTTTCCCCCAAACCTTGCTTTCTCGGTGCTCAAAGGTTTTCCAGTCTCGTCCAGCAAGCTGTGCCAAGGGCATGCCAAGATTAAGCTCACTGAAAAATGCAAAATAAAAAGGGTGTGTGTGGGGAGGGGAGGGGGGAAAACACATTTCACCCACAATGCTGACGGAGGAAAGAGGTTTCCCCGAACATTTATTCCAAAAACTTAAAATAAAAACAAAAATTAAAAACACACAACTCCTCCCAAGAGTGTCTAATTGGGACGCTTCAGGCCCAAATGAGGGAAGCAACTCCAAATTCAATAAAAATAAAAGAATCCATCATGGTTTTCTGTCCAAACTTTAGAGCCACTCTGCAAAAAGAAGCCTCTCTTGTGGTAGATTGGAAAGAGGAGAGTCCAGCACCTTGGAAAGGATATATAAAGTTAAGGCTCAAACCCGGAACGGATCCTCCACTGGTGTGACCCCACCCACCCACACACACACACACACACACACACCAGGAGTCTACCAACACACACTGGTCTGCAAAATCGGAACCAGCAGTCTTTGGATGGAGGTGGAAAGAGAGCGAACAAATCTCTCCCCCACCATCGCCCCATTTCACAAAGGAAACTTGAATAAAGGATATTTACGGACGTGAGAATCAGAACATTTCTTTTCTCACCCCCCCTCCCTCCCCGCCAAACCCCGGTTCCATCTGCGGTGCGTAACAACCCACTCACCAGCTGGAACGGCCAACGTGGGGAGAAGTTTCGACTGGGGAGGGGATGGAAGCCGTGATTATTCCACCAAGCTCCCCCCCCCCAATCCCTGCCAGCTAGGAGGGTCCGCGTGGCCTAGTGGTTAGAGCACCTGGCCTGAAGCGATGGGGACCGGCTGTACTCTCAGAGCGGAAAACGGAATGACACCTTTTTTTCTGTCGGGGAGACCAAAACGAACTCACGAGAATGGATTCTTTACGGCCACGGGCGCACCCTGGGTTCCTTACCTGTTGGGAGGAAGTGGCGTCTCTCCGACACATGATGATCTCCTCATCATCCCATCTCTCCTTCCCCTTCCCATCCTCCTGGACCGAACCCACCCTGGACAGGTGGGTTAGTGTCCATAATGTGCAACACCATGGACGGATCCTGGCGCGCGTCCCCGGGAAAACCCAAAGGGCCTTGCCAGGAAGACCCAAGCGAAATGTTTCGAAACCGGAACCACCGCCGAGAACTGGTCCATCCCTCGGTGGCTCCATTCCTGAAAGGGCCAGGTGTCAGCCTCCAGGGATGGGGCGTGTGTGCATGTAGGGGGTGTCACATGAGAATCCAGTAAGGTGCCCCCCCCAAAAAAATACGCCCTTTAGGGAGCCTCCAGAGTCAGCAGAAACATGCAGGTCTATGGATTCACACCCAGAGAGAGAGAGAGAGAGAGAGAGGCAGGAAAGCAGGAAGGAGGTCCGTGGGTCCGTTTCTAAGGAGAAAGGGCAGGGTGAAAAATACTCTAAAAATAAAATAAAATGAAATAAAATAAAATAGAGAGGCCAAAGAAAGGAAACAATGCAAGGGCAAAGAGGAAGGGACGGTGGTGAAAGGGGAGGAGTAGATGAGAAAGCAGGGAAGGGGGGGGAGTGAGAAATAGGAACCAGGATGGGGGTGGGTTGGGGGTGGGAGATGTGTGTGTGTGTAAGGGGGGAGGATGGTGGCAGCAGATCCAGGACTGAGAAGGAGGGGAAAAGATGACTACAGTAGGACCCCGGTATCGGCTGAGGATTGGTTCCAGGCCTTCCCGTGGATAATGAAAACCGTGGATAAGAGAGAACACCTGCCCACCCACCCACAAACTGCTGTTTCCTGACAGCAGATTGCTTTAGGGCTGCTGTTTTGAGACAGCAGCTTGCTTTACAGCTGCTGTTTGTGACAACAGCTTGCTTTGTGGCTGCTGAATTATTTAATTTTTTTCCTCTGCCAACCGTGGATAACTGAATCAGTGGATAATGAATCAGTGGATACGGGGGTCCTAATGTATTCCTGCCCCCTGATGCCCCCTCCCCTCTTTCAGGGGGATCCTCTCCCCACTTTGGTGGGCATGGGGAGTGGGGGGGGGCAAGGGTCTTCCGTGCACGACCCCTCTTTTCCAGTCCAGACATCAGACCCGCCTGTGCAAGAGGCGAAGGCCGGGGTGGGGGGTGGGGGGGTGGGGAGGTGGAAGCAGCTTTTTGGGGCAAGGAGGGGTGGGGGAAGGTGGTTGCACCACCCCAAGACACCCCTCCAGAAGGGAGGCCAGGTGCCCATGGCAGGGTGGGAGGGTTGTAAGGATAGGGGAGGTGGTTGACGGATTTTGGGGGGTGGAGGAAAAAAGTGGGGGAGATGAAAGTTGAGTAGGAGGAATAACACATGCCCATGATTGGGGGGTCTCTCAGAGTGATGGGGAAAACAGGTGTGCCCTGGGGGTGGGAGGCAAATGGGGTGGGGTTGCAGGGTGGGTGGGTGGCAGGGATTGATTTGGGAAGCGAAGCGGAGGTGTAAATGGGGTGGCTGGGGTGGGGGTGGAGATGGAGGGAGAGAGGAGAATGGGGACGAAAAGAAAGAGGGGATAGATCAAAGGGGATAGATAATAAAATAATAATAATAATAATAATAATAATAATAATAATAATAATAATAATAATAATAATAATGTGAGTAATAATAATAATAATAATAATAATAATAATAATAATAATAATAATAATAATAATAATAATGTGATTGGTAATACAAAATCCAGGGTAGTCTGCTGTGTGATGATGATGATGATAATAATAATAATAATAATAATAATAATAATAATAATAATAATAATAATAATAATAATAATAATGTGATTGGTAATACAAAATCCAGGGTAGTCTGCTGTGTGATAATAATAATAATAATAATAATAATAATAATAATAATAATAATAATAATAATAATAATAATAATAATAATAATAATAAAAATGTGATTGGTAATACAAAATCCAGGGTAGTCTGCTGTGTGATGATGATGATGATGATAATAATAATAATAATAATAATAATAATAATAATAATAATAATAATAATAAATGTGATTGGTAATACAAAGTCCAGGGTAGTCTGCTGTGTGATAATAATAATAATAATAATAATAATAATAATAATAATAATAATAATAATAATAATAATAATAATAATAATAATAATAATAAACGTTTCAGCTAGAGATTTGTAGTACACAATCCAGCATAGTTATCCTGTCTGCTGTGTGATATTTTAATAATAATACGGAACAGCATATACTCTACAAAGATATCTCCAGTCATCCTAGGGCTCTTGGAAAGAGCTCAATTATTGAAGAAGGCCAGCTCCAGCTTAACCCCTGGCAGATGTGTTTTCCAGATAATAACAATAATAATAATAATTTTAAAAAACCAAGGAAACAAAACACATCAGAGAGTAATAAACGCAATCGCGGCAGGGGGTGCGTGGGCATTCAGAAAGAGGCATTCCAGACCCCAATAAGAAGGGAGGCAAATAAATAAATAAATAAATAAATAAATAAATGGTGCAGATGTAGAGGCAACCTTATCAAGGAAGGAAAGCAGCCAAGGGGCTTAAAAAAGCAGGGAGGGGGGAGATTTGGAAAACAGGGGGTGGGAAGGGGCAGAGAGATAGGGTGGGGAGGAGGAGGAGGAGGAGGTTGGGGGAAGAGGGGGTGTCTTTTTTACCTTTATGCATGCCCGTGTAGCGGTCCTTGAGGACGGTGAGCTCGTGGATCTGCCCGAACTGCTCGAAGAGGGGCTGCAGGTCCTTCTCCTCCAGGTGCCGGGGGATCTGGCCCACGAAGAGCTTGATCGCGTCCAGATCCTTCATCGGGGAGGCGCGGGGCGGCGGCTGGGAGGGTGGCGGGTGAGGAGAGGGCTGTGCGGGCCGCCTGGCCGGGAGTTTGGCCATCCCCCACCCCACCCCGCCCACCCCTTCCTCCTCCTCCTCCTCCTCCTCCTCTGGCTCGCCTTCCCCGGGCCTGGGCAGCCAGGAGGACCGGCGGGCGGGCGGGCGAGGAAGGATGCAGGCGAGGAGAAGGAGGCGATGATGCTCAGTAGTGATGCTCGGGGCGAGCGCAGCATCAGGACCACAAAAGGCAGTGGCTCAGCAGCGGCGCTTGCTGGCCGCCCCGGGGAACTGCAGGATGCTGCCGCCAACCCTGGAGACCAGCATCTCTACAAAAGCGCACAAGTTTGTGTCTCTCTGTTGTGTCTCCCACAGCTCTTTTCCTCCACTTCCGTCGGACGACCGGAGCAAGTTTTTTTTTTGGGAGGGGGGGTGTCACCCCTTTTGATGTTTTCTGGGGATACAACAGCGGTGCCCAGACGTTGGCCCTCCAGATGTTTCGGACCCCAACTCCCACCACCCTTTGCCGTTGGCCATACAGGCTTGGAATTGTGGGAGTTGTGGTCCAAGACACCTGGAGGGCCGAAGATGGGACACCCCTGTTCAAGGAGCATCCCTCGCCAACCTCCCCCTCCCCCGGAGGTTCACGGAGGGGGGGGGTCTGTCTGCCTGGGTTTCGGAAACCGGAGGCAAATCAATAAAGCCAGGCCTCTGGAGGCAAGTAAAGAATCATCCGTCCCTGCCCCCCGCCAATTACAGTGGAACCTTGTATAAAGGAATTAATCCACACCAAATGAAAATCTGTTAAGCAAATTTTCCTTTGTACACATTTCCCATAGGAATGCATTGGAAATGGATTATAATCCTGACCATTTTTTCTGTTGTACGGATTCGCCCCATAGGCGATTCTGTGCCATGTCCAAACTTTGGTCCTCCAGATGTTTTGGACCACAACTCCCACAGTGCTTTGCCGCTGGAAATACAGGCTTGGAATTCTGGGAGTTGTGGTCCAAAACATCAGGAGGGCCGAAGTTTGGACATACCTATGTTAAGTGATTTCCACGATCTCAGGATATTCTTTCCTTGAAGTGTAATTTTCTGTTAAACAAACTGCTCGTTAGACCAGGGTCCTCTGTATTTTTGCCAAGGGGTTGGCTGGGAAAGACGAGACGGGGGGTCTTGGATGAAAGGGAGAAATTAAGAGAAAAGACTACATGGGGGCCGGGGGGGGGAAGAAGTTGCAAAAAAAGGGGGGCAGAGAGAAATGAGGAGGCAGGGAAGAATAATAATTGTCACTACGCTTCCGAGGTTCTAATTTGTGACTACGCTTTCCAAGGTGAGAATGAGCAGAACATAAGAACCTAAGAAGAGCCCTGCTGCTGGATCAGGCCAAAGGCCCATCTAGTCCAGCTTCCTGGATCTCCCAGTGGCCCCACCAGATGCCTCTGGGAATGCATGAGACTAGATCTCTGTCTCCTGATCCTCCACTCCCCTGCATCTGGTCCTTGAAGGACCCCGGTTTTAAGCTTGGAGATTATATATCTCCATCATGGTTTGTCGCCTGGGATGGACTTTTCCTCCAGGAATCTGTCCCAACCCATTTTGAAGGCATCCAGGCCAGATGCCATCCCCACCTCCTGTGGCAGGGAGTTCCGCAGACTAACACCGTACTAGGTAAAAAAAAATTTTCTTATGTCTGTTCTTATTCTCCCAGCCCTCAATTTGAGTGCATGCCCCCTAGTTCCCATTTGCTTGCCCTGGGGAGGGAGGGGGAGGATCCCTGGGAAGGTGTAGCTGCCCCCAAGGCCACCTAGGCTGGCTCTTTCCCCCAAGGAAGTAGAGTGGCAGCCAGAGACCTCCGCCCACCTGAGCTCTCCAGCAGCACAATACTAATCTCAGGCCGGAAGAGCTGGTCATCCAGTCCAGCCCATCAAAGAGACCCAAGCAGGGGAATCGAACTTCCAACTTTGGCCTCCGTGGCTAAAGACCTGAAAGCAAGGAGCGAGCCAGCTACGGGAGAAGGGGGGGCTGAACAAAGAGGGAGAGGATCCCTAGAGGATCGGATGAAAATCCAAAAGGACCTTGACAGATTAGAATGCTGGGACAAAGCTAACGGAATGGGTTTTAACAGAGAGAAATGTAGGGTGTTACATCTAGGTAAAAAGAATGAATTGCACAGATATAGGATGGGGGACACTTGGCTGGAGGATAGTACCTGTGAAAGGGATCTGGGAGTCTGGGTGGACCACAAATTGAACATGAGCCAGCAGTGTGACGCGGCGGCCAGGAAAGCCAATGCGATTCTTGGTTGCATCCACAGAACCATAGTGTCTCGATCAAGGGAAGTGATCGTGCCACTCTATTCTGCTCTGGTCAGTCCCCACCTGGAGTCCTGTGTCCAGTTCTGTGCGCCTCAGTTTAAAAAGGATGTTGACAACCTCGAGTGGGTGCAGAGGAGGGCGACCAGGATGGTTGAGGGTCTGGAGGAAATGTCTTATGAGGAACGGCTTAGGGAACTGGGAATGTTTAGCCTCTCTAAAAGAAGACTGAGGGGGATATGATAGCTATGTTTAAATATCTGAAAGGATGTCATATTGAAGAGGGAACAGGTTTGTTTTCCATGGCTTCAGAGACTAGGACTCGGGGCAAAGGTTTCAAACTACAGGAAAAGAGGTTCCATTTGAACATCAGGAAGAACTTCATAACAGTTAGAGCTGTCCGGCAGTGGAACATGCTGCCACCGAGGAGGGTGGTGGAGTCTCCTTCTTTGGAGGAGGTTTTTAAGCAGCGGCTGGATGGCCATCTGTCGGGAGTCCTGTGATGGGGGTTCCTGCATGGCAGGGGGTTGGACTGGATGACCCTTGGAGGTCTCTTCCAAGTCTATGATTCTATGATAAATAAAGAGAGAGATAGATAGAGAGAGAGAGAGAGAGAGAGAGAGAGAGAGAGAGAGAGAGAAACCCTTTATGGGTGTGGGGGAGATCAGAACGTCCTTTGCCTGAAGCCCCGTCAGCTGTTAAAACCAAATACATATTTTAATGGGACAAGCTTTTCCACCTCAGTTTCTTCCACGTAGATATTTTTTTCCCTGCTGCATCCTGGAAATTCGCAAGGTGCCGTGGGCCGGCGAAGGCTGTGGAACCAACATGGGGAATGGCGTGGAGAATGGAATGGCACCACCACGGCGGACGTGGCATGAGCACGTTAAGTAGAGCCACCTCTGAGACTTTGATCACGGGCAGGATTGGAACGGAGGTAAAAAACGGGAAGAAAGCTTGGTCCCACAACCCAGACTACCGCTACCGGATCAAAACGGCACAGTGTACTTTTGTACTTTTGAATGCGTCCTTTTTGTGTGTGTGTGTTGGGGCTTGTACGTTTGGGCAAGTTGTTTTTTGCAATGTGCTGTACACCGCCCTGAGTTCCCGTGGGAAAATTGGGCGGTTGATAAGTATAAACATAAATAAATAAATAGATAGATAGATAAATCAGCCAGGAACCTTTTTTTTTTTGTTTTTGTTTGCCAGCCCCTTCCAACTCCGCTCCTGGCCCACGAGTGAGATCTGATGCGACATCAACGGTGGTGTTTAAGAGGAGCTATAAAAAGGACACATCTCATTTGCTAATGGCCACGGGATTTACAGAGCGATCACGGCGGCTCCTCCCCTCGACTTCTGAATACTGGGATTTTGCTCTGTCCTGTTATTTTAAAAAACAACAACAACACACCAGCCACTGTCAATGGAAGTTATTAAAAAAACATTGACCGGGATTATATAACAGATGCAAGTATTAACTCAAAACCTAAAGTCTCTGAGCACCGACACGTGCTGCTCCCTAATACTGCCGGCGTTTTCTTCCTCCAAAGGTTGCTTCACCAGTGATCATCCTTCCACCGCCCCTTAAGAAACTCCAGAAATGCAGCTTGGGATGGCCTGAAGTGCAGAACGAATCAAGCCAGGGAAGATTCGCAAGCCACGTCTTCCCGACGGAAGCCTCCAGCTGTTCGTTACTCCATACACCCCCATTTGGAAGGGCGCAGGGCTCCCCCCCCCCCCGCCGACACTGCCCAAACTGGCCCGCACCCAAGCCAGGCCTTGAGACAAACCCGTGTCGGACACGCTCGGAAACGAAGAGGCTCCATCAGTTCTCTTTTAATTTACATGTGCACATTTAAAATAAAAAAGAAGAACCGAACCAAACGCAAAACCGATCTCCGCCCGCTTCAAGGTGCTGACAAGATCCGACGGGCCATCCCCTGCCCCCCCCCAAAAAAAAAATGGCAAGACGAACAACAACCCCCCTCCGGTTCCTTGCACCCCCAAAAAAGCCCATCATCAATTATGGCACGTTTTCGCTTCCGTTTCATAAAGCAGCTTCGCAATTTATGGAATTGTCTTTGTTCAGAGGTGGTGGTGGGGAGATGGTTGTTGTTTTTGACCCGAAGGAAGGAGCAGAGAGACAGACCGGGAGGGGGGGGGATAAAAAATAAAAAAGAGAGAGAAGGAGAGTGTGTGGAGGGATCACCCAGAATTTCATCTGAAGGAGTGATGTGCAGCTATCGTCCCATCTCCGAAAAAGTGGTGAGAGGAAAGACAAAAATATACGTTTTAGAAGGTTCTTCACCATATTTCCCCCCCATATTAACTTTTGCCTCCTTGCTTCAACAAGAAAGGAGACAGAGAGAGAGAGAGAGAGAGAGAACGAGAGTGAACTGGGACACTCAGCAGCAGGACGGCTCCGATGTAAGACGAGAGGACGCCGAAAAAAGATTTCCCTCCGGTTGTGCGGGGTTCTTTTTTTTTCTTTCCCCATCCTCCTGCTGTCACTGTTGCTTGGATTTTACGGATAATCTCTGCACCAGCTTGTAAAGGAGACCAAAGTGCTTAGATCAAGAAAGGAAAAAGGAAAAACAAATTGGGAAGGGCAAAATAATTTAAATGCAACTGAAAACCCATCCAAGGAGATGATATAAGAACCTAAGAAGAGCCCTGCTGGATCAGGCCAAAGGCCCATCGAGTCCAGCTTCCTGGATCTCACAGTGGCCCCACCAGATGCCTCTGGGAGTGCACGAGACTAGATCTCTGTCTCCTGATAGTCCACTCCCCTGCATCTGGCCCTTGAAGGATCCCGGTTTTAAGCCTGGAGATTATACACATCCCCATCATGGTTTGTCACCTGGGATGGACTTTTCCTCCAGGAATCGGTCCAATCCCCTTTTTGTGTGTGTGTGTGTTGGGGGTGGGGGGATAATAATGTGCAATCTTAACTCTTTCTAGATCCCACTTTAATTTCAGTAGTAAATTATAAAAAAAGGGGGTGGTTGGTGCCATCCATAAAATCAAGGCCGGATACGGTCGTGGCTGGACTAGAGTGGAGATATTATGAGCCGCTGTGTTGAAACTAGAATCAAAAACCTCCCATCCACCCAGGTGATACAAACAATTGGGTACAAGAAGGCTGGTACAAGCTGGTACATGCATTCATTCACTGGATTTCTACACTGCTACCATGCTCCTCTATTTAAAATATTTTTTTTTACCAGGCCTTTCTCCTAAACCAAGGAACCAACCATTAATTCATTCATTCCTTGGGCTTCTAGATCACCCAATTTGGCCGCCGGGGCCCCTTCTTGCCGGCTTCCCACGATAAAGCAGACACGGCGTCATTGATGGCATCGCAGTGGCCGACAGGCCACCCCAAAATGCACAAATCTTTTTTATTTTTTTTAATTCAGCCTCGATATCAGGGCTTCATAAGGACCTTTAAGGATCGTTACGCAAGGGACGGTCCGAGAGGGTGGGTCATCGCTAACGGAGAAGAACCCCGGCAGAGAGAACGGCTCGCTCTCGGTGAGGGTGGACTGTTTTATGCTTTGCAGCTGGAGGCGTGGGCAGAGGAGTTAGAAATGGGTTTTGGAGTGACGAAGAGAAAAAAGAGCTGGACACAGTACCCAGGCGTAACACACCTGGAGGGGCGTCACCCCCACCCCAGGAACCAGTGTGTGTGTGTGTGTTGTGTCGTTACAGTCGTGACCGACTCTTTGTGACCCCATGTCCATGGAGTTTTCTTGGCAGGAATCCTGGAGTGGTTTGCCAGTTCCTACTCCAGGCGCCTACAGCACCTGGTATTCCCTGGTGGTCTCCCATCCAAGTACTAGTCAGGGCTGACCCTGATTAGCTTCCGAAATCAGGTGAGATTGGATGCGATTAGGGAACCAGACCTGTGCTTTAATCCTTTCTGGTTCAAATGGAGCAACGCAGCCGGGAACTGGAATTTTTAAAAACCCTAACCCTTGAATCTTGGCAGTCTCTCCTCTCGGGTGCCATGTTCCCAGAAAAGAGGGGGTGCTTCCTTTTCTTTGGGGGGGGCTGCTTTTTGTTTTAAAGGAGAAAGAGGCTGCACTTACTTGGACCGCGATGTACGCCACTCCGAGATAGGCGGCGATGCAGAGCGCCAAGAGGAGGTCAAAAATCGCAGGTTTTACCCTGGAGCAAAACAGAAGAGCCAAAGACACATGAACAGCACGGCCAAGGGAGGCGTTTCGGAGGGGGTCGCCCTTCACTCAGAACAAGAGTGTGTCCGGTGGTCTTGAGTTAGTCACATTTCTTCATCCCCCCACCCCCACCTTGGTGCCTTGCAGAGGAGCGGTTAAATTGCAGTTACTGCAGTTAAGACTCTACTCGATGCTGACAAGGCGGACTCCGCCTTCCGTCCTTCTAAGCGCAGAAGAACGAGCGCTCCGCTGGCTCCGAGGAGCGTGTGAGGGCACGCAAAGGTGTAGCCGACAGAATAAGTTTGCAAACTCGCCGTGGCGCAGTAGTTATGATGCCTGTCCTGCAGGTAAAACTGTGCTCACGGCCTGGGGGGTTCAATCCCAGGTAGCAGCCGGCAAAGGGTTGACTCAGCCTTGCATCCTTCCGAGGCTAGTAAAATGAATACCCAGCTTCTTCGGGGGGGGTGCAATGTTTAGCCTGCATTACTGTAATTACTGTAATACTGTAATTTTACCTGTCCTGCAGGTAAAACTGTGCTCACGGCCTGGGGTTCAATCCCAGGTAGCAGCTGGCTCACGGCTGACTCAGCCTTCCGTCCTTCTGAGGTTGGTAAAATGAGTACCCAG
Organism: Phrynocephalus forsythii; assembly: GCA_029282475.1. Lineage (NCBI taxonomy): Eukaryota > Metazoa > Chordata > Lepidosauria > Squamata > Agamidae > Phrynocephalus > Phrynocephalus forsythii. Next base: position 13,780,709 of record JAPFRF010000018.1, read on the forward strand.
CTTGCTTGGGGGAGCAATGTTTAGCCTGCACACTGGGATTAAAACTGTAAACTGTAAACTGCCCAGAGACTTCTTGAAGTGGTATGGGGTGGTATATAAGCAGAACACTTTGCTTTGCTTTAAGCAGAATGTGAGCAGCAGACTCTCCAATTTAGTGGGGAGACCGACTGAAAAATGCGCCCCCAAAAAAAAGAGGGCTCACTTACCGATAGGCATTCATGACTTGCTTCAGCTGGTCATAAAAAACAAATTCCGGATCTCTGTTGTAAATGGAGAAAGAAAACATTTTTTTAAGAAGGAATATTTTTTTCACTGTTGAGGCTGTTTAAAAGTCCAATGGTCACTTTCAGAACATGGGTGAATTAGTCACTTTTGCCACTCCTTGTGAGAAAAGCCAATCAAATATTGTAGAGCGGTGGTTCCGAATCTTGGGTCCCCCGCTGTATGTAGCCTGTATACTGTTATTAAACTGTAAACCGCCCAGAGACTACTTGCAGTGGTACGGGGAGGCGGTATATAAGCAGAACACTTTGCTTGGCTTTGCTCCGGTACTACAACTCCCAGAAAGCCTGGCCGGCACAGCTCATAACAAAACTTTCTGGGAGTTTTAGTCTGAAAACATCCTGGGACCCGAGGATCTCGGCAAACAATTCCCGACCTTGGGTTCCCCCAGAGGTTCTTGGACTACAATTCCCAGAAATCCTCACCAGCACAGCTCATGGCAGAGGCTCCTGGGAGTTGTAGTCCACAAACCTCTGGGGGGACCTGAGGTCAGGAACCCCTGTGGTAGAAGCAAGAAGCCCACGGAATGGTGACAGATCGTGATCAGAAATAGCGGCAGATAAGGAGAATTTTAGCTTCCAGCAGAGGGATTCTCGATTTGGCTGGTGGAATGGAATCACCGGTTAACCTCCACCACCGGTTCTACAATTTTAACCCTTCGGCAAATGCCCATCTTTGCTTTACTGGGGGCCTCTCTCTTTGCTGAACCGAGAGACACCTCTTCAGGAGGTCGTGCAGAGTCAAGGGTGACCCGGTCAGAGTGCATGCATGAAAAAGGGGGGTGGGCAATTTGGGTGCAGAGAGAAAATCACAGAATCATAGAGTTGGAAGAGACCTCCAGGGCCATCTAGTCAAACCCCCTGCCATGCAGGGACCCCCATCACAGTCTTTCCGACAGGTGGCCATCCAGCCTCTGCTTAAAAACCTCCAAAGAAGGAGACTCCACCACCCTCCTTGGTGGCAGCATCTTATTCCACTGCTGAACAGCTCTAACTGTCATGAAGTTCTTCCTAATGTTCAAATGGAATCTCTGTTCAAATTGAAACCATTGCCCCGAGTCCTAGTCTCGAAGCCATGGAAAACAAACCTGTTCCCTCTTCAATATGACATCCTTTCAAATATTTAAACATAGAAATCATATCCCCTCTCAGTCTTCTTTTTGTAAGGCTAAACATTCCCAGTTCCCTAAGCCGTTCCTCATAAGACATTTCCTCCAGACCCTCAACCATCCTGGTCGCCCTCCTCTGCACCCGCTCGAGGTGGTCAACCTCCTTTTAAAATTGAGGCGCACAGAACTGGACGCAGGACTCCAGGTGGGGTCTGACCAGAGCAGAAGAGAGTGGGACTATCCCTTCCCTTGATCTCCTAGACACGATGGTTCTGTTGATGCAACCAAGAATCGCATTGGCTTTCCTGGCTGCCGCATCCCAAAAAGGGTCTCTTCTTACCGCTTATCCGCCTTCAGGTGATGCTGCCGGACGTCCTTCAGGTAGCGGCTCATGTAATATTCCAGCGTGCTGAGGAAGGCGCTGTCTTTGTCGATCAGCTGGGCGGCTCGGGGCTGCCTGGTCAGCCAGTCCATCACGGCCTCCATCTGCTCCTGCTGGATTTGCTGCAGGCGGGCAGCGAGAGGTCAGGAGGAGATGGCAGGGAGGGCTCTGCCCACCTGAATCCCGAAGCGCTCGGGGTGGGTGGGCGGGTGGGGTGAGTGGGCGGCACCTCCCTGCCCCAGGCCAACGGGCCGGGCACGCTTACCATCTGCTCCGTGAAGATCTGGAGGTGAGGTGGAAGTCCCTAGCGGAAAAAGGGAGGAAAATCGGAATGACTCCCGGGTGTTTGGTCTGTCTCCAATAATTCAGCGGAGAACCCACAGCGGGGCATCGGTTCGGGGGGGGGGGTTGAAATAAAACCCACTACAGCCTCTACCTTCTCTGTTAGGTTGTAGATGACCGGGTCAAGGCCTCGGTCAGGATGCGGGTGTTGCGGGACAGGATCTTGGGGTCTACCCGTGCCCTGCAAGAGCCATGAAAGAATAACATGTAGAAGTGAAATACAGGACCTCCACAAACGCATTTTGGAGATAGAGAACCTGAGAACCTAAGAAGAGCCCTGCTGCTGGATCAGACCCAAGGCCCATCTAGTCCAGCTTCCTGTATACTTCACAGTGGCCCCACCAGATGCGTTTGGGAGTGCATGAGACCAGATATCTGTCTCCTGATAGTCCACTCCCCTGCCTCTGGCCCTTGAAGGACCCTGGTTTTTTTAAGCCTGGAGATGACACGTCTCCATCATGGTTTGTCACCTGGGATGGACTTCTCCTCCAGGAATCTGTCCAGTCCCCTTTTGAAGGCATCCAGGCCAGATGATTTGGGGGCTACCTCTAATAACATCCAGCACTGATCTCCTTCCAACCAGCTATCTCTTTGCTCGTTTAAGAAAGAAGCAATGCGACATAGTAAGCCCCGACTTGATGTATCCGTGAAACCGTGGGCGCTCCTTGTTGCAACGCCCTAGAATTTCCAGTAGGATCAGGGGATCTTGCAGTTCCCTTTGGGTGAGTTCCTACCTGCAGGATCCTGATTACCCCAAATGACCAAAAACAGCTAGTTCTCTTCCTTAACCATTGACACAAATGTGGCCCCTTCGGTTTTGCCTAGAGCAGTGGTTCTCAACTTGGGGGTCGGGACCCCCTTTGGGGGGGGTCAAACGACCATTTCACAGGGGTTTCCGTGAGCCAGGGAAGAAAAAGGCCCAAACGGATTGGGTCTGGAGGAGGAGGGGGAGGAAGGGGGGGGAAGAGTGAGTTACAGCTTGATAGGTTGGAGGGGATGTCAGTCAATGGCACCAGAGGCTGCGATTGGCTGAGGGTGCCTGTAGAGGGAAGTTCTCCATGGCCCCCGCGGCAGTGGCTGGCCAAAGGGGGCTGGTGGCCTCTTCCAAGCAGGGCAAGGGGGTCACCACCACACGAGGAAATGTATTAAAGGGTCGCGGCATGAGGAAGGTTGGGAGCCACTGGCCTAGAAGCTGCAAACACCGCATGAAGACAAACTCAGATTGGAGGGAGGGAGAGAGGTTTGCCTTGAAAACTCCAAACGCCTCCTGGTCCCAAGAGCTGATCTATCACGAGAGCGGGGGGAACACCTCGCCACTCCAAAACGGATGTGCCAGAGGGGGGAAAGAGCCAGCAAAGCCACCCAAGACGTCCTCCGCCTCCTCCTCCTGCCCTCCCGGCCTGGACTCCCGAGCCCAGCTCCGCGGCCGCCTCCTCACCCAGCAGCTGACCTGACGTCCATGATGCTGCTGCGCAAGCTGTCCCGGTGGCTCTCGAGGTGGGAGACGGTGAAGGACGGGAGGCGCCGGATGGCAAAGCGCTCGTGCTCCCACGCCAGCATGTCCTCCGCCAGGTTGATCTTCTTGTGCACCATGGTGAACTTCACCTCCGGGAACTGGTGAGCCACCACCTGGGGACAGGGGGGGGAAGGGAAGACAGGCACCGATGGATCACCAAGACACAAACAACCCATACGAGGCTTCCAGTTTGGGCCAGCTGAGTTAAGTGCTGGGAGAGAGCACTGCTCTCTGAGAGTTCTGTCAGGCAGTGAGGGCTATACTGTTTACTAGCTATCTAAGGCAGGGAGGCTTGTGGAGCTGATTAAATCTGTTACAGTATATGTTGAAGGCAACACATACCATCCTCAGATATCGTTATAGTTATTATCTTCTCAATAAACTTTGTTAGTATTTTTATATTATTATCCTGAGTCTGACCCAATTCATGAGGCAACGAGTTTAAAAGGTGGCAGCATTCTTAAGTGAATAAAAGGTGGCAGCGGTACCATTTCCATCACAGAATTCAGTGTGTAAAAGGGAGGTGTCGTCACAATTTAGTGGCACAGCAGTAGGATATCGAAATAAACCCGGTTGTGCCTCTGAAAACCAGAGTCTGGGAAAGGGGTGACGTCACAATTTTTTATTATTATTTTATTATTTTATTATTTTATTATTTTATTATTATTATTATTAACCTTTTATTCACTTGAGAATGCTGCCACCTTTTACACTCGTCGCCTCATGAATTGGGACTGACTCAGAGATATATAATATAAAAATAATGACGAAGTTTATTGAGAAGATAATAACTATAACAATATCTGAGGATGGTATGTGTTGCCTTTAACATATACTGTAACAGATTTAATCAGCTCCACAAGCCTCCCTTGTCTTAAATAGCTAGTAAACAGTATAGCCCTCACTGCCTGACAGAACTCTCACAGAGCAGTGCTCTCTCCCAGCACTCTTAGCTCTCAACTTAACTCACTTAACTCACAAAAAACAACCTTGCAACATATGCATACATTTCCTCCAAAACTTGGGATGATTACTACGTTTCTGGAACTTTATTTTTCATTCACCCTGCAAGGATTTCACAGCTCCCAAGCTTCTTCTGCTCTCAGGAAGACCGTGGTAAGAGCAGGCATGTCCGAACTTCGGTCCTCCAGATGTTTTGGACCAAAACTACCAGAATTTTAAGCTTACCTTGCCAATGACAAAGGATTGTGGGAGTTGTGGTCCAAAACATCTGGAAGGCCAAAGTTTGGACATACACCTGGGTAAGAGGTATAACTCAGTGGTTCTCCACCGGTGGGTCCCCAGATGTTCATGGAACTGCAACTCCCAGAAGTCTTCCTCCTTAGCTGAGCTGGCCAGGATTTCTGGGAGTTGCAGTCCAGGAACATCTGGGGACCCACCGGTGAAGAAACCACTGGTCTAACTAATTACTGTATTTTTTTCATGTATAAGAATATTTTGGTCTAAAAATTGAGACTTTATTTTAAAAAAAATTGAGGGTCGCCTTACACATGTGAGTGAGTCGAGGAGAGAACGGGAGCTGTCATTTTGGTTTGGAAAAAGTGTGGGGGTTCGTCTTATACAAAGGGGCCTCTTAAAGGCGGGCAAAATACAGGTACTTCCTCCAGAAAGGAGAGGGAAATATAATAATTCAAACAGCCCGGCAGTTTCAATGGCGAGTGAGAAGCGGTATCGGGGAGGTACCCCACGGAGTCTTCGGTTCGCAGATGGTCCCGCGTCCAAATGGCGCCCAAACCAGACCGGATCTCCGAGCTTACCGCCTCCAGCTCTTTCAGAAAGGTGTGCTGTAAGGTCCCTTCTTTGGGCGGCTTGGAGACGTGCAGATGGAGGTTGTTGCCTCTCCCCAGGGTGTCCAGGCAGAGGACAAAAGCCACGTTGTCTTGGAGCAGGCTGGAATCTGGAGCATGACAGAACGAGGAGAAAATCATAGAGTTGGAAGGGATCTCCAAGGGCCATCTAGTCTGCCCCCCTGCCATGCAGGAACCCCCACCATAGGACACCCGACAGGTGGCCATCCAGCCTCTGCTTAAAAACCTCCAAAGAAGGAGACTCCACCACCCTCCTTTATGGCAGCATCTTATTCCACTGCCGAACAGCTCTAACTGTCAGGAAGTTCTTCCTAAAGTTCAAATGGAATCTCTTTTCCTGGAGTTTGAAACCATTGCCCCGAGTCCTAGTCTCTGAAGCCATGGAAAACAAACCAGTCCCTTCTTCAACGTGACATCCATTCATATAGTTATGGATGATGGAACCGCAGAGGTCTTAGGGACGAGAGGCACAAGGGGGGGGGGGAATCCTCTGTGCGCACTTGTATAAGAAGAAATTCAAGCACTAGGGGTGAAACTGCATATTCGGGCTGTTCTTTCATAAGAACCTAAGAGCCCCTGCTGGATCAGGCCAAAGGCCCATCTAGTCCAGCTTCCTGGATCTCCCAGTGGCCCCACCAGATGCATTTGGGAGTGCATGAGACTAGATCTCTGTCTCCTGATCCCACTCCCCTGCATGTGGCCCTTGAAGGACCCTGGTTTTCCATCATCTCCAACATGGTTTGTCAGCTGGGATGATGGACTTTTCCTCCAGGAATCGGTCCAATCCCCTTTGGAAGGCATGGAGGGGTGTCCAGCGTCGGCGGCCTCAGACGCCCCCTTCCAACCTCGCGATTCTCCAAATCAATCACTTGCGTGGCTTTGTAGCTTTGGGGGGACGGGTTGTTTCCTCATAACTTAAGGAGCGAAAAGGCTGCTTCTAGAATTTAGCAACTCACGGCCAGAGGACCAAGCCAAATCGCGCCAGAAGGGTGTCTTCAAACCTCCCTCGCAAAAAAAAAAAAAAAAAAAAAGGCTCTGTACTTTAATCTGACCGTCAGGCTGATTGCCTCTGTTCCGGTTTATACAACATGAACAACCTGCGAGCTTTTGAACAACTGTTTTTGTAGCCTCCCGTGGGCCTCCCGTAGATTTGGCCGGGAGGGAACTTGCTGGATTGCGAAGACTATCACACCAATTCCTTTCATTCCACAACGGCCCATCCCCTCTCCTTTTGGGTGTTTGCCCTCCTCCGTGAGTCTGCAGGAAGCAGGGAGCCCGTTCGGGGCCTGTCCCTGCAAGCAGCCGCGCACCGCTCATCTGCTGTTCCAAACCGGGAGTCTTGGAAATGGTTCACAGGCTTCAAATTGCCTCCCGGCCCATGACTGAGACAGTAAGTGCCAGTTGATGAGAAAATGGTACGGACGACTACTGTCAGTTCTATTCTGCTGCCAACCCCGACACCTGCTGTGCAACCAGGGGGAATTTAATCAGAAACTCAAAAACTGTGCAACAGAAACGAGGATGAATTAAGAGACTCGGCGGGTGGGTGCTCATAGATTCGACCACATCACCCCAGTTCTGGCTCGCCTGCATTGGCTACCCGTGGCTCTCCGGATAAGGTTCAAGGTCCTGGTTTTGGTTTTCAAAACCCTCCACGGCTTGGGTCCTGAATACCTGTCGGAGCGTATCTCCCAGAGGTCAACTGAGGCCAGGCCCACTCGAATGTCACAGGTGCGCTCACTCAGGGTGGCCACTCCCAGGGAGGTGCGGAGGTTGGTCACGCACAGCCGCGCCTTCTCTGTGGTGGGCCCCACATTATGGAATCATCTACCGAGTGAGCTGCGCCTGGCACAGTCCCTGCCCGCCTTCAAAAATGCTTTGAAAACTATCCTTTTTAAGGAGGTATATGGCGACCTCTAATTTAATTTAATTTCCATTTCTTTTTTTCCCCTTCTTCCCCGCACATCCTTGCTCCATCCTGCCGAGGGTATTTCCCCTCTTTTTGACTATACTGTTTTTTACCTTGTGGTTTTTAACTTGTAAACCGCCTAGAGTTCCTGTAGGAAGATAGTGCAGTATATAAATGAAACAAACAAACAAACAAACAAATAAATAAATAACTCTCTGACTATTCCCTTTGCCCGGCCCACTTGCCATTCCCTGCAAAGGGGGAAATGCCACTGGGCTACCACACCTGTATGATCTAGGTTGTCTTCTAGCCACCTCTTGGTCCCTTGATAGTTAAACTTGCCACCGCCGGAAGCAAAAAACAGCAGGTTGTACCTGAGTCATTTGAGAACAGGAAAAAAAAAAAAAGACGGATCAATTTTAGGCTGCAGAAAGCCCACCCCGGATTCGAGACACGCACATGACCAGCCCACCTGCCTGGCTATGCCTTTCTTACCCGGCGTGGGTCCGTTTGTAGGTGTAGAGGCGAGAGAACAACCTGGCCAGTTCCAAAAGCACAGCCACGCCGCTGCCGTTGGAGTCGGCTCCGTGGGAAAGCCACTAAACAGGAAGGAAAGAAAGAACACCACATTCAGAGGAATGTCAAAGTTCCACCCAGAAGCCCTTGGGCAGAAAAGACACCGGTCGACCCGGGGCCCAAAGGACAGCCAAGGCGCCAAGCAGAGCAACCTCACGGACCCCGGAGTGGAGTCGGTTTCCCCTCCGTTGACGGTGACGCCGTCACCGTCACAAAAAGACCAAGAGAAATGCCCGGGAGGAAAAATAAATAAAAATAAAACAGGAAACAAAGGTGGGAAGACGGAGGGCTGAGAGTCCCGATGCATCCCTCCTGATTAACGGAGAGAGCACGCCTGTCCCTCTCACGCTATAAATAAATAAATATATAAGAAGGAAAGAAAGAAAGAAAGAAAGAAAGAAAGAAAGAAAGAAAGAAAGAAAGAAAGAAAGAAAGAAAGAAAGAAAGAAAGAAAGAAAGAAAGATCCAGAAGTTGGAATAGAAATCCCAGCAGCCCGAGGGAGCGCAAGAAACGAAGCAGATTCCTGCCTGGAAATATTTTAAAATATAGATAGATAGATAGATAGATAGATAGATAGATAGATAGATAGATAGATAGATAGATAGATAGTATATGATGGATAGAACGAAGGAAGGAGCTGATGATGGATGGAAGGAAGGAAGGAAGGAAGGAAGGAAGGGATGGATGGATAGAGAGATAGATAAAGAGATAGATATCCTCCCAGCTAAGGAAGCCGTAGAAAGATAGGCAGTCAGGAGGCGGCTTCAGCGACGCTAAACTTACCGGGGCAACTCCGAAAGAATCGTAGTGAGCGACTATGACGATCGTAGGAAGATCTTCGCCTCCGAGGCCCGTCAGCCGACCCTGGTGGAGGAGAACAAAGCTGGGGATGAAGGTCTGAAGCCAGACCCAACCCCTCTCCTCCCTCACCCCAACAATCGTCACTGCATCCTGTCAAGTCGCTTTCGGGTTTTTCTAGGTGAGGGTTTTCTAGGTGGCAAAAACTCAGCAGTGGTGGACATTTCCCTATTTCTTTCTTTCTTTCTTTCTTTCTTTCTTTCTTTCTTTCTATCTATCTATCCATCCTTCCTATCTCTCTAGATAGATATAACTTATAGGTACAGATATAATTCATAGATCTATGAATTAGATAGATAGATATTTACAGTGGACCCTCGTATAACAAACGGCTTGTATAACATAAAATCTGTACAACATAATAAAATTCCAGAGATAGGGGAGTTTTGCTTAACAGAATCGCCTATGGGGCGAATCCGTACCACATAAAAATGGTCACGATTAGGGATTACTCTGTTTTTAATGCCTTCCTATGGGAAATTTGTATAAAAGAAAATTTGCTTAACATAGAATCATGGAATCATTTCATTTGGAATGAATTGATGCCTTTATACATGGTACCTCTGTAGATCTATATATCTAATTTATTTATTTATTAGAAGTTTCAGAGAGGGCAGCCATGTTGGTCTTTTCAAGAATTTCAGGCAAAAATCAAAGTAAAACTAAACAAAACAAAAGACACAAAATACATGGCACCCCTGTCCTCCTCTCCCCCACGCCCCTATCCACCCCCAAATCTCTATATACTACAGCCAATGAATATCTGGTATGCAATGTATATCCCATCCCATATTATACTGCCCACCTCATTCTGCTGCTAGATGTCTGAAGAAGTGGAGGCGTCCATGAAACGTTACATTAAAATATGAAAGTTAGTCTTTAAGGTGCCACCTGTTGTGTGTCTTTTGTCTTCTGTTTTGTGTTGATTTTTGCCTGAAATTATTTATGTGTTTTTAGACCACCCATCTTCCCGAAGGAACTCCAGGCGGTGTACAACCATCACAGAAAACAACTAAAAGATGAAATTAAATTAAATTAAATTAAATTTTAAAACAACAAGACTTAAACCAATTTTAAAACAAATAAAGAATGCTCGGCAAGAGAGCGGCACGGAGGAAAACAAAACAAAACGCACCTCCACGCTGGTGATCAGCCAGTCGGTGACGGCTTTGCTCTGAGCGCCGCTGGTCACCATCTGGAAGCCGTTGGCGGTGGCCGTGCGCAGCAGAACTGGAAAGGAGACAAGGAGGAATCCCGGTCAAGGGGCGGACGCAGTTAAAGAAGGGCCAGCCCATCCCTGCCCTAAAAGTCAATCCCTCCGTCTAAACCAGTGGTTCTCAACCGGCCGTCCCCACAGATGACGCTTGGGACCTGTCTATCTGGCGGAGTGGACCACAGCCTCGTCCTCCCTTTCTCTCCCAGTGGCCACACCGAGAGAGGCCCGCAGGGCTTCGTCCCGGAATCGGGCCTTCTCGGTGGTGGTCCCGGCACAGTGGAATCAACTGCCCTCGGAGATTAGGCAGGCCGAGTCGCTGGCAGCTTTCAGAAGGGCCTTCAAGACCTGGCTCTTCGGGCAATGCTTCGGGGACCTCTGAGCATCTTGTCATAGTGGCTGGGAATTTTTGGTTGTTGTTGTTCTCTCTCTTGCCGGAGTTTATTCTCTTTTGGTGGGTGGTGCCTGGTTTATTGTCTGGCCATTTTTGGCCAGTATTTTATCATGTTTTGCATTTTTACGATGGTTGCTTCTACTATATTGGGAGTATAGTTGGGTAGTCGCTTTGGTGATGGCCAGAGTTCCCTGTGGGAAAATCGGGCGGTCAATAAGTAAATAAATAAACAGACAGACAGACAGATAGATAGATGTTCCTGGACTGCAACTCCCAGAAACCCTGTTCCAGCACAGTGAATGGGGGAGGCTTCTGGGTGTTGCAGTCCAGGAATATCTGGGGGACCCAGAGGTGGAGAAACCACTGGTCTAAATCCTTTTGCCTGCTGCAGGCAAGTGATCGACTAGAAGAGAGACGCCCAAGCGCCTGATGCAGTCCTATATTTGGACACGTCAGGAGAGAAGGCAGGGCTCTCTGGGAAAGACCGTCCCCGCTGACCAAGGCATCAGGAAAAGCGGAAGACCAAACGCAAGATGGCCGCACACACTAAAAGAAGCCACAGCTTTTGTTTGTTTTGTTATATTTATATGCTGTTCACCGAAATACTGGGCTATGCTTGAATTTAAAAGTGCTCAGCAGGGATGTTAAGGACAAGAAATTTGGAGATACAGTAATTCATTCATAGTTTCGTCACAAGCAATTTGTCTGTCTCTCTATCTATCACATTCCTTCCTTCCTTCCTATCTCTCTACCTACCTACTTACCTGTCTATCATGTTCCTTATATCTATCTATCTATCCCATCAATTCATTATCTATCTATCTATCTATCTATCTATCTATCTATCTATCTATCTATCTATCTATCTATCTATCTATCTATGTTATCAGTTTTCTTAACAATCTGTCTATCTATCTGCTATCAGTTCCTTCTTATCTATCATCAATTCCTTTCATCTATCTGTCCATCTCTGTCTGTTATCAGTTCTATCTATCTGTATCTAGTTCCTTCCTTTTATCTATCTATGTCTATCTACCTACTTACCTATCTATGTTCTATCAATCAATCAATCTATCAGCTTTCTATCTATCTATCTATCTATCTATCTATCTATCTATCTATCTATCTATCTATCTATCTATCTATCTATCTATCTATCTATCCATCCATCCATCCATCCATCCATCCATCCATCCATCCATCCATCCATCCATGGGTTTTTTTTTTTTCTTAAAACAAACAAACACTGGGCTTCATTTGAGTGTTCTGGCCTCCATAATTCTATATGTCAACAAAAAAAGACCTTTACAAGGGGAACAGACGTCTGCAAACAGTCCAGTGAGAGATAAGAAAGGCACCTTCAACACTGGGTTGTGGGTGGAAAAGGAGCAAGGGAAGCCAGGCGAAATGGCGTCGGGCAGAATTTCTGCCGCCAACGAGCAAGAGATAACGCCCGCAAAAAACGTGGCGGTGAACACATGGAACCATTCTTTGCTTGCCACGTTTGTCTCTGCGCCCGCAGCTTTTGCTGCAAGGGCTCGTGTGCATAGATTACTCTCCCTAGCTTTCAAGTCCCAGCCAGTTTTAAAAGAGAGGAATTTGAGCCTTCGCCTTAAGACGCTTGGGAGAAAGGTTCTTCTCGGCCTGGGAATGCCACACCTTTCTGCACCAAAGATAACACAAAGATGCAGACGGCAACGGGGAGAGGCCCTCACATACCAAGCAGCGAGTAGAAAAAGCCAGGCCCTTGACTTTACTGACGAAAGAGATCTATTGTGTCTCCTAGACCCCTTCATCCTCTGAACAAAAGCAACCCAAGACAATGCTACGAAATAGCCACAAAATATCATTTTGCATGCGTTGATATTAAACACATCCTGTTACACTTCGCCCTGCTACAAAAACATCATCGTTTTGTAAACACGGACAGCAAAGCAAGTCCACAAGGCCAGAAGCCACAGGAAAAAAAAGTCGGCAGACCAGAAAAAAAACGGGGAACAACAGGGGCTTAAAAGCCCTTTCAAAAAATTTTAACAGGTCTAGGGAGGGACACGAGAAAGTGTCTTATGCCTGATCGGACGACGTGCTGTTTTATTTGTGGGAAAGGCTTATGGGATTTCACAGTGCCAGGCTGTAGAATTCAGGCATGTCCAAACTTTGGCCCTCCAGATGCTTTTTTGGGGACCACAACTCCCAGGATTCTAAGCTGAGATTGCCAATGGCAAAGGACTGTGGGAGTTGCGGTCCAAAACATCTGGAGGGCCAGATGTTGGACATGCCTGATTTAAACATTAGGAAGAACGATGATTCTTTGAACTGTAAAACCGCCCAGAGACTACCTGAAGGGGTATGGGGCGGTATAGAAGCAGAAAAACGTTGGTGTTTTGTTTTTTAACCACCTGGGAAGGGGCCTGCTCCCCCTGGAGAGCAGCTCCAGCCCCCCGCACAACAGGGAGCTGCCGCCACCATAGGCCTAGGAACGACAGGGCGAAGGCGCCGGCGGACGCCGCTGTGGGAAAACAGCCTACCTTCAGCTGCAGAGGCCGAGCCTTGGGAGGCGGAGGCCGCCCGCGTCTGGTCGTAGATGGACAGCAGCTCCTCATCCTCCTTGGCGAAATAGACGGGGACGATGGTCTCCATGGACAGCATCTCTGGCTCGGTCTCCATGAATTGCTGAGGGGGAGGAGAGTGGGGGGTTAGGCTTTCGAGTTGGCATAACTGGGGCCATATTTTGCTATTATCCAAAGTAACAGCTTTTGATGGCAGAGGCCGGTAGCAACAGCAGACAAGTTTGTGCCAGCACATTAGCCCCCTCCCTCTGTCTTAATTAAGCTAGATTCCTTTGTCTTCTCCTGTTACCAGTAAGCATGCAAAAAGGTGATCTCATTGTCTTCTACCCTTGCTAGTTAAGTTTGCCAATTAGACAACTGCCTCTTATCTAAGGCTTACCAATGAGAGCAATGCACATAGGTGCCAGTATGGCATAATAATTTAGACCTCCCATGTAATGCCTCTTTCATTATATTTGGGGGTTTACTACTGCGACACAAAGAGATGATGTAATCACCTATTCTAATTACCTAGGGTAGGAGGTTAATAAAAGGAGGCCTCCCCTGAGGAGGGGGGGGGAGGGTTCCTCCGCTGGTTCGGATTTGTGTCTGTCTGTGTGTCTGTGTGTTCAAAGTGCTTTCCCGGTACTCCAGTACCCATCTGCCCCTGGCTGTCCAAGGTTATTCCCACAGGAGAGGGAGAGAGGGGAACCTGAAGGAGGGGAAACATGCCACAAGCAAAACAGTGGGCGCGGGGGGCTGCGCAAGGGTCTGCACTGACCGCAGGCCATCCGAAGTCCCTGGAGGGCCGAAGGCTCCCAACCCCACCCAACCCCATTGTAACGGTCAATTCCCTCCCTCTTTAAACTTCTAATCTACAGTAATACCTTGGATAATGAATGCCGCTAATAACAAATTTCTCAGATAATGAATCACAATTTCCAGATATAGGGCTGCCTCGGATAACGAATCACAATTTCGAGGTATAGAGGCTTCCTCAGATAACGACTTTTCCCTATGGGCTGCCTCAGATAATGAATTTTCCCTATTGGCTGCCTCGGATAACAAACTGCAATTTCCAGATATAAGGCTTCCTCAGATAACAACTTTTCCCTATGGGCTGCCTCGGATAACGACTTTTTCCTATGGGCTGCCTCGGATAACGAATTTCTACCATGCATCGGTAAAAAAGAGTTATCCCGGGCTGCATGGCATCTGTGCCTTTAAAGAGCCCTTTATAAAGAGTTTGGAGCAAAAAACAAACAAACACAGGTGTCTGTGTCATTTTCCTAGGCTCCGGAATGAATTACAGTGGTACCTCGACTTACGAATTTAATCCGTTCCAAATGCATACTTTTAAGTCGAACGACTACTCTTAAGTCTGGGTACCTATCTAAAAATTGAAAAAACAAGTTAAAAATAAAATAAATATTTGTAAGTTGAGCAGACCATATCTAAAATTTGTAAGGCGGCAGTTAAAATGCCAACAGTTTTCCGATCTTAAGTTGAATTGCTCTTAAGTCGAGCTGCTCTTAAGTCGGGTACCACTGTAATTGATTTCCCATTCATTCCTATGGGAAACCGCATCTCGGATAACGAATTTTTTTGGATAACAAATTGCCTTGGAGAACGAATTAAATTCATTACCCGAGGTACCACTGTACTTTGCTTTGCGTCCAGTTCCTAAACGGCTGAGCTACCCACGCGCAGGACCCTCGCCCGGGGCGTCAAACCGATGGCTCATTTTAGCACAAAAATCCTTCCTGCCTTTATTTTATTTATTTTTTCGGGACAAGTCCCGGAACTCTCAGAGGCCGGAAAAGCTATTGAAGATTCGCTTTGGAAGGAACGATTTCGCGTCCACCGAGAGTCAGTTCCCGGGGGTAGGAGTGGAGGGAATCTCTCCTGCCCGATGTGGGACACTTACGCGGATGACATCCTGAGGGACGGACGACATGCTCTGGGGAAGGATGATGACCACGGCGCCCGCCGACTGCCGGAGCGCCTTCTGGTACTGTTCGTAGGAGAAGTCCACGAGGCGCATCATCACGCAACGGCGGCTCAGGACATCCGCCTCCACCGTGCGGGCCTCCGTGCTGAGAACAGCATTCCGGGTACCTGCAAAGAGCAGAAGGAGGTTGAGGGGCAGGAGACGATATTGACCTTTTGCCGGGGGGTGATGGTGATGTCTATTCTGGTTTCCTCTAGGATCCAAAAGACACACCCTTAGAAGCCAAGAAGATTTGACTGGTACATTTTCATTACACCATATTTTACATTCCATAAGCCTGCTTAAGCATAAGAACATAAGAAGAGCCCTGCTGCTGGATCAGGCCAAAGGCCCATCTAGTCCAGCTTCCTGGATATCACAGCAGCCCCACCAGATGTGTCTGGGAGCGCATGAGACTAGATCTCTGTCTCCTGATACCACTCTCCTGCATCTGGCCCTTGAAGGACCCAGTTTTTAAGCCAGGAGATGACACATCTCCATCATGGTTTGTAACCTGGGATGGACTTTTCCTCCAGAAATCTGTCCAGTCCCCTTTTGAAGGCATCCAGGTCAGATGTCATCACCACCTCCTGTGGCAGGGGGTTCCACAGACTAACAACGCGCTGGGTGGAAAAATATTTTCTTTTGCCTGTTCTTAATCTCCCTGCCTTCAATTTGAGATGATGTCCTCCTAGTTCTGGTATTTTGTGAGAGGGAGAAGAGCATCCTTCTATCCACTTGACTCATGCCCTGCATTATTTTTTTCTTTCTTTCTCTCATTATTTTATTATGTCTCAATCAGTTTTTTCCCCCTCAGCCACCCCTTTTGATTTTTTTCCAGACTAAAGAGGTATATAAGTGTGAAAAATAAATTTTAGTTTTTCCTCAATCATATCCCCCTCAGGAGCCTTTTTCCCAGACTCCAGCCCCAAAGTAATCATTTTAGTCATCATTTTAGTTGCTCTCTTCTGCACCTTTTCCAGTTCCACTATGTCTTTCTTGAGATGTGGTGACCAGAATTGTACACAATGCTCCAGGTCTCACTGGGATGTATATCTGAGTTACCTGCTTTGACCTTCATAAAGAGGCCAAGGAATATCTGAATGCCAAAAATGAGGAAGATTCACAGCCTTTTCCACTCACACACACACAATTTCTCCTGCCAGAAAATTCCTACTTCATTTCAGGAGCATAATTTGGGATCTCTTTGCCCCCATCCCCAAAAAATTAAAAGCAAAGGAAGAAATAAATCAATGACTACACAAACAAACAAACAGTAAAAAGAACAAAGAAACTGCTAAACAGATCAATGAACAAAATGAAAGATTAAAAGAATAAAAAAATAAAACAAATGAATGAATGACTAACCCAAGGGAAAAAAATAAATGAATGAATTATTAAACAAACACACAAATGAAGAAACAATAATCAAATTAATCAGCAAGGAAACAAAATAATGAGCAGCTGAATAACTAAAGAGGGGATAAACAATAATAAGCAAATCAACCCACAAATGAATGAATAAAACAATAAAAATGAAATAAATGAAGAAACCAACGAGCAGCCAAGTGGTTGAACAAACCGATACATAACCATCATAGGAAGAAATAAAGCAACTTCAAAGTGGAGGCAATAATGGGCAGGTCAACAAACGCCCAAAATGGCAGAGCTGAGAGACAGATCTATCAATCTATGAAGGATATAAAGGATGAATAAAATCCACTCATGAATGGCAGGACTGGTGGAAGAAGGAGACAGACCATCCAACTAAGGGAAGGAATAAACTCCTACAGGAAGGAAGGAGCTGATGAAAGAAGGAGATGTGTCTGTGAAGATTCTCAGTCACCTAGGTGAGTTTATTATCTGGAAGTTGAGTCCTGGCCATTTTCTTGAGAGATTGAAACGTTTCGCTGCTCATCCGGACAGACTGACAAAAAGCCTATCGGGATGAGCAGCAAAATGTTTCAATCTCTCGAGAAAAAGAAGTCCACTTGCCCAAACTCCACTTCCAGAGAAGGAAGGAGATGATGGAGGGACGGAGGGAGCTGTTGATGAGTAGAAGGAAAGAAGGAAGGAAGGAGAGAGAAAAGAGAGAAGGATGGAAGGAACCCAGAAATAGGAAGGAAGACCCCCACACACACACACACACAAAATGACCCCAACCCAATTAATGCAAGCAGTGACAAACTTAACAATAACATTGAAAACAGACTGTATAACTGGAAGGAAGGAAGGTGAAGGAAGGAAGGTGATGATGGATAGAAGGAAGGAAGGAAGGTGATGATGGATAGAAGGAAAGAAAGAGCCAATGATGGATAGAAGGAAGGAAGGAAGGAAGGAAACAAACTAGAAAACAGGAAGGAAGGAGCCAATTAGGAAGGAAGGAAGGAAGGAACTGATGATGAATAGAAGGAAGGTGATGATGGATAGAAGGAAGGAGATGGTGGATGGAAGGAAGGAAGGTGATGATGGATAGAGGGAAGGAAGGAAGGTGAAGGATGGAAGGAAGGAAAAGAAAGAGCCAAAGATGGATAGAAGAAACCCAAACACAGGAAGGAAGGAAGGAAAAAAAACTAGAAAACAGGATGCAACCAGAGACAAATTAACAATAACATTGAAAAGGAAGGAATGCTGGAAGGAACTGATGATGAATAGAAAGGAGGAAGTGATGATGGATGATGGAAGGAAGGAGATGGAAAGGAAGGAAGGAAGGAAGGTGATGATGGATAAAAGGAAAGAAGGAAGGAAGGAAGGGAAGGAAGGAAGCTGAAGGAAGGAAGGAAGGAGCAGGTGATGGATAAAAGAGAAGGAAGAAAATAAAAAACACAGGAAGGAAGAGCAGGTGATGGAAAAATGAAAGAAGGAACCCAATTAATGCAAGGAAGTGACAAACTTAATAAAAATAAGGATTGAAAAACAGGTGATGGATGGAAGGAAGAAGGAATGAATGATGGATAGAAAGGAGTAAGGAAGGGAGATGATGGAAGGAAGGAAGGAAGGAAGGTGAAGATGGATAGAAAGAAAGAAGGAAGGAAGGAAGGGGACAGACAGACAGAGAGACAGGCCCCCTCCTCCCCCACCTCTTCCCCCCCCTCCGTCCTGACTGGGGGATGGGGGATGGGGACCGGGGGGGGGGGGGGGGGGGGTGGGGAAGGGGGGGGGGGGGGAAGGGGGGGGGGGAGGTGGGGGGAAGAGAGAGAGGGACCGACCGAAGGCCTGCCCGCCCAGCTCGAACTGCTGCATCCGGTAGACGGCGAACTCGTGGGCGGCCGAGGCGGGCGGGGGCGCCAGCAGGAGGAGCAGGACGGCCGCCGGCAGCACCAGCAGGACGCTCAGGGGGAGGCACGAGGACGACACCGAGCCCAGCACCCCTTCGCCGGCCGCCTCCTCCAGCATCCTCTCGCGCTCTCTCGCCCTCGCCCGGTCGTCCAAGAAGAAGAGGAGGAGGAGGAGGAGGAGGCGGGACTCGAACCCGCGGCTGACCGGGAGGCGCTTCCTCGCCCTCTCACTCCCTCAACTTCCTTCCGCCCCCGGCGCAAGGCACGCCGGGAGACGGAGTCCCGAGGAGAGGGAGGGAAATCTCGTCTCGCGAGAGCTGGAGGCCGGTGGGGGGGGGAAAAAAGGCGCAGCATTCTGAAAAGGCCGCAAGGCACGCCGGGGGATGGAGTTCTGAGACTGCCGCCGCCGCCGCCGCCGCTGCGGGGAATCTCTCTCGTCTCGCGAGAGTTTCCTCCCTCCCTCCCCCACCTCCGCGCAGCAGCATTGCGCGCGCGCGTAGGAGGAGAGGGTCCTTTTTGAAGGGGGGGGAATGAGGCGCAAGGCATGCCGGGAGCGGAGGGGGGGGGTTGGAGATTTGTCTCGCGAGAGCTCTGCTCACGTTCGCCGGGAGGGGTTCGGCTTTCTAGGAGAGGCGGGCGCAAGGCATGCCGGGAGAGCTTTGGGCGGGGGTGGGAAGGGGTGGAGATTGCCGTTTTCTTGAGTCCCCATCGGCGCATGCGCCCAAGCAAAGGGTCGGGCCCTTTTCCCTTCGCGGGCTTCGCCTTCCCGAGCTGCCTCGCGCATTGGGTGCTGGGAGATGGAATCTCTCCACCGGCCTCTCCTCTCAGTGGTGGTGGTGGTGGTGGTGGTGGTGGTGGTGGGGTTCCGCTCTATCCACTTCCGTCTCTATGGTTTTAAAAAATTAACCCTTGGAAGGAGGGAAGAGAATGAAAAGAGGTTCCTGTTTTGTACACTGGTTGTCATTAATAAAGCCTGGTTTGTGTGTGTGTGTGTGTGTGTGTGTGTGTGTGTGTGTGTGTGTGTGTGTGTGTGTGTGTGCTGACTCCTGTACAGCCACTGCCCCCCCCACACACACCTGTCAAAGGCGTTGGACTACAAACCCCATCATCCGGAGGGTGGATGATGGGAGGTGTGGTAGCCCCCCCAGCCCTGCTCCTGGGAAATGTTTCTCAGATTTGGCTCTTTCCTCTGTTTTTAGTTTGCAGAAATTTGTCATCTTTCTTGTTTGTTTAGACTGGGACTTGTAAAAACCCACCCTTTTATTTTTCCTTGACTGTTACAGATTTGGAAATGCAGAAATTTGCATCTCTCTTGTTTGTTTAGACTGGGAGGTAAAGCCCCTGACTGTTAAGTGGAAATGAATACATATTAGGATGCAAATTTATTTATTTATTTATTTATTTATTTATTTTAATACTTATATACTGCCTGTCTTCCGGAGGAACTCCGGGCGGTTTACAACAAAATAAAGCAATGACAAAATAACAAATTAAGTAAAATATCATTAAAAAACAGCAAAAAGGAATCAATGGCGGGATGGCTGGGCGAAGGAGGGGAAAAAAATTAACAGTCGCCAAAACGCCTCACAAAAAGCCAGGTCTTTAAAGCCTTTTTGAACTTTTTTTTTTATATATATAAAAAAGAAGACGGTGGCAAGATTCAGTCAAAAAATGCTGGCCTGTTGGTATTTGCTGGAGGGCAGAGGAACCATGATGAGATACCGTATGTGTCCTCTTTTTCCCCCCCCTGGGGTTGTTTCAGAAATCGCGTTTCCCAAATAATCGCCTCCTGAGCCTCCTGGTACAAGATGGTCTATGATCAGTGGCCAATTGCAGCGTAGCTTTGAATCTTCCCATACCTGAGACGGGTGCGTCACTTCCCACCCTAAGAAACACCAGCCCTAATACCCATGGTCCCCCAAAAGGTTTGGGACAGAGAAATAAGCGAGCGTGCAGAAATAAACGGGAGCACAGGGAAAGGGTGTTCCTCCATCAATGTACAGACAGAAGCCCTTTCGGCAAGTCTTGGGGTCTGAGCCTCACATCTGAGTCTTTGGGACTCAGAAATCCAGTCCCTAAGACCAAAACCCTACAAAAAACAAGTTTGTTTTCCCATAAGATGAAAAGAAAGGGGCAGTTGACTTAGTCATGACTCGAGTTCATAGGGAAAACACACAAACAAACCCAAGTTGAGCCTCCGTGTCCAATTCAACAGCTAGTCCAGTGACCTGAGACCCCCATCCCTGTCTTTTGGCCTTTCTCAACCCAAACAAGAGATAAATTGCCAAGTTCGGGGCCGGAATGGACGAAAGATTTCCGCAGTTCAGTGGTCCACCCCAAGGGGGTGCTGGATACCCATCCCCAACGGCTCTGGGTAAGCTTGCAGCGTGGGTGCGAACCGCTCAAGATGCTAGCCCCCAGTGAGGCGGAGAGACGTTGGGAGAGCCGAGCGTGGCGTGGGAGCTCTCTTCAGAAGCCTCGAGGTTCCGTTTGTGGGTGCAGCTCACGGGCTTCGAGATCCCCGGGGCGCCCGCGATTCAATCAGACATCATGGTGGCGCTCACCATGCTGGAATTGCTGGAGAGAGGCTCCCGGGTTCTTCGGTTGAGAGCCACCGAGCTCCGAAAGCTCTCGCGCACCTTCAGGGAGCTCTCCGTGCCCGTGGAGGAGTGGGCGAGGGCATCCTTGTGGTGCCATCCCCCACAACCTGCCCAGAGGCAGCAGCAACAGGCCAGCTCCGCCACCGCCATCCTCACTTCCTTGCTGCCGAAGGAGTAGATGACGGGGTTGATGAAGGAGTTGGTCACCGCCAGGGTCAGCAGCCAGCCGAAAACCCCGTGGAGCTGCCAGGTGGCGTCGGCCCAGAAGACGTCGATCGCCAGGAGGACAAAGAGCGGGACCCAGCAGAGGACGAAGGCGCACAGGATCAAGGAGACGGTCTTCAGCAGCCGGAGGGACCTTTTCCGGCTGCTTCTGGAGACGCTCTGCTTGGCGCTCCTCAAGACGCAGCGGTAGATGGAGGCGTAGAGCCCCACCACGCCTGCCAGGACCACGCTGAAGACCGCCACGGCAAAGAAGAGGTAGCTCTTGGCGTAGAGAGGCAGCAGGATGGAGCAGCTGCGGACGTCGCACAGGCAGTTCCAACCCAACCAAGGGAGAAGACCGATCAGGACGGCCAAGGCCCAGCAGGACACGATGAGGGCCCTCAGGCGGACCGTCTTGCTGGCTTCGTTCTCGGCGATCGGCCGCACCATAGCGCTGTAGCGCTCTATCGCCGTCACCAGCAGGCTGAAGGTGGAGGCTGCCAGGGCCACAAAGAGGATGCCCTCCCGCAGGAACCAGGTGGCGGGGGTCAGGCGGAAGGTCCGGCTGCCCGACAGGCAGAGGTTGACCAAGTAAGAGACGCCGGCGAGGAGGTCGCTGAGGGTGATGCTGGCCAGGCACGAGTAGACCCACCTCCTGGTTCTCACTTTACGGACGATGGCCAACAGGATCAAAAGGTTCTCCAGGATGATGAGGCAGCTGGCCGCCACGATGACCATCTTGAGAACGTTCATCTGGTCCTCTTGGGGTTTCCGGTGGTTCATCCTTCCCGTGTGGTTGTAATGGTAGAGGATGACGTCGCTCGCGGCGTCGCAGGGTCCCGGTTGACGGGCCCAAGCAAGGTGGGGCTCTGGGATGGAAGTAGGGCTGAGAGCAGAGAGAGAGGAGGAGGAGGAAGGCAGTGGGGAACCTGAGTTGTTCATCGTCCAGAAGAAAGCCTCAGGCAGAGAGAAAGGACCGGATCGTCAGGATTGGGTCACCATTCAGTGACGTTGAACTCAGTTGCCCCAAGAAGGAGCAAATTAGAAGCTGCCTTAGATCTCGACAGAGTAGGTTGACCACCACTTTAGACGTAAGAGTGGCGTATGTGGAACTGCAGACACAGAGAACCCACGAGAGAAGTGCTATCAGGTCTCGGAGGCTGTGTCAAACTGGACGGCACCATGGAAGGAGCAAGACTGATGGTTCCTGGTCCGGGCACCCGACAGCGGTAGGGCCGAAATTCTGTGCGGACGAAACCAGTGGAAGATCCGGCGTTCCCACTCCACAGTCCTGGATATCTGAAAAGAAGCAAATAAGGACAAAGATCAGAGAGAGAGAGAGAGAGAGAGAGAGAGTCCATAAGGACAAACTTGAAAACAACGTGCTGTAAAGAACAGGTTGAGTCCTTGCTCGCCAAAGCCACAACACAGCTATTCAGGCTGATGGAGCGGTTTGGATGAGCAGCGAAACGTTTCTATCTCTCAAGAAAAAGAAGTCCAGTAGCCATGACTCCACTTCCAGATTTCAAAAGGAACTTACAGAGCGGGAGCAAAGTAACTGTTGGGTGTGGTGGGTGACTTTTTCCAGTTGTTTCTAAAGTTTGTGTTGAAAGGGTATTTGGGATAGCCTTTTAGCCGGAGAATTGTCCACGTTTCATGCCGTAACGGTGCCGATCCCAGGGTGTTGGCTTTCAAAAGGCAGCGTGCGGGGCAAAATGGCAACAACCACCTCGACATTCAGAAAGGAGAACTGGAAATAAATTATAATGGTCTTGTCTCTGAGGAGCGTCTGACGATCTGTCACGAAAACAACCCCCAACAGCCTTTCCTTGCTAGGTGGGTGCCGTTTTCAAGTACCGTTTGGAGACCGCTGTGGATCCGTTTTTTAAAAAAAACTCTTTCCATCTCTGTTTTTCCAGCAGCTTAAATCCAGCCCTAAATCAGAACTGGATGAGGCCCATTGCATCAGAGGTAAATCAATTCCACTGTAGTTTTCACCGCTTAAGGGGGACCCTTCTGGTTACAACTTATAAATGTGTGAACGAACAAATGAAGAAAGGCTGCGCACAACAAGTTAAAACAGATGGAATCAGCAGGTCTAATTAATTAATTAATTGGACAGCAACTAATTACTTTTTGGACATTTCTAGCAACTGAAGTGAGTTGCTTTGAGAAAGTACTTTCCTAAGATCATTCCACCCTTAAAATCATTTATTTGCAGTAATTATTTATTTTTGCAGTGGCAAAATGACCCCCTCGGAAGCATCTGGATTCGGCCGATAAGGGGAAATTGCTGACATGCTGGGAGGGTATGAAAAAGGCACTGTTTCCTGTGTGTTTTTTTTTTTCAAAGAGAATTTCCTTTTGGTTCTCTCCATCCTCTCTGCCGTTGCCCCACTGCTGGTGTTTCCATTATTATTAATTTTGGGGTGGTGCCATTTCGGAATGAATGCACAATCGGTTTACTGTCTTTGGGGGTCACAGCGGCCGGTTGTCGCACCCCTTCGGAGCAACTACAAATTCTATCTGCCCCCCCGCCCCAGCAGGCCAGACAAAAGATTCGGGATGCTGTCGTTTTGTGGGTTTTGTGGTTCTGTTTCAGAACATGGATTGGGGGGAGGGAGCAGGCCTGGATGTTTGTGTATTCAGACTTAAAGGCTTCCCCAAAACCATTTCTGGTCCTGGCTGTACTCCAGCTCCCACCATCCTCACTGTTGGCCCTGGCAGCTGATGGGATCTGGACTCCAGCCGTAGCTGCAGGGGTGGCGTTGCTCTAGAGCAGTGGTGGCAAACCTTCGACACTCCAGATGTTTTGGACCACAACTCCCACAATTCTTTGTCATTGGCAATACAGGCTTAGAATTCTGGGAGTTGTAGTCCAAAACATCTGAGTGTGCCAAAGGTTCGCCACCACTGCTCTAGAGCAACTCGGATAAGAGCAGGGCATGATCTGCATTGTAAGTTCCCCTCATCTTGAGACAGCCGTCTTGAAGAAAGCTAGCCTATTCCATTTTCCCTCACGTACTACAGCTCCCAGAATCCCCCTGGTCGGCATCGCCAGGGGATTCTGGGTTAATAACAAAACAAAAACTGAAAATGAAAAAGAAAGAGCTCATTCGGAGCCCTACTGAACCCAGAACAGAATGTGGCCAGACCGACCTAAATTCCTACCTCATTTACAAATTTCACTGAGCCATCGTGGGCTGCCCCATTTTGAACTCAGCCAACCTCACAGGGTCATTGTGTCAAGCACCCCAAACCCTTTGAAGGAAGTGTGAGCTGTATAACAAAGACCCAAATTCATCTTCTTTTTATATACCCCCTTCTGTACCCCATGAGTTTCCAAAAATTGTGGGGTGTCGGTGGCACCTTCGGGGGGGGGGGACAATGGGCTGTGGAGTGGCACCCTCCGCAGCTGAAGGAGTCCCAAGTTGGGCCCTTTGGGGAGGACCGCGTTGGCAGCGCCGTGCGCCGCAATCTCTCGCCGGTGTCTGCGGTGTTGAATCTTTTGCAATCCGCACGACGAAATGCGAAAAAGGACACGATGTCCTTCTTTGACTCACACAAAATGCGGAAAGAGGGGAGAAGTCACCCTGTAGAAATCGGAAGAAGGGGCATTGACTGTGTGTCAATCGGGAAATCACGCGCGCCTCAAGCTGGTTTTCTTCACCCTCCAGGTGTACGGGGAGGCGGGGGTGATAGCCGGCTGTGGGGGGGGGCTGGCTTGGGGATGATGGACGTTGTAGTACCACTACCCATCTGGAAGGAACAATTTGGGGGCAAGGACTCTAAAGTGGGCCAACCGGAAATGCAACTCAGAGATGAGATAATGAATTTTTTTTTTTTTAGTTTACTAACAAAAAATAACTAGATAATAACGAACAAACTGTAACTTTCTAACAACACAAATGCTTTTTTTGTTCCCATGGTGCTATAATAATTAAAAAACACTTTCAGGCCTTAAGCAAAACTCATAAACAATTTTTATAGCAAGTGCTTCCTCCAAAATAGTTACTATTAAACTCCCCCTTAAATACCCTATTACTTAACTATTAGTTTTTTTTTTGATGTACAGTACAGTAGTTGCAAATTTTTAAAAGCAAGTCTATATTTTTTCTTTTTACCAAAAAGCAACTGAACAGTTACTTTGATCATGATTTCTTGAGTAAATGAAAGCAGTTTGCTTTGAGGAACAATGAAGTAAGGAATCGCTTATCAGTGTTAACAGTCATTAATTGCTTACGATGGTACTATATATGAAAACCATCATTTAAGGAAGGAAGGAAGGAAGGATCAGATAGATAGATAGATAGATAGATAGATAGATATTAGGAAGGAAGGAAGAGATATAGATAGATAGATAGATAGATAGATAGATAGATAGATAGATAGATAGATAGATATAGATAATGAATTGATGGGATAGATAGATAGATAGATAGATATTAGGAAGGAAGGAAGAGATATAGATAGATAGATAGATAGATAGATAGATAGATAGATAGATAGATAGATAGATAGATAGATAGATAGATAGATAGATAGATAGATAGATAGATAGTTGGTAGATTTTGGAAGGGCATGGGAGGGAGGCCAAAACAACCAGAGGAAGAAATAATGAATACATGCATAAATAGATAGATAGATAGATAGATAGATAGATAGATAGATATGGGTGGAAGGGAGAGAGGGAGGGAGGAAGATAATGAATTGATGGGATAGATAGATAGATAGATAGATAGATAGATAGATAGATAGATAGATAGATAGATAGATAGATAGATGATAGATAGATGCAAACATGAGCAGAGAATACAGAGCTGTATGAATTTCCTAAAGGATCTTATTTTACAAGTTACTGCTTTAAAAGAGCCCTTCATTCAGGACCTTGAGGACTAGAAACTTAGTTCATTTTCTTTAACGCAAATTGCCATAGCTCAGAAGATGATCTGCGGCTGGTCAGAGCCAGGGTACAGAGGATGAGACGGGAGGCCAGCCAGACTCCCTCCAAGCAACCTTCCCGTGGTCTGAACAAAAGCAGTCAAGATTTGGGTGGCCGTACTAGGAGCTATCCATCTGGAGCCTCCCCCTCCCCACAAGTCTTCCTGATGAGACGGGAAAGCGACACCATGTTTCTCAAATCCACAAATGGGCTTTCGAAAGGGATGTTGGGGGGACTTGGCGAGGTCATCTAGACCACCCCCGTGTCCGGTGCCGAAGAGTCAGTCCAGTCGGGGTGGCGAGGACCTTTCTGTGGGGTAGCAAATTAGGGCCCCGGGTGGAAAGAGGGGTAGAGTGTGGGGGGGTCGTCCTCCAGACTCACCTGCCCACATGAAGTCTGCACCTTACTGCTCCGGCCCGCCTACGATTAGATTGTCCTGTTTGTGTGCGTCTGTGTGTGTGCATGTGATTTATTTTGAACAAAACACAACCCTTACCTAGCAGATGCAAAGGAAGGGGATATTGCACCACACCCTGAAATGAGAAAAAAAAGAGAGAGAGAAACCCAACCACAAAGTAAGAGACTGGCAGGATGGGACCCCACCCTCACCGCGGTCGAGGGCATTGTCACAAAAACAACCCACTCTGTTTTCAACTTCAACGGCCTCCTTTTTCTTCCCCCTTTGCCCAAGAACCTGTCGAGGGGGGTCCTTTCTTCGCCTCGTGCTTTGGTGGGGCAGAGTCCAGGCAGGCACCCTTTTTCATTCCGGGAAAACGGGAAAACCACAGGAAAGATGTATTGAGGGCCGGGGGATGAAGGGAGGTTTGCAAAAAGGGTCAGGGTGGCACCTTCGTAGCTTGCATTCTTTCTTTGGGGTGGGTGGGTGAAATCAGAACTCTGCCCGGCTGGATGGATCCAGGGCAGGGGACTTTGGTCTGGATGGAGAACGGGGCTTTTGTGAAGCTAACGGCTCCTCATGGCTCAAGACCGAGCCAGGACCTGACATACAAGCCAAAGCCACTCGCAAAAGCTTGCTTGATCTTGATTTTCAGTAGGAATACAGACCATGAAAGTGGGGCCTCACGAACCTTCTGACTTTTCGGGTTTTAAGCAGGAGGTGTCAGAAAAGTTACCACAGGGATAACTGGCTTGTGGCGACCAAGCGTTCATAGCAACATCGATGTTTTATCCTTTGATGTCGGCTCTTCCTATCATTGTGAAGCAAAATTCACCAAGCTTTAGATTGTTCAACCACTAATAGGGAACATGAGCTGGTTTTTTAGACCATCGCGAGACAGGTTAGTTTTACCCTATTGAGTAAAACTGAGGGTAAAACTCAGACTGATTGCAAACAGCGCCATAATGTAGTAGCTCAAACGGTCCACTGGAATTTGTGTCACAACTACCATCTGTCTGTAGCAAAGAACTGGTGGGATCAGAAGCCTGAAAAAGTGATTGAAAATGAGCATGCAAAATTACTTTGGGACTTTCAATTCCCCCCACCCCGGGGCTGCCCGACTCCAGGTCCCATCATCCCCCTAATCGGCAAGGCCGCTGACACTCTAAGGACAACCCCGAGACTCAAGTGGGCCACGCTGACCGGTTTATGTCCAGTTCTGAAACTGGGAGAGGACACTGGACGGTGGTGGTGGTAGGGGGAGGACGATCGAGGTGCTGCCCCCCCGCCGCCTGCCAGGGGTGTTCAGCGGCAGTCGGCGGTCATCATGTCCCACAGGCAGCAGCAACACAGGGCTGCGCAGCAGGCCTGCAGGCAGGTGGTGAGTCCGGTGTCTTCCCTCCGCCGCTCCTCCATCATGTAGACGGTGTGCCTGGGACCGTAGATGTACCCGGGCGGGTAGCCCTGGTAGCCGTAGGCTGGGTGACCCCCGTAGCCCGGCGGGCCGGCTGGATACATCCCCGGGGTGTACGCAGGGTAAGGTTGCGGCTGCTGAGGGTAGGAGGCACCCAGGCCGCTGCCAGGATAGGGTGGCGGGCTCAGCCCGGCCATGAATCCTTCCTCAGGTCACGACCACCGTGCCAGCCCTTCGCCCGGGGCTTCTTCTTGCCTTTCAGCCCTTCGGCCGGCAAGTGTGGTGGCAAGCACCGCTGGGGAGGCTTCCAGAAAGACAGCAGGGGCTGTGGATTCCCACGAAGGAAGGAGGAGAGGCAGAGGTGGCGGGAGCAGCACACACGCCGGCCCGGCTAGGAAGAAACAGAGGGAAGGCAGAGGGAAGAGAGACAGACCCGTCAGCAAACCACTTCGGGAGAAGGGGAAAAAAAGAAAGGAAGATTTGATCAACACAGGCCACACACTTTTTCAAGCAATGATTGGCTAGTACCTGTTCCGACCCCAGGATGCGTGGCGGTCGTTTTGAATGATACTCATTCACATGCCTATCAGTCAATCTTGGTCTGTCTGTCTCTCTGTCTGTCTGTCTATCTATCTATCTATCTCCCTTCCTTCGTTCCTATCTCTCTATCTCTCTATCCCTTCCTTCCTTCCTTTGTTCCTATCTATCTATCTATCTGTCTATCTATCTATCTATCTATCTATCCCTTCCTTTCTTCCTTTCTTCCTTTCTTCCTTTCTTCCTATCTATCTATCTATCTATCTATCTATCTATCTATCTATCTATCTATCTATCTATCTATCTATCTATCTATCTATCTATCTATCCTTCCCTTCCTTTGTTCCTATCTATCTATCTATCTATCTATCTATCTATCTATCTATCTATCTATCTATCTATCTATCTATCTATCTATCTCTTCCTTTCTTTCTTTCTATCTATCTATCTATCTATCTATCTATCTATCTATCTATCTATCTATCTATCTATCTATCTATCTATCTATCTATCTATCTATCTATCTCTTCTTTCTTCTTTCTATCTATCTATCTATCTATCTATCTATCTATCTATCTATCTATCTATCTATCTATCTATCTATCTATCTATCTATCTATCTATCTATCTCTTCCTTTCTTCCTTTCTATCTATCTATCTATCTATCTATCTATCTATCTATCTATCTATCTATCTATCTATCTATCTATCTATCTATCTATCTTCCTTCCATCCACCCAAGGCGGCTTACAGTAAGGAGAGACAAGAGGCAGTCCAGTACAGTTAAGACAGTTTGAGAAACATTGAATTGAGGGAGATCTTACAGCATTAGAAGGCAACATTAAAGCTAACAATTGATAACTTTTGTGTAAGTGCAACCACACAAGGAGATATATAGACACAACGTTATAAGTGGTTATAAACATAAAGTCTAAGTGATCTAAGTGAATCTATAGTATAGATTAATGTGAAAGACACATAATATGTAGATCATCATTCAGGGAAAGCTTGCCTGAAGAGAAAGGTCTTTGCCTGTTTCTGGAAAGACAACAGAGATGGGGCAGTCCTGGCCTCTAGTGGGGGGGGAGTTCCAGAGTCTGGGCGCCACAACCGAGAAGGCCCTTTTATGGGTTCCCACAAGACGTACCTCTGAAGGTGGCAGAATGGAGAGAAGGGCCTCTCCTGATGACCTTGACACCCGAGCCGGTTCATACTGTGAGATTTGATCTTTGAGGTAGCTAGGACCCAGGTCGTCCAGTGCTTTGTAGGTCAAAGTCAGCACCTTCTTGAATTGGGCCCAATAGCTGATTGGCAGCCAGTGGAGCTGCTTTAGTAGGAGTGCAATGTAATCTCTGTAACCCAACCCAGTCAGCAATCTGGCTGCTGCATTTTGAACCCATTGAAGTTTCCTGAGGGTTTCCATTGGAAGCCCCAGATAGAGTGAGTTACAGTAGTCCAGTAGTACAATAGATCCATCCATCCTTCCTTCCTTCCTTCCTTCCTTGCTTTCTTTCCCTCCTCTATCTATCTATTCCATCAATTCATTATCTTCCTTCCTTCCTTCCTTCCTTCCTTCATCTATCTATCTATTCCATCAATTCATTATCTTCCTTCCTTCCTTCCTTCCCCCCTCTATCTATCTATTCCATCAATTCATTATCTTCTTTCCTTCCTTCCTTCCTCTATCTATCTATTCCATCAATTCATTATCTTCCTTCCTTCCTTCCTTCCTTTCCCTCCTCTATCTATCTATTCCATCAATTCATTATCTTCCTTCCTTCCTTCCTTCCTCTATCTATCTATTCCATCAATTCATTATCTTCCTTCCTTCCTTATCTTCCTTCCATCCTCTATCTATCTATTCCATCAATTCATTATCTTCCTTCCTTCCTTCCTTCCTCTATCTATCTATTCCATCAATTCATTATCTTCCTTCCTTCCTTCCTTCCTTCCCCTCCTCTATCTATCTATTCCATCAATTCATTATCTTCTTTCCTTCCTTCCTTCCTCTATCTATCTATTCCATCAATTCATTATCTTCCTTCCTTCCTTCCTTCCTTCCTTTCCCTCCTCTATCTATCTATTCCATCAATTCATTATCTTCCTTCCTTCCTTCCTTCCTTCCTTCCTTCTTTTCTTTACTTCCTCTATCTATTCCATCAATTCATTATCTTCCTTCCTTCCTTCCTTCCTCTATCTATCTATTCCATCAATTCATTATCTTCCTTCCTTCCTTCCTTCCTTTCCCTCCTCTATCTATCTATTCTATCAATTCATTATCTTCCTTCCTTCCTTCCTTCCTTTCCCTCCTCTATCTATTTTATCAATTCATTATCTTTCTTTCTTTCTTCCTTCCTTCCTTCCTTCCTTCCTTCCTTCCTTCCTTCCTTCCTTACCTTCCTTCCTTCCTTCCTTCCTTTCCCCTCCTCTATCTATCTATTCCATCAATTATTACCTTCCTTCCTTCCTTCCTTCCTTCCTTCCTTCCTTCCTTCCTTTTTGAGGGTGCAGGAACCGAGCGGGGTTTCTGAGGACGGGGCAGTTTGGAGAGACGGCTCCTACGTAGGGCTGCCATAAGCCAGTTGGGGACTTGACGGCACAACCACCACTGCTTTAAAAGTGTGAGTTTAACAAAACAGAGGCCCTAGCTGGTTGTGACGATTAGGAAGTTGTTCTTCGTCATTCAAGGGGGGGGAGATTCTTCTGTCCATTTTAAGTTTTACTCTTGGCCTTTGCCTCTAGCCAGGGACATTGTTTACCTCTCCCCCCACCCTGGCCCCGGCCTCTCCAACTAAGGAACAAACCATCCGTATTTATCCTCCTTTTGGGACTGTGACTTACTGCAGGTCCTGGGAGGTGCTAGACAAATTAACGGTAGACCCCTGACGAGGATCAGAAAGCCCCGGAAGAAACAGAGCTGGGTTCAAGGAGCCAGCTGCCTGGTCCTCTCTCAGTCAGTCGGTCAGTAAGTGGGCGTTTGTGACCTCATCTGTCCCGCAGGCTTAAGGTGGGGGCCCCTGTGATGATGATGATGATGATGATGGCTGCTGCAGTGCCTCCTCCCCCTCTTTTCCTCCCTTTGCCCATCTTCTCCCAATTTAGGGAGACATCCACGAATAGACACACACCATTGTAGGAGGCGGCAGGAGAAGAGGAAAGCTGAGCGTGAGCTGGGCGCACTCCTTAAAGGAAACCACGACTTTTGGATTTCCAGGATCCGAGCAGAGCCGTTACGGGCAGGACTTTTGGGAGGTCTCTCATTCGTAGGGTGTCCCTAAGTCGACGGGGAATCGATCACACTTAGTCACCAGGACAAAATGACAATAACATGGTTTCCGGGTTTCGGAAACTCCCCGGCAGGAAGCGTTTGGTGCATTGAGTGGAGACCAAACTTGTTTTGGCTCAAAGAGGGTTTTTTGCCAGGCTCCCCTTGTCTCCTTCCCAGCCACCTTGCAAGGTAGGTCAGGCGGAGAGACCACCAAGTTCAACCAGTCCATTCGTACAACTCAGCATCATACTCCAACCCTAACCACTTCCTCACACTGCCGCTGGGCCAGTGTGGAGGGGAAGGTCGCATGGCGAGGTGCCAAACCAGACCCCGCCTTGCTTGGCTCTTTCTTAGCTTGGATGGCCCGAGATAGGCTGCTCCTGAACTGAGAGGAATCTCATATCAGCAGCTACTTCTATTAAAATCGTTGTGCCCCCAAAGTAATTAGTTACGTGGAATGGAGTTCCTTGTAACTAGTTCCTTCTCACCCTGCTTTTTTTCTGAGCTGCTTTTTCCCACTCCCTCGGTCTGGCCTAAAACCCTGCTTTATGGGTGCCAGGGTTGCGATGTTTTTCTGACACCTTCCAAGAAATGATTTGTGTCTCGTTTATCGGAGCCTTAACGAGATAAGAGATCCAGAAGCAGGAGACCACGTTTGGTCACACAGGTGCCATTTCCACTCATACCCCCTCCCTGCAAACATGCACACACACTCTCTGGCCAGTCTGTAAAATAGGATAAGGCTCAAAGAGCCGGGACGTCCGCTCCGGATTCTGCTACCAACTTTAAGAAGGCATTGAAAATGGACCGCGGGGCTTTCATCGCCCTCTCGGCCCTCCTGATGGCTCACTTGGGGTCGGCCAGTGTGTGTGTGTGTGTGGGGGGGGAGAGTGGTGGCAAAAGGAAGCAAATCTCAGGAGATTACAAGGCCCATCCTCCTTGCTCCCACCAGCCGGGGATTATGGGAGTTGCATGTCCTCTGGCACTTCCCCAGCTAAGCTCTGGATGTCTCTCTTGATCTGGTGGAGTTCCTGATGTTATTTCAGAAAGAAGGGTGCTGTTGGGGAGGATTATGGAACCTCAGGCGCCTGTGGGTGATGGAACTAGAGTCTTCTTCTTCTTCTTCTTCTTCTTCTTCTTCTTCTTCTTCTTCTTCTTCTTGTTATTATTATTATAAATTCCTAACCCGCACCCTAACCCTAACCCTAACCCTATTCCTGACCACCCCATTACTTGGCCTGCTTCTGTAGCATCAAATGGATCTCCTTCCTTCTCCGTCCCACTTCTTCCTCCTGAAATCACAGGCTGTGTGTGTGTGGGGGGGGGGTTGGTGACCGACTGGTTTTATAACCGGCAGCGGGGCAGCAGCGCCCTGCCACCCAACTCCGCGCCGTTCTCCTGCAGGCACCCTGCGCCACGGGATTGTGGGCGGACACGAAGCGAACCCGCACTCGTGTCCTTACACCGCGGCTCTGAAAGGCCGGGGGGGTACTTCAACTGCGGCGGGTTCCTCGTTGCCCCCCCACTGGGTCCTAACCGCCGCTCACTGCACAAGGTGAGTTGCCCCCCTCCCCCCTCTCCCCCGCTCAGAGGGTGGTGGCCAGGGTACTGGTGGGGGTGTCAAAAGATCAGGGATTATTGCACCCATTCTGCAGAAATTTGAGATTCAAGATGAACTAGGTCTCCGAACCAGGACGAGGCACCATCCATCGGGAAGGACCCCATGTCCTCCAATTCCTGGAGGAAAAGTCCATCATCCCAGGTGACAAACCATGATGGAGACGTGCCATCTCCAGGCTTAAAACGGGGGTCCTTCAAGGGCCAGAGGCAGAGGGAGTGGTATCAGGAGACAGATATCTAGTCTCGGGCTCTCCCAGACGCATCTGGTGGGGCCACTGTGAGATCCAGGAAGCTGGACTAGATGGGCCTTTGGCCTGATCCAGCAGCAGGGCTCTTCTTAGGCTCTTATGTTCTTATGTAATCCTTGGCATTTTCTAAGGAGCACAAAACCATTTTAAAAAAGGACTCCGTAGACCCATCTTAATAAGACCCATAGCTCTTTTAACCTCCGTTTTTATTTTTGTTTTTAATTTAGTGGCCCTTGCACGTGTGGCGGGCCTGGTAGAAGCCCCGGGAAAACCGGGATGCTTAAAAGAGTGAAACATTGCTTGCAGGCATACAGTTCTGTACACGAGGCAGGGGGGGGGGCTGCCCGTTATAAGCCTCAATGGCTTTTTTAGTGAAAAGTCTCCAGTCATTCAGGAGGTCTTCTGTACAGATGATGGAGAGAGAGAGATTTGGGAAGAGGGGCAATTTACTGAGAGCTGTGTTTCCAGCAAGTTTTGGGGAAACAGACCCACCCTTCTGGGGGGGGAGGGGGGAGAGACACTTCAGGGCCATGCATCTTATAATCTCCCATCACTGTTGATTGTGCATTATTTTTGCAGGGGGATTCCGGGAGTGCCCTGGTCTGCAACGGAGGAGCAGCCCACGGGGTGGCCTCCTACAGCTTTCAAAACCCGCCCTCCATTTACACCCATGTCGCAGCCTTCCTGCCGTGGATCAAGGAGACGATCGGGTGAAGGAACGGATGACGCAGTTTCTGCTACGCTCCTCGACGTCGGCTTCCCTGCTTGATCCAGCTTGATCCCTGCCCGAGATCCCCACAGAGGGGCAGCAAGTGCACGACGAGAGATGGATCGGGCCCTTGGCCCAGTTTCTCTCCCTTTATGCAGGCAAATAAAACGGCATTTCGATCATCAAACAATCAAGTGCTTCGTCCATCCTTATCCCTCCGTCCTCACCTCCATTGGGAGAGTGGAATTTTCATTTTTAAATTGAAGCAAAACAAGTTGAGGAGCCGTGTCGCCATCACACACACACACACACACAAAATTACAAAAATGGAACAGGTGATCCCTTTAGGCTACTAGAAAATTCACAAAAGCATTGCTAATATTGCACCAGAATATGGAGTTCAGGTGCGAGGGCGTGTTTTGTAGCTTGGACAGCGTTGGTTTAAAAGCTTCCTGGTGGGAAGCTTTTAATACAAGAGTAAAAGACCCCCCTTTCCCCTCCCAGGCTAGCTCAGCCTTGCTTTGAAAGGAAATTCCCAGCCTGCAATGGGGCAGGAACAAGAAGTCTGGGCAAATCTGGGCCAAGGGCAGCTTCTCCACTCAGACTACGCACTCCATCATCCCCCAGTCTCTGAGTCCTAGCAGGCAGGCACGCTTGCAGCGCCTGCCGAGTGCCTGCCTGCAAGCTAGGACTCAGAGAATGGGGGGGACGATGGAATGCGTAGTCTGATAAACCACTGGGCAAGGATGGGGTTTGTAGTTCCATGCTGAGTGGTGCCCTGGTACGTGGTCGGTGATCTACTCCCACTGCTCCTGCTGTTACCACAAGACCCTCGGAGGGCAGCTGGACCGCACGATCTTCCCCCTCCTCCCCATTTAAAAGAAGCCAGCCTGCCCTTCTGGAACTTTGAATGTAACTAAAAAAGTTACACATCCATTGCAAGGGTTTATCCTTGGTGAAATTACAGACCCTAATACAACACCCTATAATATCCTGCTGGCTCAGGGTTAGGGTTATGGTTAGGGCACCCCCGCGGAAGAAGGGAATGATAAATCACTTCTATGTATTCTTTACCAAGAATTGATTTGATGGCACATTTATTATTATTATTATTATTATTATTATTATTATTATTATTATTATTATTATTATTATTATTATCATCATCATCATCATCATCATCATCATCATCACCATCATCACCACTACCACCACCACCACCACCATCATCACCATCATGTTCTGCTCCCTCTACATTTCCCCCACAACCACCCTATATACACAGGGGACCCTCGTATAACAAAGGGTTTGTATAACATAACATCTGTACAATGTAAAAATTCCAGAGATAGGGGGAAATTTGCTTAACAGAATCGCCTACGGGGTGAATCCGTGCAACATAAAAATGGCAATTGGCCATGATTAGGGATTACTCTATTTTCAGTGCATTCCTATGGGGAATTTGTAGAAAGGAAAAATTTGCTGAACAGAATTTCAATTGGAATGAATAGATTCCTTTATACAAGGTGCCACTCTGTGTGTGTGTGTGTGTGTGTGTGTGTGTGTGTGTGTGTGTGTGTGTCTGTCTGTCTGTCTGTCTATCTATCTATCTATCTATCTATCTATCTATTTATCTATACACACACACACACACACACACACTGAGTTTCATATATATATATGAAACTCAGTACTGTATTTCTCATGTTGTGGACCCAAGAGCAACACTGCCTTCCTTGATTCTGCCCACGGTTTCCCCCTCTTAAACACCTCCTTCCTCCTTGCCTCTCCAAATAGCTCCCAAGGTTCGGTCTCTGTCAGAGCCGTTTCTGGTGACCGTTAGCGGTCAAGCGTGGAAAACCCCAAAAGAGAGGCTGATAAGAGGAAACAGAGCCCCGTGGCTGATCTCCCAACCTGATCTTGGTGGAGGTTTAATCTCTGAGACAACTCCCCACCCCCCAAAAATGCCCGGTCCTTTATCAGTTTCGTTCAGCTGGGACAAGCACCCCACCGCCACCAAAAACCCACACCCGTCACGGTTCTCCCCTGAGACACAGCCTGCCTTGACCGCTGAGGCCGATGTGGGTGGCAAGCGAGCGATGACAAGGTTGTGGAATGGTAAGATTTGGGAGGAACCCATGAGGTCATCCAGCCTGACCCGCCACAACGCTACCTTTCAGCATGAAACAGGGTGCCACTTTCACATCCCAAAGAATCTTGGGACCGTTAGAGATCGCGAGCTGAAGCCCAGCCAGCTGGGTGACGTTTCTGCAACACAACACTGCGGTTTTAGGATGCTTTCCTTTCAGGAAAGGCGAAAAGGACCGGGACGTTTTAGAAGACGACGGAGCGGAGGAAGGAGAGCGTTTTTCAACAGCAATCCTGCAGAGGCGGGGCAGGGTCTGTCCTCGGGCGTTTTATTTATTTATTTATATTTTTATTTATAGACCGCCCGGCTTTCCAAGGGAAACTCCGGGGAGTTCACGATATAAGAGCACAAAAGCAAATACACAATCGATCCATAAAGTAATGCATATAGAAAACATAAAACCAAACAGGAAAGGCCTTTAAGAGGTTAATAAGAGTTCCTTCAGAAAGTTGGGCGATAGATAGATAGATAGATAGACAGACAAATAAAAGCCCACAGAGTGCAGGATGGGTCACAAGGGGCCCAGCTTCCAGAATGCCGAATTTCAGCTGAACATCCAGAAAAACTTCCTAACTGTTAGAGCGGTACAACAACAGAACCAAGGGCCTCAAGAGGTGTTGAGCGCTACAGCGCTGCAGGGGCATTCAAGAGGCAATTGGGGCACCCTTTGGTCTGATCTGCTTTTATTTGAACCCCCTGCCTTAAACAGGGGGTTGGACTGGATGTCCTCAGAGTTTAACCGCATCCAACTTCACGATTCAATGCAGATCCGGGTGGGAAGAGATGTACCCCGTTTGAAAGCCCCTGACCCCAGGGATTACGCCTCAGCAGAATCCACCGTGTCATGAGTTCCTTTGCCTCCCTGTTACAAAGAGACCCATCCAAGTTACATTTCCAGCACTGAGCAGGAACTGAGAGGTGGGGTGGGGTACGAAAGCACTTTTCTGTTGGAAGCTGCGATCCCAAGACGTTGTGGGAAGGCTGCTGGGAAAGGCCATAAGAACACAAGAAACTCAGGCCAAAAGCCCATCTAGTCCAGTTTCCTGTATCTCACAGTGGCCCCACCAAATGTGTCCGGGAGTGCACGAGACTAAATCGCTGTCTCCTGATAGTCCACTCCCTCTGCATCTGGTCCTTGAAGGACCCCCGGTGAAGTACCCTCAGTGCCTGGAAGATGACACATCTCCATCATGGTTTGTCACCTGGGATGATGGACTTCTCCTCCAGGAATCTGTCCCGTCCCCTTTTGATGGCACCCAGGCCAGATGCCATCATCACCACCTCCTATGGCAGGGAGTTCCACAGATTAACCACACACTGGGTTAAAAACTATATTTTCTTTGGTCTGTTCCTACACTCCCAGCCTTCCATGTGAGTGGATGTCCCCTAGTTCTGGTGTTTCGTGAGAGGGAGAAGAGCTTCCCTCTCTCCACTTGACTCATGCCCTGCATTATTTTGTACATCTCAATCATATTCCCCCCGGAGGCGCCTTTTTCCAGACTAAAGAGCCCCCAATGTTTTAGCCTTTCCTCAGAAGGGAGGTGCCCCCAGCCCAGGAATCCTTTTAGTCACTCTGCTTTGCACCGCTTGCGCACCCTTCCTCATGGCCAACATATCTTCCATCTTGCAAAAGAACCCTCGGAAACAGAGATGAAGATCAGGCCGAAATCTTATTTCCATCTGAAGGTCGGTCGAAGGGTTGGAGTGAGAATTCCCCCTGCCCCATGTGATCACCCCAGATGAAAAGACAGCTGGGAGGCCCCCCGGTCAAATGAACATTGGGGGCTTCTCAGACCAGCGAGGGAGGCGGCGTCAAACGGAACATGGGCTATGATAAAAACCCACACCGGTTTTGGTTGACTTTATCCACCAAGAGAAGCCAACCTGAAGATGGGGAGACCCTTCGCGATTCTCCTCTGCCTGGCGCTCTCCTCGGGGATTCGACCTGGTAATAATTATAATTAGTCGTATTAGAAGTATTAGAGCAGGGGTTCTCAAGCTATGGCCCGTGGGATGGATGCAGCCCGCCAGCCTCCTGAATCTGCCGCCCCAAACCGTTGCAGAAAACTTATTTGGCCACCAATGCAAAGTGTGAGCAGGATGGGTCCTCTCCTACCCCCCGCCTTGGACCCACGGGAGAAGTGGGGTTACCGTGCAGGCTGGCAGGCGCTGGGCTTGGGGGGGGGTTCAGGGTGACGCAGGTTGGACCTTCCCTCTCCCCCCACCCGGAGTCGTGCCGGGGAGCTGCAGGGTCTGCCCCCTCCAACAGGGTCTGAGGGACAATGAACCGTCCCCCTGTTTAAAAAGTTTGAGGACCCCTGTGTTAGAGTAACCGTCAGTATGCAAGCCGGTTAAGATCTCTAAAGTCAGCAGTTAAAGGCTTTCGGGGGGTCAGAGAGCGACCCTCGGGCCCCATGGGTGGTACATAAAATGAATAAATAAATAAATAAAATAGATAAACAGACAGACGCCCGGCGGAACAGCCCTAGAAAGAAAAAAACAGCTCCCAAGGGGTTCGTCGCTTCGGGCGGGACGGACGCCACGGGTTGGCTGCTGAGGTTTGGTGGACTCCGTTTGGGATCTCGCCCCCCCCTTCCACCTTGCCTGCAGGGTTCCCTCCGAATTAAAGGCACCCTCTTGAAAGAAAGAGAACCCACTCCTTTACATTGATCTATTAATTCATTCAAGTATTTTTTTATTTTTATTTTTACATTTAATTTAATTTAATTTAATTTTCTCTGCTAATTTGGGGAGAGGCAGGCTAGCTCCCCTCAACAGCTGAGGTCTCTGGCTGTGGAGCAGAGCCAGCCTGAGGGGTGCCTTAGGAACAAGCTTTGAGGCCCCTGGGGGGCAACTTGGGGGGTGACTCTCCAAAGACACCCCCTCAATCAGATGATCCTCTGCTTCTGATCCCTGCAGACCGCCTCCGAAGCCGCATCATCGGGGGCCACGAAGCCAAACCCCACTCCCGACCCTATATGGCCTCCCTGAAGTCAGAAGATGGGTACGTGTGTGGTGGGACCCTTATTGCCCCGCAGTGGGTGATGACTGCGGCACACTGCATGATGTAAGTCTCGCCTGGGTTTAAGACCGTCCGGTTGGTTTCCCGCAGGCGGGCAAGGACAGCCTAGCCGTTCGAACAAGGCTGGGGTTGGGGGGGGGGCAAACCCCGATGCATAAATTGCGTTCATAAACCCTTGGGGGTGTCGCTGGCAGAGAGAATTCCTCAGTCTTTAATGCATTAATCGTTCTGGTTCTTCTCAGCTTGCCTAATCTGTTTCACGGTGTGGAAACCAGGTTAGCCACGGGACAGGAGGAGGTAGTCTTTGCATCCACCACCTTCTCTGCTGCCAGAGGTGGCATTAAACCAGGGCTGATTGATTGATTGATTGATTGATTGATTGATTGATTGATTGATTGATTGATTTGAATGGCTGGCTGACAATGTTTCTATCCCGTCTTTCTCCCCAAAAGGGCTCGAGGCAGCTTGCATCAGAAAACACAACTTAAAAACAAAAGAAAATGAAAAGATACACATATCTTTAAAAAGAATGAAGCAAGTATTATGTTAAAACAGATCTAAGATTCAAACTTACTTGAAAAGGAGCCGAATGATCCACTCCAAGCGGGGAGGGATTTTCCATAATGAAAGACTGCCTTCTTCTGGCCCGTGGTACCCAAGGCTTCCAGCGTAACGGAATGAGTAATTCAGGAGTCAGGCAGACCCCGATACAAAGCTCAGCCAGGAAAACTCCTAGAGAAGCTAATTCTTAGTGCATTGTTGTAAACCGCTCGGAGATCTGCTGGAGAGTTTGTAAATATATAAATAAATAAATATGAATAATAAATAACAATTTGAGGCGGATCCACAGAAACCTCCAATATCAGCCTCTCCCCCTCCAAATTATGTTCCTGAAAAATACAGTCAACCGAGGAAGTGATGGGTTCGGGTTCAAGCCATGACCGTTGCCCGAAGTGATTCTCCCCCAACTCTGTTTGCAGGGACTTCACCGTGGTTTTGGGGGCACATAACCTCTACCTCCTGGAAGAGAGCCAGCAAGTGATCGGTGTGAAGTCCTACCACATGCACCCGGAGTACGACTACAACACGTACGCGAATGACATCCTTCTCCTGAAGGTGTGTGTGTGTGTGTGTGTGTTGTTGTTGTTGTTGTTGTGTGCTGCTGCGACTCAGGGTGACCTCACGAACGAGCAACCTCCAAAAGGTCCCATTCTTGGCTCAGGCAAACTCAGGGAGCTATGTCTCCCCCCCCCCTCTGCCTTTTGGAGCTCTTGCCCTCTCTAGTACATCCCAAAGTCTGTTGTGTTGAAAGCAGGCACGTGGGCCACTTTGCTGTTGGACCCTGCTCAACTGTAAGTAATGAAATGTTTTCTCTCAGAACGAGTTACCGAGACCATAAGTGCCAGTTAATGAGAAGCTACTCTACTCCGTGAATGCCCTGCACTTCCGCCGGGGAAGAAATTTAACCAGAATTTTTAAACTGTGTAACACTCTCTCTGTGTCCTTCCTTCCTTCCTTCCTTCCTTCCTTCCTTCCTTCCTTCCTTCCTTCCTTCCTTCCTTCCTTCTTTGTAGCTGGAATTTAAAGCCACCCTCAACAAATACGTCAAGATGATGCCCTTGCCGGACTCAACCAGCGACCTCCCGGGGTACACCCTGTAGCATAGCCGGATGGGGCCTGATCGATTCAAACCAAGTCACAGACACCCTTTTTGAGTCCAACATCACCATTTACAACCGACGGAGATGCAAGGCGTTCTACCCGTACCTGGACGACGGGATGATTTGTGCCGGCAGCTACCACATAATGAGAGACACGAGCCAGGTAAAAGGACCAACAGAAAAGGGTTGATTTAAAAAAAAAAAATAAACCAATCCCCCCAAACAACTTGTTTCCTCCCTTTTAGGGCTACCAAGGCCAAAGCCGTAACGCTCTGTTCATTTGTGCCGTCGCCGGCCTTTTGTTGGAGAAGGGCCCCTTTAAAACACACGCCTTCTGTCCCGTTGGTTCCTCCAGGCACAACCGAGTAGCACAACGGAGTCCATCTATCTCATATTTGGCCTGTCCTCTTTTCCTGCTGGCTGCCTTCCGCCATTCCCAGCACGATGGTCTTTCTCCGAGCCGATTTAAAAAGCGGTGGCAGATGGGATGCCAAGTCACAGATCCTGGTTATTCCCGGGACCCAAATCTTTTGTCGAACTTGCGAAACGTCCAAAAATGTCAGGCACGGGTTTTCCCAGCAGCGGAAAAGCAAAAGGACCCCCAAAAAAACTTTCCTTCTAGATTTAAGCCACGGTGGGGCCTTCCTGAGGTCATCCATCGGCTCCCCCAGACCAAGGTCACCCTCCTTCCCCGGCAGAAAATTGAACGTAAAAAGGGACAAGAAGGTTTGTGTCCCACCCCATAAGATAGCAAGCGTGGGTTTGGGTCCCCCCCCCCCGGATTTTATCCAGAGTTGTTTGTGGCACTCTTGACTCCATCTAGATCAGGGGTTCTCAAAGTTTTTAAACAGAGGAGGGGGCAGTTCACTGTCCCTCAGACACTGTTATGGGCTGGACCCTGCAGCTCTCCGGCACAGCTGGGGGGGGGGCAGAGAGGGAAGGCCCAACCTGCTTCACACCCCCCAGCCCAACACCACTCTCCTCGCCTGCTGGCCCGCACGGCAGCCCCATTTCTCCGCGGCTCCAAGGGGGTAAAGGGAGGGCCCATCCTGCTCACACACACACACACCCAAAGACGCTAGCTTGCATTGCTGCTGCTGCACGGTGATTTTTCAGCTCAAGTGGGGGGTGGGTTTCTGCAATGGATGCTGGACCCTGGTGGACCGCATCCAGCCCACGGACCGTAGTTTGAGGACCCGTGATCGAGATCCTCTCCCCATCGTCTTGTCCTCTTCCTTCCGCAGGGAGATTCAGGAGGACCGATGGTCTGCAAGGGTGCCGTCCACGGGGTTGTCTCCTACGGTTACAACAACCCTCCCGGCGTTTACGCCCGCGTCGCTTACTACCTCCCGTGGATCCGGAAAGTCATGGCCTCGAACCCGTGAGGAAAACGAGGCAGCTTTTTGGTTTCTCCTTCCGGGTGCTTTGATAACTTGTGTGGCATTCTAACTAGCAGCAAACTGCTTTTTGGAGGTGATTTGTAACTGTAACTGTAACTAATTACATTTCAAGCAATGTAACTGGCTAATTACTTTTTGAATGCTTTGCATGGAACTAATTACTTTTCAAACTTTTGGGTGGGGATCTGTCCCAAATTAAAGCAGCAGACAAGTACATGAGATAACACGTGCCCAGTCATATTTTCACAATCTTAAATCCAGTGATCCCAGCTGAGATGGGTTCCCAAAAGTATCACACTCTTCTTATTTCCCACCAGGTCTCTTTGGACTACCATTTCTCACTCTGCTCCCACATGTAAAAATCCTTGAAAAGTCCTTTTTAATCTCATCCACAACTCTACTCATTTGCTTCCACTACCCTCTGATATGCAGAGCCTGAAAACTGCCTGGGAGGTGGTCCAAATATATATTTTTACACATTCTGCTTAGACCTCTTTCAGGTCCCCAGATCTTCCGCTGTTCCAAGGGGCTCTGCCCACTTAGCACCACAGCCCTCTTTACCCTGGAAAGCTCTCAGAAAACACAGTGCCGGGGGAAATCTCTCCTGTATTCCCATTGAAAACCCTTGCTGGCAAATCCCTTCCTGTCGTTCCAAAAGTGAAGCAGAAACCTCCGTCAGCAAACCTTCTCTTCTATGCTAGTTCTTGTGGTGGTTGCATCAGATGCATCATTAAAATAAGTTTTGCAATTTTTAATGGGAGGCGTCTTTCATTTGCCCGCTCCTGACATGCGATAAAGTGGATTCAAAACAAGAGGGACACACAGAGCCTGGGAAATCTCTCCCTCTGTCCTTTGGAACGTCCATCCAGCATGGCCCCTGGTTAGGAATCAGAGGAGCTGGAAACTTTTCCAGATGCCTCGAACCCTACGGTGGGCAGAAATAGATCTGTGGGGGTGGGGTGGGGGTGGGGGAATTCTCGTGCATCACAGGAGATGTTGGCGACATCGGTTTTAGAAAGGGCGAGCATGACGAATCCGCTCCGGGTTTTGCTCCAAACTGAAAGTCAAACAAATGAACAAAAATATGATTCAGTGCATCCCCCCTCCCCAAAACATCAGAGTCCCCCTCGGTAAGGGTTTCCCGCTCCCATGGACTCCTTCGGGAGCAAAGTAGGAGGTTGCAGGTTGGTGGGACAAATGTTCTGTCTAGACTGGATTGGCTTGCTTTGACCCAGAGCAACAAAAATTGGATCAAACTGTTCTCCTTTCCACCGGGAAGCAGGTCTTTTGCAAAGGCATCAGCTCTTGATGGCCCATCCCAGACCAAGAGGGGGAAAGTCCAACCCCTTCCTCCGGGTCTTGTAAGGATCCAGAGCAAAAATCCCTTCTGAGCTGTTCTCCGATCTGCCAGGAGCGGGTCTTTTGCAACGGCAACAGCTCTTGATGGCCCATTCCAGACCAAGAAAAAGTCCAGCCCCTTCCTCCTGATCCTTTAAGAATTGGAGCTAATCTCCGAGGCACATTGGAAGGGAGTGGCAAATGTCATTCTGTTAATAAAGAAGGTTTGCTCCCAGGAGCCTTGGGTGGCATGGGGTGTTTCTGGGCTACAACTCTCAGCGTCCCCTCGCAGCTATGTGGGCAGGGCACCCTGGGTTCTGTAACCCCCCCAAAGGCAGCGATAGCAGGCATTTCCTGATCCCCAAAGCATTAACCAGAATGGATCTTTCTGGATCTCAGAAGGGGCCAAGCCACGCTCGCCTGACCAATTGCCCTCCAGAGACTTGGAACAACAGGTCCCATCATCCTTGCAGCCTACGTGCCTGGGGGCATGTAGAGTTCAGGCCGCTATTTTTTTTTAATTGGGCTTCTCTACTGGAGTTCATCACGTCATGACCTCCAAACCAGGAGTCTCACTTTGTGCTTAAATCACAATTTGTGTAAGATTTAACACACTCCCCCGCCCCTCACCTTAGGTCTCCACCATCCAGGAGCAGTCTATCTGCAGGTAGCCATATGGCTGAAGCTTTCTCAAACCCCTGTGCATCAC
Source organism: Phrynocephalus forsythii (assembly GCA_029282475.1). Classification (NCBI taxonomy): domain Eukaryota; kingdom Metazoa; phylum Chordata; class Lepidosauria; order Squamata; family Agamidae; genus Phrynocephalus; species Phrynocephalus forsythii. The sequence goes on from JAPFRF010000018.1 coordinate 13,825,154, forward strand.
ACAGGTTCTAACCAGCCTCTATTCAAAAAACCCATACAGTTCAACAGGCCCCCAAGTCCATCAAAAGGCAGATACAAGATTTTGGAAGAGGGTTATGGACAAAAAAAAAAAAATTCTCACCCTCCCCCTTAAAGCGCACCCTCCCCACACACTGGGTCCAATTCTGTGCCACAGGTGTGTGTGGCTTTGGGGGTCTAAACGGCCCAAGAAATTTCAGCGCTGATGTACAGGAACGGTCGAATTTGAGTAACTGCGGTAGCCACCCCTCTCTGCACCAGGAACAGGTCTTTTGTCAGGTTAATGGCTCTTTGTTGTCCGCTCAAGGCCCAGTCTTCTTGCGGTCCATTTCAGGGCACGCTTAGGTTAGCTGCCTCAAGAAAAGAGTCTGCAGATGCGTTCGGCTGCGTCAACTTGTAGCAAAAGGCTGCAGAACCTTATAGGATTGTAAGAACGGGTCTTTTGCCAAGCTAACGGGTTTTCACGGCCCGTTCAAACTTGGAGAGCCGAGGGAATCTTGACCAGAATGGCACATGATGTAAAAAAACCAGTGTGTGTGAGGGGGTTTCCCATCCTTCACAACAGGGCAAGTGGATCCCTAAGCCCTATTACATTCTGGGATAACATCCTTGGAGTGCCAATTGGGTCGAAAGACAAGGAGACTGTGAAGCTTTGCGCGAGAATGATGGGATGTGGCGTCGGCTAGGGTTTCAACCCGAGCTGATTCTTACACCCAGGTCACCACCGCCCCACAAAAAGGAAATAAAATATTTTAAAAAGCCAAAAGAAAAAGGAAAAAAAAAGAGAGATCCCTTCAGCGTGATTTGTGAGCTGGTTCGCTTGGGCATGGAGCACTGGAAGAACGACGTGCCTGGAGGGAAAACCAAAAAAAAAAAAAAAAAGCACACAGCCGTCGGAGGTAAGTCGTGTTTCCATCGGGTCGATCCTCTGACTGCCGCCAACGTTCTTCTTTTACACCAGGTTGAATTCGTCCAGGTAGCCCGCCAAGACGGCGTCTTTCACGTCCTCAAAAACCGTCCCGATGTTCTGCGTGTCCGTGGCGCAGGTGTAGTGGTAGTACAAGAACCGGAACACAGAAGACGGCAAGTTGGCATTCCTGACCTGATGGAAAACGTCCATGTACATTTGGAGGATAAACTCCTTGGCCGACTCGACGTCCTGTTTCGGGCCTGAAAGGAAACACACACACACACAGAGACACACACACACAGACACACACTTATAAAACTGAGATTCAAACGGGACGTTATAGATGACATGTCATTCTTGGGAGTTTTAGCTGAAACTTATGCTACTTCTCCCCTCCCCCCAAATATATATACAAAAGCGGGATTTCTCCACCAACAACAACCAACCCGCCAAGATTGTGGATGCTGAAATGGCAGATAATAGCTAACCCGATCCATAACAAGTTTGACGTAATTATATTTTTGCTTGTATTTATTTTTCATTTTTATTATGATGTTTATTGTTACGTTTTGTAACAGCCTATTTTGTCCTGTAAACTGCCCAGAGTGGCTTCCCGTCAGATGGACGGTATATCAATCGAATAAATCAAATACAGTGGTACCTTGTATAAAGGAATTAATTTGCTCCATATGAAATTATATTATGCAATTTTTCCTTTATACAAATTTCCCATAGGAATGGATTGAAAACAGAGTAATCCCTAATTGCAACCATTTTTATCTTGTACGGATTCGCCCCACAGACAATTCTGTTAAGCAAATTTCCCCTATCTCCAGAATTGTTTATGTTGTACAGATTTTATGTTATACAAATCGTTTGTTATAAGAGGATCCACTGTACAGTGGACCCTTGTTTAACAAGGGGTTTGTTTAACAGAAAATCCAGTTAAAGGAAAAGATTTCCAAAGATAAGGGGGAAATCGCTTAACAGAATTACCTACGGGGTGAATCTGTACAACAGAAAAACGGTCGCGATGAGGGATCTATCCGTTTTCAATGCATTCCTATGGGGAATTTGTACAAAGGAAAATTTATTTAACAGAATTTCATTTGCAACAAATTAATTCCTTTATACAAGGTACCACTCTACAAAACTAGACCGGGTGATACCTTTTGGCTGCTAGTAAAATAAAAAGTTGCTAATATTTTGAGGGCAAAAACCCTCTCCTTCAGCAGAGCTATACCAAAAGTTCAAGTGTGTCAAAAGACGGAATTGCCAGGAGTCAGTTTTTAGATGTAAAGTTCTTGACATTTTTATTTCACTCGTAGCCTAAAGGTATCCCCTGGTCTAAGTTTCGTTATTTGGTTTTCGTGATGGCTTCACAGCGCCCCAACTTGTTTTGCTTCCAATTGAATGAATGAATGAATGAATGAATGAATGAATGAATGAATGAATAAACATGGGAAAAGAGAGAAAAAATTCAGAAGTTAATGCATCATCATCATCATCATCATCATCATCATCATCATCATCATCATCATCATCATCCGCACATGTGATCAGAAGCACTAACATCACACAGATGGAATCTTATTTCGTACAGCAGCAGAACCGAGGAGCGTAAACCTTAACAACAAATTGGTGCTATTTAATTAGTTGACGCTTGCATTCCTAATCACAGGCCAAGTAACATCCATGAAGCACAAGGAGGAACACAAGCGTCGACTACGACCGTGGAGACATTTAAGGAGTAGGTTCCACCCAGGTCTCCGGCGTCCTCGCCCGCCCGCCCCTAACCACTGAACTGCCGCTGCCCGCGAGGCAGGCAGAAGCCTTACCCGGAAAGCTTGGGAAATAGGCCGCCAAGTCGGAGCTCATGATCTTCTCTTCTAAGATGTCCGTTTTGTTGAGGAAGAGGATGATGGAGGTGCTCAAGAACCAGGGGAGGTTCAAGATGGTTCTGAAAAGATCCAAGCTCTCCTGCATCCGATTCTGTGGCGGATAGGGATGGAGAGAAAACAGATCAGATGCACAAGGCAGTGGATGCAGGTTCCGTACGCCGGCTCCGAACTGCAGTATACCACTGAGCCAGCGGTTGCCGAACTTGGGCCTGCCCAGATGTTCTCGGACTACAAATCCCAGTAGCCTCTGCCACTCGCTGTGCTGGCCATGGTTTCTGGGAGTTGCATCCCAAGGAAAACTGGGTGACCTAAGGTTTGGAGATGGCAGCACTTGAAAATCATGGCAAACGATTGGGACTTCCTTACAGTGACCGTCGTAAAGCTTTTGAGGCATGCGAGACCACGGCCACCTGGCAGTTACGCGTCCAATGTCAAGTGGGAAATTGATAGAAACTAGTGTGTGTGTGTGGGGGAATCCCCTTAGAAAGCTCCAGACAGTCTGTACAAGAGAGAGCGAAAGAATGTCTCGGCTTTGCACCACTTATATCCCGCCTAGTGGTCGGTCAACAAATGCAAAACAGTTACCCTAGCAGAAGCAAGCAAAAAAAGTCTGTTTTTCCTCCGGAAACTGGGCTATGTATCTCTGAATGCATTTCGTAGTGATATTTATTGATGTGTGTTGTGGGTGGGTACGCCTTGGAGGGCCCCCTCTGCTCCTACAAACCCTGCTCTCAAAAAATTTATTATAAAAATATTTTTTTAATGGAGAAGCTCTCTGGCGACCCCTAGTGGCTAATTTTTTTAATTACACATTGGGGATTATTACAGCCCCCCCCAGAAAATATGTCCCAAACGCACAAAGAGGCGTTTTGCATTGGGTTCTTTTATCGATGACCAACGAGCCAACGCTACCCCTTACTTCGCCACTGTTTTCTTCCAGCGTCTGGTCATATTCACTGAGGGAGGCCAAGTAGATAATGGCGATCACGTTTTCGAAACAGTGGATCCACTTTCGGCGCTCCGACTTCTGTCCGCCAACGTCGACAATCCTACACGCAAAGGATGCCGGTGTAAATGGAGTGCCCTCCTCCAGCCAGGACCACAGATCCTAACAAGGGGTGGCCGTATTGTGGCGGTAGGATTCTGCAGCTATTCCCATCCTAGCCCTACAGATTCAAACTGGGATGTCCTAGGCACGATATCCTGAAATCAAAATTCTGTGCGGGTTCTGAATAAAACTCTAACTGACATAAAAATATATACAAGACTGACATCTGAGGCCAAAGAAACTATTGGAAAATGGTACACAAACTCTTACAATTTTTTTCTAAATTACAGTAGGACCCCCGTATCCACTGATTCATTAACCACTGATTCAGTTATCCACGGTTGGCAGAGGGGAAAATTAAATAATCCAGCAGCTGCAAAGCAAGCTACTATCATAAACAACAGCTATAAAGCAAGTTACTGTCACAAAACAGCAGTTTGGGAGGGGGATTTTGAAGTTTTCTCTTGTCCATGGTTTTCATTATCCACGGAAAGGCATGGAACTGATCCCCAGCAGATACTGGGATTCTACTGTATACCTTTCAAACCATTGAATATTAGGCCAGAGGTGGCAGATGTAAAGAAAAGACATTTAGCGATACATATAGGAACTGCAACAAGGATATTTATACGCAAGAGATGGGGAAAAGGCACAATTCCTCAGAGAAAGATCTGTTGGAGAAGATTTTGAAGGTGGCAGAAATGGACACTTTATCTGGGGTTTTTGAAATAACAAACAGTCCAGAAAAGCAAAATAAAACTGGGAACAGGTATGTAAATGGATAATGAAGATGTCTGAACGATAGGATTCAACAATGTGTATCTGGAGAAAGAGCATCAAACCTATTTGGAATAGGACAGAAGATGCAAAATTGTCAAGAGATTATAATATACTAATGAGAGAAAAGATGTATTAATGTTCCACCCATCTCCTGAGAAAACACCTTTCCTCATTTTATTTCTAGTTTTGCAAATCTGGCTGCTCAGGAAAGTGGGCCTGGAAGCAATGGCATGCCTGGAGGGACAACATTATAAGAGTAGCAAATAACACCTATTTTCCTAACGCGGGATTAGACTGGTGGGATAGGCCGCCTTCTTGGGAAGCTGTAAAGATGGATTCTGAATGCCAGATTGCTGAGCGCGCGTGTTTTCTAACGCCCTCCACGCACTGCTCACCTTAGGGTCACCTTTTTGATGGCGAAGCAGTATTCGTTGATGCCGGTTGTGGGTACCCGGGTCCTCAGGATGTCCTGAGCGCTGGGGATGTAGCCGTCCACCGTAATCCGGTCCAGATGGCAGAGGAAACTGAAAAAGAATCAACGCAGGGCCTTCCTTGACAGAGTTGAACTAGATGACCTCAAGGGTCCCTTTCTACTTCTGTGATTCTAAGATTATTCTGCAATTATCATCCCCATGCCTTCTGTCTGGTTGCACACACCCGGGCACCCGGCAAGCCACCCAGAAAGCCGTGTTCACCCTGGCTGGATTTTGGCTGGTATATTTCCTTTTTTTTTAGGTCAAAGATAAATTAGAAGGAGGAGGAATTGACCTGGCCTGGTTTTTGTGTCCTTCCAAAAGTTATTGATGATTCCAAAAATATGACCTCAGCAGCAGGCAAAGGGACTGGGGAGCCGTCCTCTGCACCGGCACGCATACTAAAAAAAGTATCTAGTCCTCATCGGGGCATTCGCTTCTTTGAATCTCAGGCCCTTGGGGAGACCTTGGCTCGCGATTCCATCTAGCAACGTTTTTACATTGCCTTTCCCCAAAGGCCTGCATGCATATTTCAAATAATAATAATAATAATAATAATAATAATAATAATAATAATAATAATAATAATAATAATAATAATAATAATAATAATAATAATAATAATAATATGGATGGCAATTCTCTCGAGAGGCCAAGAAAAGCAGGGAATAAAATTCAGAGGCCATTGCTGGTAAATTAGTAAATAAGAATGCAAGGATCGGAGAAACTGGGTCAGCACAAATTCCATCCTCAAATGACTTCACCGAAACCTCCAGGACAGAGTTTGAAGTTTGGCCTTCTGTATTTGCTCAATTTCACAGTTTGCTAAATGTTGCAGGACAGATCTGGGCCGTTGAAATACCAACTCAGCAGCCACAAAGCAAGCAACTGTCACGAAGAGCATTTGTTGTTGTTTTTGGCATTCTCTCTTATCTGCGGTTTTCGTTATGAACGGGAAGGCCTGGAACCAATGCCAAGTGGATATGGGCGCCCTAATGTATTACATATCCCAACATTCTCCCCAGCTGATGGAAGTTGTAGTTGATCACAACTTCTAGAATAAATGTGTAGATGTGAGACCGGCAGGATTTCTGGGGGGGGGAGAACCACAGAAAAGCAATGAAATAAAATAAAATAAAAAGGTCACTTCTCCTGATCTGTATTACTCACTAGGCAGTGGAATCGAGCAGGTGGTATTCTCTCCGCCTTTGGTAGCAGGTTCGAATCCCGGCGTCGCACCAGAGGCTCTTGATCAGCTGGGCGTGCCACGCTTCCATGGTTGTGACTTTGTACGCGTCCACTCTCAGGAGCAGCTGAGCCTTTCTCTGCAAAGAGGCAAAAAAGCATCGTACATCTCTCTAGCGCGGTGAGCTGATTGCGGGGTAAGGGCATTCTTTTTGACAGAATTTTTGTCCATTTTGTAGTGTCATTTCTATTGGCTTATTTTGCTTATTCTACTGTTTGTTTAATTTACATTGTTTGTTTCTTATTTGCATTTATGTAAACCGCCCAGAGTCCCTTCTGGGAAACCAGTGTGGTATAAAAATGCAATATACAGTGGACCCTCATATAACAAATGGTTGTATAACATAAAATCTGTACAACATAAAAAAAATTCGGAGATAGGGGAAATTTGCAACAGATTCACCTAAGGTACAACATAAAAATGTGTGTATAAAAATGGACACACACACACAAGATATACCAATACATACAAAAGGGGGACACTGTATAAAGGAATTAATTCATTACAAATGAAATTATGTTAAAAAATTTTCCTTTCCATGAATCATTAAAACAGAGTAATCCCTAATCAGCCATTTTTATGTTGTACAGATTTGGGACTGGTGATTCTGGTAAGCAAATTTCCTTCTCTGGAATTTTTATAAAGGTTATACGGGCATTTGGCCCCAAACATACATACGCATACATACATACATACATACAATCTTACATACATACTTTTACATACTACATACCTATTAAAGCTTTAAATTTGTTTAGGAAAAAATATTCATAGGGTCATGGGATAATTCAGTTGAAAGGGGTCTGGTCCAACAAATCTAAGCCCATCAGGCAGGTGGGGTGATCCCGTTTTCTCTGGAAGGCTTCCAGTGTTGCAGTCCTCATCACCTCTCACAAAGATATTTTGGTACCACCACCAGTTAAGAAGCGGAGATGAAAGTCCTGTGCTCTCCGGTCGATTTGTCCTTTGAGTGTCAGCCCACCCATGGATGATCCGCATCTGTTTAAATGAAGCCAAGATATCCAAGGAAAAAGGGGACACTCTCCTGTACCTGCTGAAAAGAGATCCTCCATGTAGCAAAAGAACAAATCAGCCACGAGGGACAGATGCTGTGCTGTCCTTCCTCTGTCGGGCAGGCCCCAAACCGGACAAAGGCTCCAATCTTTTCCCATGCTTTTCACTCACCCGGTTTTCTGGCAGGGCGTAAGGGATCTGGAGGGTCTCCATGGCTTTGATCATGGCTTGGATGGAGGTGAAGATATTTTGGTACACCACCTTGGCGAAACCCTTCCGGTCCTCTTCGGTGTAGCCCACCCCATGGATGATCCGCATCTGTTTGATGAAGGTACTTTTCCCGCTCTCTCCTGTACCTGCAGAGTGTAGCAAAAGAAACACACAGAAGCTGTGCTGTCTCTCCTCTGCCTCTCCCCTATTAAAGGAACGACGGCTCAGGGTCAAAATACACATTACAGATAGACCCCATGTTTACCTCTCCCCTGTTAAGTCAATGTCTCAGGGTCAAAATACACATTACAGATAGACCCCTCTGTTTCTCAGGGTCAAAATACACATTACAGATAGACCCCATGTTTGCCTCTCCCCTGTTAAGTCAATATCTCGGGGTCAAAATACACATTACAGATAGACCTCACTTCTACCTCTCCCCTATTAAATGAACGACGTCACAGGGTCAAAAAACACATTACAGATAGACCACATGTCTATCTCTCCCCTGTTAAGTCAATGTCTCAACGTCAAAATACACATTACAGACAGGCCTCACTTCTACCTCTTTCCTATTAAACCAACTATTTTTCAGAGTCAAATTACACATTACTGTGATGTGGATAGATAGATAGATAGATAGATAGATAGATAGATAGATAGATAGATAGATAGATAGATAGAAGGAATGGGAGGTGGGGGTGTCAAATGTTTCTGCTTTGTATGAACCGTGAACAGAGAAAACCTGAGAGATGAAAGAAGAAAGAGGAGGTGGAAATCAGGAACGCCTGTTTGTCTTTTTCTTCCCGCCCTGGCTCCCTTGGGCAGCGAAGGCCACCCACCCTCTTCCCCAACCCCCTGGGCTCCGGCCGTTTCCCTGCAGCCAGCCGAGGGGTCCCAGTCCATCCCAGAGGTTTGCTTTCTGGTTGAGCAGCCCGTTTCCCAGGCGGCCCCCTCACCCAGCAGCAGCAGCTTCAGCTCCCATCGGTCGCGCTTCTTCTGCTCCTGGAGAAGGCGGTTGATTTCTTTATCGATAGCAATGGCTCTTTTCTCCTCGTCAGACAGCAAGCAGGAACACCACCGCATGGTGGTGGTGGTGGAGTATAGGAGGTGGCGGCGGCGGACGGCCCTCCGGTGTCCCTAGCTCCCCTCCGGATGCTCAGACGAAGACTTCCCAGGCCCACCTTGGAGGATCTCCGACTGGGGGCCCTGTGACGGCCACCCAAGGCCACGTCCACATCGGTCACGACAGGACCCTCCTTTTTGGAGCGAGAGTCCACAAAGGCACTGTTTGGAGATCGAACGTCCTGTGCGCAGATCCTCCGAGTCCTGGACCGCAGAGTGCCCCAAAAACGTGGGCACCTCTGCAGGTGCTTCAAATCTCAAGCCTCAAACCTTCCTCTGGGCTGGGATGAGTGTCGGAAGGCTGAATCCCCGCTGTGTTGTACAAAATAATGCAGGGCATGAGTCAAGTGGATAGGGGGACACTCTTCTCCCTCTCACAAAATACCAGAACTAGGGGACATCCACTCAAATTGAGGGTTGGGAGAGTAAGAACAGACAAAAGAAAATATTTTTTCACCCAATGGGTTGTTAGTCTGTGGAACTCCCTGCCACAGGAGGTGGTGATGGCATCTGGCCTGGATGCCTTCAAAAGGGGATTGGACAGATTCCTGGAGGAGAAGTCCATCCCAGGTGACAAACCATGATGGAGATGTGTGTCATCTCCAGGCTTAAAACCGGGTTCCTTCGAGGGCCAGATGCAGGGGAGTGGACTATCAGGAGACAGAGATCTAGTCTCATTCCTCCCAGAGGCATCTGGTGGGGCCACTGTGAGATCCAGGAAGCTGGACTAGATGGGCCTTTGGCCTGATCCAGCAGCAGGGCCTCTTCTGAGGTTCTTATATTCCTGGGACAGCTGCTCCGCCGCCATCCACATGGATCCTGTGGAGACGCTGGCCTTTGGGCTCCATGTGGCTTACGGCCGACACGACTGGACGAGCATCCAGTTTGATCGAGGCTGAGGAGAACAAATACTCCTCTTCTGATGGAGCGTTTGGATCCCGCTACCTTTCCAAAAGAGAGAGAGAGAGAGAGAGAGAGAGAGAGAGAGAAGAACAGAAGTTTTAATGGCCAACAAACGGACGCCCTTCCTCGGAACACACAACGTTCAGCTTCAGTTTATCTTTCTTCTTGGCAAAGATAGAAAGGGTTCACAAGCCAAGGTCGGTGATTTGTGGGAGGCATCCAACCATTTCAAGTTGGTTCATCTACCCGTTTCTAGTGGTCTGATCTTCCGAGTTCTAGGAAATGACGCCTTGCAAGTTCTGGTTGGCGAGACGGTTAAGTCGGCGCCAGCGGGCCGAGGAGCAAAGCTGTATTTCTGAATCAAGAAGGGCATTTTGTATCCCGAGAGGGAATAATTTATTCCGTCACAAGTAGATCGATCTTCCGTCCGCGCCCAGCCGGGGCACAAGCCCACCTCTGGAAGGAAAAAATGACCAAGAGATCTATGGTGTCATTAAAACTGACAGATCAGCCCTGGTGAAATCATTTTATAGGCGTCATCTAGCTAGTACAGACCAGGCGCCTTATGGCCATTCAGGAGTAGCCAGTCCCCTGGACTACAAACCCCATAAGCTCCCAGAACTGGATTGAGGTGGGTGCCCTGATGAGCAGAGGCCTTCTAAACTGGTTGATCTGAGGCATGCATAGGGTTACTACACCCAAAGGGAGTACAGTAGGACCCCGGTATCCGCTGGGGATTGGTTCCAGACCTTCCCGTGGATAATGAAAACCGTGGATAAGAGAGAACATCTGCCTGCCCGCCCTCAAACTGCTGTTTCCTGACAGTAGCTTGCTTTATGACTGCTGTTTTGAGACAGTAGCTTGCTTTATGGCCGCTGTTTTGTGACAGTAGCTTGCTTTACAGCTTGCTTTGTGGCTGCTGAATTATTTAATTTTTTTTCCTTTGCCAACCGTGGATAACTGAATGAGTGGATAATTAATCAGTGGATACCAGGGTCCTACTGTACCTATTATAATGTGGTCTTCTCCATGAAATTAAACCAAGGGGCTAGACCTCATGATCCGGATGCAAGGGCTGCTCTGTGTCTAGTCACACCATTTGAATGGGCAAAATTTCAGCGACGGGACTGTCTTTTCTCATCTGGCTTTAGAATTTTCATCCTCTTTCCAACCCCTGATCCTAAAGCAGAAACCACGCTGCCAACAATCCGGGGCTCACCGCAGTGGTTCTCAACCTGTGGTTTCCCCCCCAGATGTTCCTGGACTACAACTCCCAGAAGCCTCCACCACTCACTGTGCTGGAAGAGGTTTCTGGGAGTGGCAGTCCAGGAACATCTGGGGACCCACTGGTTGAGAAGCAGCAAGAGGGCAAACCGAGAGCGACCTGGACGATGGAGGCGCCAGGATCCACAGAAATAAATTCTCGATAACAGGAAAAAGGGGGGGGGAGGCTCTTACCGTGATGGGAGATATAGGAAAACCCAAGACAGATCCCAGATCCCAAACGGGTCCAGACGGACATGCAGGCATCGTAGGAGAAAGTTCCACATCAAACAAAAAGAAACATTTATTTTCTAAGCAACTGAAACAAGTTTTAACGTTTGTGTACAGGTTATTTTTTTTTTAAAGCCAAAAACCCTGCATCTAAAACAAGACCCTGCCTTCTGCAGCTGGACAACTTTTGGGAAAGATCGCCGCGAGTCAGAATTGACGGCACACACCAGTGGTACAGCCACTCCATCGGCGCAGATGGAGGTGCCAGCTCTGGCTGTTTGCAGCTCTGCGGTTGTGGGCGGGAGGGGAGGTCTTTTGTAAGGCCAACGCCTCCTAATTGCCCACAGAGGCAAAGCTGCGTTGCAGGGGGTGTGGGGGGGAGAAGGGTCCGTGCAGAACAAAACATTGCTTTAGGGAAAACCTGTCACCTTGGGCGGACAAACGGCTCTATCTAGGCGCCCTGGCGTCGGCGGGACAGGCCGATGGACAGCGCCCAGCACATCAGCACACTCCGGGGGGGATGAGAGGCCAAAACAAGGGGTGAAGAGAGGGCATGACCTTACATCTAGGGGCAGTTGGGGGAAATAATCAAGATAGGAACCATCAAGATACATCTCTTACCCAAGTAAAAGCGACCTACTTTTTCATCGCTCAGAGTTCGTCTGGGAAAGTTGGCGCAGTATATATAAATGGAAATATGTAAATAATAAATAATCCTCAGCTTCTGTGCAAGAGAAGAAACAGACCTTACCGTGTCTGAGGAAAGGGACTGTCTACTAGCTGGTCTCCTTCCACACGGCCCAAGCTTTTCGGTCCTTAAAAGTTTCCTCCGAAGGGTCCTTCTCCTGTTTGCTGGGTCTGGATGCGACCCAGGCGTACCACGGCACGCCAAGCCGGTCTCTCTCCCCCCCCCCAGCGGCTTCCTTCTCCGCTTGTCAAGGCGGCCAGAAATACCAAAACGCATCTCCTTCCTCCTTTTAAGTCTTGCAAAATCTCCACCGCTGGGTGTGTGTGTGTGTGTGTATCTGTGTGAATGTTTTTTCTCATGTCTTTACCACTCCCTGCGCAGTTCAAAACAAGGCGTGATTTTTTTTTTGTTCTCTTTTTTTTTTTTTTTGGCCAGGGTGCTGGGAAAAGCGGAAAAGTTAACAGCTCTGTATATAATTTGGTTTCTCCCGTTCCAAATTATTATTGATAACCCATCTGGCCCTGCCGTGACAGGTGGGCGTTGAAGCCACAGGCTGTGTGCGGATGAGCGTGGTTTTAAAATTGTTTTTTTAAAACGTGATTTACGTTCAACAAGTCTCTGAAAAGCTCCGGGATGCTTCCGCTGACTTGGATTTTCTAGATGAGGTTGACTTAGAGCCAGGATATTAGGTGGAATGGCAAGGCTGATATATGTTCCATCGCTTTTAAACTCTAAACGTTTTGTGTTTGAGTTGTTTCAAAGAGCCTTGAGTCCCCTATAGGAAGGAAAGGTGGCATTGTCATCATCAATCATCATCATCATCATCAAGCAGCAGCAGCTGCAGATTCGGAAATAACAAGGGAACTGCCTAAGAATGGCAGGGATGGTGGATTATGGGGCTTGTAGTGTGGCAAACAGAAGGGGAAGAAATGGAGGCAATTACAGAGTTTATTTTCTTGGGCTCCTTGATCACTGCAGATGGCGACTGCAGCAACGAAATAAAAAGACGCCTGCTTCTTGGGAGGAAAGCAATGGCAAACCCAGGTAGCATCCTAAAGAGCAGAGACATCACTTTGCCAACTAAGGTCAGGATAGTCAAAGCTATGGTTTTTCCAGTAGTGATGTATGGAAGTGAAAGCTGGACTCTAAAGAAGGCTGATCGCCACAGAATCGATGCTTTTGAGCTGCGGTGCTGGAGGAGAGTCTTGAGAGTCCCCTGGACTGCAAAGAGATCAAACCTATCCATCCTGAAAGAAATCAACCCCGAATGTTCACGGGAAGGACAGATTTTGAAGCTTAGGCATCCATAATACTTTGGCCACCTCATGAGGAGAGAGGAGTCCTTGGAAAAGTCCCTGATTTTGGGAAAGATGGAAGGCAAAAATGAAAAGGGGACGGCAGAGAATGAGATGGTTGGACGGTGTCATCGATGCAACCAATATGGATTTGACCAAACTCCGGGAGGCAGTGGAAGATAGGAAGGCCTGGCAAGCTCTGGTCCATGATGGGGTCACGAAGAGTCCGACACGACTGAACAACAAAAGTACATTTGCGACATTTTTAATGTATATCGTAGAGCTCCTAAACTATGGCCTGTGGGCCAGACACGGCCTGTCAGGGTCCCGAATCCGGCCTGCTGGCCATTGCAACCCCCCACGCCCCCCCAGACCCCCCCACTTGAGCCGAAAACTCCCAGTGCAGCAGCAGTAATGCAAGGGCAAAGCCCGCCGTTGCCCCTAGCATCTGGGGTGTGATTGAGCAGGATGCCCCCCCTCCCTCCCTCGGAGCCGTGCCGGGGAGCTGTCTGAGGGACAGTGAACCAGCCTGCTTAAAACGTTTGAGGACCCCTTGTATATTGTATTCGTTGTTTTATGTGGAATTGTTATAAATTGCCCAGAACGGCCTCATTGACAAATGGGTGGTATATCAATCAATAGATAGATAGATAGATAGATAGATAGATAGATAGATAGATAGATAGATCTCCATCAAACTGCTTCTCCATCTAGCTAGGTGGGGAGCTGTCGCCTCTCCGGATGTTTTAGACTACGACTCCCAGAATCCTGAGCTTCTACAGCCAAGAATGAAGGATGGTGGGAGTCAGCAGGTCCAAAACACCTGGAGGGCCGAAGGTGTGGGCATCAAAATAAAATAAAAATTAAATGAAAAAGAGTCGGAAATTTGCTCCCTTGGCCAAGGTGCTCTGATGCCGCAAACCTGGGTTAAGTTCATTCTGCCATCCACGGAAGATTCCTCAACTGCACAGCTGCTCTCAGGGCAGGGAAAGGTCTGTTCAAGCAGCAGTAGGTTTTGTTTAATTCTGTGGCACAAATATGGAATAATATTTAACAGCCAAACTGCAGTTCCTGCGGGTTGAAGCTGGGGATCAATAGGTGCCCGAGGGGGGCAGGTTACGATGAATTGTATCATCCACAATATACAGCAGTGACGAATTCCTGTTCTATGGCGTTGAGGCTGGCTTGGCCACCAATAGCCATTAGCTTGACAAAAGACCCGCCCCCCCGACGGCCCAGCTATCAACATTTGGGGGCTTCTCCTGAACACAGGTTTCAGTGGATTCTTCAGCTGCCCATCCAGCTAGCCAAACCAAGGCCAGTACTGTATACAAGTCTAGTAAATAAATAATAATAATAAATGTTGGGACACCCGGAGGCCCTAAAGAGGCCACCTTGTCGCCCTCAGGGTGCCGAAACACAGAGCGGGCCGCACGGAGGCATTTCCTGAGAAGAAGGAGGTTTATATTGGGAGGCCACCCAGGAAGCAGGCGAAAGCAAAGAAATTATGTTTTTATCCACCACGGGACGGGCCTCTTCCCCTGGCCTCTTGTTTCCCCCCATACCAGGATGGTTTATAAGAAGACCTCAATGTTTAGAGAAGCGGCATACTTGGCCGACAGCGCAAGAGCGCGCCGGGAAGAGGGAGGAAAGCCAGATGCATTCCCCCACACACACACACCAAAAGGATCTGTCCTTTTTACCAAACATGCCAAAATTCCGGGAATCCTTCTGTAGCCCGCCAGCGTTTCAGCTCACCCACATATTGACCCCGAGAAAGGACCTTTTTGCTCCTGTCTGTTTTGACTCGACACCCTCTTATAAAGAGATTGTTTCGGGGGGGGCAGGTGGGTTTCTTCAGTTCGCGGGCACTTTGAAGCACCATCCGAATGCCGATTCGCTTTCTGGATGCCATTCGTAATTTCAGCCACCAGCTGGGGAAGTCGAAATAGTGTTTTAAGAAACTTTCCAAGTTGCCCCGTCTCCATGAATTCCATGCCATGAGGGATCCAAGGCCAGCCTACAGCCGTGGGGGCGTCTCTGTAAATTTTTGGCCATTTATGGTCCATGGTGGATTACCTCCTCTAGCGCGGATGTGTGTGTTTACACACACACTTACATGTGGCAGCTTGATGCAGAGGTACAGAGACCATTATCCGAGGCACAACGCCAATAGCCCCGAGGCTGGAGGGAAAGGATCCATCAAATAAAGGAAAATCAGTCAAGGAGGACAAAAGGAGGCGGTTTGGTCCATGGAGTGGATGACGCCACGTCCCATCCTCCCCCATCTGGCACAGCCACGAGGCTGTGATGACAGGGCCTTACATTGTACCTTTGGGTGGCCGAATCGGGAAGAGACCCCATGAATCATTTTTTTCCTTCTCCAAAAGCCTTCCCCCGGCTGAGCATGGGGTGGGTTGATACACAAAACGTGAATGGCGGTATTAAGCTGGGCGCAAAGGAAGGAAGGAAGGAAGGAAGGAAGGAAGGAAGGAAGGAAGGAAGGAAGGAAGGAGCTGATGGATAAAAGGAAGGAAGAAAGGAAGGAAGGAGCTGATTATGGATAAAAGGGATGCAACTTCTTTCGTTTGACTGGCATTTCTATTCCGTAGTCCACATTATCTTTTGACCATATAAGGTCCCTGCCATTGATCTAGTAATTTGGAACCTTCCAAGGGCAATAGCACCAACACATTTTGACCCAGCTCTAGGTGTCTGAATCCTCACCCTTTTGTGGTATTGTTTTCTCTGGCCCTCCTGCGCTTTACCCAGGGCCTCTTTGGCCATGGTGGCTGCTTCCCTAACATGTTCCCTCATCTCGAGAATTTGTTGGACTAGCGTCTGGGAATGACCTTGCCCCTCCTCCCAACGCTCCTTTACCAGGCCCAATACCCCCCTGGGCTGCCTCCCGTATAGTCATTAGAAGGGTGAGAAGCCTGCGGGATCTCTCTCACCACAAACATTGAGGGTGCCAACATTAAATGCCATTGTCCAGGCCGGGATGATGCGAGTTTTCTCAGCATTCCCTTCAAAGCCCCATTGAATCTTTCCACCAGCCCATTGACTTGGGGATGGTAGATAGTCATTTTTAAGGGCACCACTCCCAACATCTGCCACATTTGTTTAAGCATTTCACTCATAAAATTTCAGCCTTGGTCAGTGAGGACTTCTTTGGAGAAACCCACTCTTGAAAATATAGATATCAGCTCTTTGGCTAGGACCTTGGCCATGGTGGTTTGGCGCGGGATCGCTTCTGGGTATCTCGTGGCATAGTCTATAATCACTAGTATAAACTGGTGTCCCCCGACTGATTTAGTTAGGGGTCCTACAATATCTAAAGCAATATGGTCAAACGGGTGGTCCACCAGGGATAACGGGATTAATTGCCCCCCCTAGGGGAGGTTTGGCCTGAACATTCTGGCATATAGGGCACGAACTACAGTAGACTTCTACATCATAGGTCATGCGGGCCCAAAAGAATCTCTGATGGACCCTATCCAGTGTTTTCTTAACTGCTAGATGTCCGGTCATAGGTATATCATGTGCCAGTTCTAACACCAATTCTCTAAGTCGGTGCAGCAATACCATTCTACTTTTTTCTCCAGCCCTCTCCTCTCAATATACTGTAGTAAATAATTCCCTGCCTCATTTTGAAGCCTCTCTGATCCACCCCAACGTGACCTTCATCTCCTACCTGCTTTCTAACTTCATCTAAACTGCCGTCTTCCTGTTGCCAATTTCATACTTGCTCCCGGTTAGCCTCCAGCAATTCTACGTACGGCCGCTCCCTTTCAGCTTCTCCCACCTTCATCGTCAACTTCTCCACTCCCTCCCGGCCAATCTCCCCAATAGGACGTATCTTGTTAGGCAAGGGACTATTCCCCATTTCTCTAGGAACCCCTTCTACCTGGATGCCTTCAAAAGGGGATTGGACAGATTCCTGGAGGAAAAGTCCATCAGAGGTTACAAACCATGATGGAGATGTGTCATCTCCATGCTTAAATCCAGGGTCCTTCAAGGGCCAGATGCAGGGGAGTGGGATCAGGAGACAGATATCTAGTCTCATGCGTTCTCAAATGCATCTGGTGGGGCCACTGTGAGATCCAGGAAGCTGGACTAGATGGGCCTTTGGCCTGATCCAGCAGGGCTCTTCTTATGTACCTCAAGGGTTATTAGTTCTGTTCGATATTCCTTCACATTCCCATGTATACATTGAATAAATGGGTTAACTCAGGTATTTTCTCACCCCTTCTCTTATCAGGGTTTGGTTGCATCCGGTATCTATCTAGGCCTGCTTTGGTATCCCATTAACCTTCACCCTTATCATCCACTATGGGTGATTCTCACCCACCTGTACCATGAAAGCCTGCGCTGCACCCCAGGTGCAATCTTCCTTGGTGCATAATTTTTGTACATGGCCATACTGGCCGCAGCAAAAGCATACAGGTTCCTTTCTCTCTCTCCCTCCCCCGAGGTCACCTTGTATGGGTTTGGAAAGTGCTCTCCAGTCTCTGTCCTTATCCTCCGTATGACGCTTTGGGTCTGGGGTTCTCTCTTTCGGTGTGGTATGGCCATCGTCGTCCCTCCGCGTTCTGGCGGTGCTAACACGAGGCGTGCCGGCTTCTGACGGTCCGGACCCAATGGGTCTTGGCTCCTTCCGGTTTCCTGCGCCCCCAAATAGTCTTCTAAAAGCACCATAGCTCCCTCGAGTGTCACTGGTTTGTGTCTGGTAATCTAGGTGTGGGGTCCTGCCGGCAAGGCTGTTATCTATTGTTCCGTCATGACAATCTCCATAATTTGGTTGATTGTTTTCCCTTATAGTTTTATCCACCTCATGGTATATCTCAAGCCGTTGAGCTAATGCCCTTGGGTGTGTTCCAGGTTTCCATTTGGTCTCTCTGAACATTCTCCGGTAGGCTCCTTCATGGAGATTCATGGTGTTCAAAATAGCTTCCTTGGCTTTCTCGTAGTCGCTAGCTTCTTCTGGGTCCATGGCATCTACAATTTCCAGCGGTAGTCCCGTCAGGCAGGGGGTGAGGATTAAACCCCATTGTTCTTTTGGCCATGTAGAAGCTTTGGCAATCTTTTCAAACGTGATCAGGAAAGCCACCAGGTCGTCTCCTCTGTCCATTTTTTTTGCAACTTAATTGGGTGGGGGTTGTGTCCTGTAAACGCTCCGCCAACCACTCTGTTAGTAGTTTCTGATGTTCCGCCATTTGTTTCAACACAGCCTCTTGTCCCTCCATAATTCTCCTTAACCATTGATCCGTGGGGTCTTGTCGGGCGTTTGGCACCCCAAGTTGGGTGCCAATTTGTAAAGGTTCCTCCTTTTGCCAAACGCCCACTTCCCCGTCATTCAATAAAGAAGCATTTTTCTCTAACAACGAGTCTCTTTTATTAACTTCTTCCAAAGGTTTGGAGGCACTTTCATCAACATTAACAACAGAAACCGTATTAACCATTTCAACAAATGGGTTATTTCGGGACTCCCGTGTAGGAGTAAGGAAGAATCCACCACTCCCTCTAGTCCAGAGAGGTTTCCCCACCACCAGCAGACCCCTTCACAAGTGTCAAATCCTTGGAGGTTGCTGGGAGTTGCACTCCATCTGCTTAAGTTTGGGTCCCACATTCTTGCCTTCATCTGCCTTGAGGTGGCTGTCGTTCTTTAAAGAGGACGGAACCCCTTCCCAAGGAATATCGACCTGTCCTTCTCTCTTTTTTTAATTGATTTTTTGAAATTTTAAGAGATACAAACAAATAACAATACAAGTGCACCCCCCCAGGACCATCCTGTTCTTCCATGAGTTCTTCTTTGTTACTCCATCATCTGTTGTTCTAGTATTCTTCTTAAAGTCCTCTTCTCCAGAACTGTCTTGAAGTATTCGTCGGCTCTTTCCCCTTCCCTTCTACTAATACAAAGTCTATAAATTTTCCCCAAATGTCGTAAAAGATGTCTTTTTTCATTTCTCATAGAATCATAGAATCATAGAGCTGGAAGAGACCTCAAGGGCCATCTAGTCCAACCCCCTGCCATGCAGGAACCCCTTCACAATATTTCCGACAGATGGTCATCCAGCCTCTGCTTAAAAACCACCAAAGAAGGAGACTCCACCACCCTCCGTGGCAGCATATTCCACTGCTGAACAGCTGTAACCATCATGAAGTTCTTCCTAATGTTCAAATGGAATCTCTTTTCCTGTAGTTTGAAACCATTGCCCCGAGTCCTAGTCTCTGAAGCCATGGAAAACAAACCTGTTCCCTCTTCAATACGACATCCTTTCAAATATTTAAACATAGCTATCATATCCCCTCTCAGTCTTCTTTTTGAAAGGCTAAACATTCCCAGTTCCCTAAGCCGTTCCTCATAAGACATTTCCTCCAGACCCTCAACCATCCTGGTCGCCCTCCTCTGCACCCGCTCGAGGTGGTCAACATCCTTTTTAAACTGAGGCGCACAGAACTGGACACAGGACTCCAGGTGGGGTCTGACCAGAGCAGAAGAGAGTGGGACTATCACTTCCCTTGATCTCCTAGACACGATGGTTCTGTTGATACAACCAAGAATCGAATTGGCTTTCCTGGCCCCGCATCACACTGCTGACTCATGTTCAATTTGTGGTCCACCAAAACTCCCAGATCCCTTTCACAGGTACTATTCTCCAGCCAAGTGTCCCCCATCCTATATCTGTGCAATTTCATTCTTTTTACCTAGATGTAGCACCCTACATTTCCCTCTGTTGAAATCCATTCCATTAGCTTTGGCCCAGCATTCTAATCTGTCAAGGTCTTTTTGGATTTTCATCCTCTCCTCTAGGGAATTAGCAACCCCTCCCAATTTGGTATCATCTGCAAATTTAATTAGCATACTCTCTATTCCTTCCTCCAAGTCATTAATAAAGATATTGAACAGCACTGGACCCAGAACAGAACCCTGGGGCACCCCACTGGTCATGTCTCTCCAAGCTGAAGAGAGGCCATTTATGGTCACCCTTTGGGTGCGATTAGTCAACCAATTACAAATCCACCTAACAGTAGCACTATCTATCTCACTTCCTACTAACTTCTTAGCAAGAATATCATGGGGAACCTTATCGAAGGCCTTGCTAAAGTCCAGATAAGCAATATCCACTACATTCCCCTCATCCACCAGGCCTGTAATTCTATCAAAGAGAGAGATCAAATTAGTCTGGCATGACTTATTTTTAAGAAACCCGTGTTGACTTCTTGTAATGACAGCATTGTTTGTTAGATGATTGCAGACTGACTGCTTAATAATCTGCTCTAGGATCTTTCCGGGAATTGAAGTCAAGCTGACTGGGCGGTAATTATTTGGGTCCTCTTTTTTTCCCTTTTTGAAGATGGGGACATTAGCCCTCCTCCAATCGATGGGGTCTTCTCCTGTCCTCCAGGACTTCTCAAATATTATTGCCAATGGTTCTGAAATTACTTCTCCTCGTTTAACTTTTAAACTACAAGACAATTTATTGTTTATGGCTATATCCCAAAGCTCGTAGTACCAATCTTCCATCTTAAGATCTAATTTAGATTTCCAATTTCTTGCTATTATTAATCTGGCAGCTGTCATAAGGTTTGCTATTAGTTCCTTTGTTGTAGCATCATAATCTTTACTAGTTAACAGTGCTGTCTCTGGATTACAATCAATATCTACTCTAATCATGTCACTTAGCTCTAAAAAAACCCTTTTCCAGAACTTTTGAACTATTTCACATTCCCACCAGAGATGCATATATGTACCTATCTTTTTTTCACATTTCCAGCACATCTTAGAATATTCTGTATTCATTCTATTCAACCTAATTGGTGTCAAGTGCCATCTAGAAACCAGTTTAAAATAATTTTCTTTTATCCTAACCGATAATGATCTCAAGAGTCTCATATTCCAGATTTTCGCCCAGTCTTTTTTTATCTCTACATTAAGATCTTGTTTCCCGACCTCTCTCAGAGAATCTAACTCCTTCACTTCTAATGAGTCCCCTATTCTTTTGTATATTTTACGTACTATTCCTTTCTCTATATTATCCTGTTCAGATTCAAGGGATAATAAAAACTGTTCCTTCTCTCTTCCTCCACCTTCTGGGCTACCCACTTAACAAGGGCTATGTCTTTCCCGATCTGCTTGAGCTTTTTTTCAGTATTCCCGTGCCTCTCGCTCTCCGCAGTAGGAGCAACCGACCTCGGGAGCCCTTCTCCGATATCTCTCCGTCCCAGCATGAGGCATCATCATTTTTTCTCATTCTGACGAGTCTGGGTTCTGCATCCATGTGCCGTCTTCCCATTTATATTTCCGTACCCCACCTCCACTACAGCGGGCGTCCCCTTCTCTCCTGCCTTTTCTGCCCCTCCAATCCGGAGCGACTCCTCAAATTTCGTCCGGGTCTCTCCTCTTTCCTCAAACACTCCTCCCTGGCCTCTTCCTTCTTTTTCTGCCTTTCCCCCTCCAATCTGCCCAGTCTTCCCTGCTTGGTGCAGGTGGCACTCCTGTCGGACGGGCCTTCTGTCCATCCCCATCTCCACATATGGTCTTGCTCAGCTTCCAAAGATATTTTTAAATTTTATTAAACTTATTTTTTTTTTTTTTTAAAGATAGGTACCCTGACTTAAGAGTAGTTCGACTTAAGAGCACGCATTCAGAATGGATTAAATTCGTAAACTGATGTACCACTGTATTAGGTTTAGAGGCACAGATTGGGCCAACCTGAACAGAACGAACCGGAAGGGACGCGGACTGAGTGTTGTATTTTGTGTGTGTGTGTGTGTGTGTGTGTGTGCACGAGGACGTACAGTAGGACCCCAGTATCCGCTGGGGATTGGTTCCAAGCCTTCCCATGGATAATGAAAACCGTGGATAAGAGAGAACGTCAAAATGTCCCCAAAACTGCTGTTTTGTGATAGTAATTTGCTTTATGGCTGCGGTTTTACAACAGTAGCTTGCTTTACAAAGCTGCTCTTTGTGACTGTAGCTTGCTTTGCGGCTGCTGAATTATTTATTTATTTTTTCCTCTGCCAACCGTGGACAACTGAATCAGTGGATAATGAATCAGTGGATACAGGGGTCCTACTGTACTTAATTTTTTACACTGATTTCTCAGCCCTTTTCCCCCCACCAGACCAAGGGATTCCAACTTCTGCGCAAAACGCAACACCCCCACCCAATCAACAAACCCTTAATTTGAACCTCTGAGGTTTTAAACCGGAAGAGTCCAGTGATGGCGGTGGTGAATAAAACCAGGCATATTGTTCTTGTTTGTATGTTTGTGTTTTTAAAAGGAACAATTTTTTATTCCAATTTCAAACAATTTATTTCAGGAGAAAGATATGAAAATTTGATTCCCACCCCCCGCCCCCCATCAGGTAGTTCTAAACACGGGAGGGTTAGCACCCAGATGATACGAGAACGGTCGTGTCCCCCCCCTAAAAAAACAACAACTATTTCTGGCTCACAAACAGGAGAGAGGTCAAATGAGAGAGTGAGAAAGAACATGGGATATATATATATATATATATATATATATATATATATATATATATATATATATATATATATATATATATATATATATATATATATATATATATATATATATATGCATGTTAGGGTGGATTCGGGTTTCTTCCCGTGTAGAAATCTGGTTGTTTTGGCACGTTTGAAGGTCTCACTCGTCATCTTCAGGCTGGTGTTCTGGCTTCTTTCTTCTTGAAGCAAAGTGTGGTCTCAGTTGAAGTCCTTCTATAAATACTGCTGGGGGTGTGTGGTTTGCTTGCTCTGTTGCTGATTGCAGGTTCCTTTGTTCCTTTGTTCTTTTGTGATCTGCTGTGTGGCTGAGGCGATCGTTAAGGGATTAACTGCTGGTGGCTGTTTAGATGGCTGTTTAGATGCTGGTGGGTTAGATGGCTGGTGGGTTCTGGCAGTATCCTGGGCTTTGGTGGAGTGGGGTCCTGTGTCTTGTGAATTCATTTTGGTCTGGCTACGTGTCTGTGGTCTCCCAATGTTTTTTTGGGGTGTGTGAGTGTGCTCCATGTGGTGACTGGAGTGGGGTGCCGCAGTAGATGGTGCAGTCGTGGTTTTGTTATTGGATGGTGGTTTCGTTTCATCTGTGGGAAGGGTCTGGGTTTGTGTTTGGTGTGGATGGAAGGTGGCATCTTGTGTCCTTTTGGACCTGGTGTCAGTCTTTGTGACAGAGGCTCGTCTGTTGACCAGGGCTAGTTTCCAGATGTCAGGCAAGCGGGAGGTGTCATCACGTTTATTCATGTTGTTTGGGTGTTTCTCTATTTCAATGGCTTCCATGATTATTCGACTGTTGAAGTGTTCAGTTTTGGAGATGAGTTTGGTTCTTTCAAAGTCAATTTCATGACCTGTTGTTTTTATGTGCTGGAAGAGAGAGGAAGATTTTTCTTCTTTTTGACTGCGTTCTTGTGTTCTGCGATGCGTGCGCTTATTCTCCTGTTTGTTTGTCCGATGTATGTGGCTGGACAGACTTTGCATGGTATTTCGTAGACTCCTTGGTTTTCTAGCTCAATCTTGTCTTTGGGGTTTCTTAAGATGTTGGCTATTTTTTGGTCGGTGCAAAAGGCTGTCTTGATATTGTGTTTGTGGAGAATTTTGCTGATTTTGTCTGTGGTGCCTTTGATGTAAGGGAGGAGGGCGGTGCCGTTGTTCTCTTCTGTTTCTTGGTTCTTGGGGGTGTTTCCTTTTGGATTAGTTTGGTGATGGTGTTTTTTTGGAACAATTAAAACATTCGAGAGAGTGTGTAATTCAGTTTTTAGGTGGTCTTTGTCAGCGAGGCGTTTGGTTCTGGAGATGAGGGGTTTTGCTACGGAGTTGATCTGTGCAGGGTGGTGGTGTGATTGTGCATTTAAGTAGCGGTTTGTATGTGTTTTTTCTGGTAGATGGTATGTCCTTCGGGTTTTTTGTAGATTAGGACGTCCAGGAAGGGAAGTTGGTTGTTGGCTTCTATTTCCATAGTGAATTATATTTTGGGGTGTAGGCTGTTGAGATGTGTGAGGAAGTTGTTCAGTTTATCTTTCCCGTGTGGCCAGATAACAAAGGTGTCGTCAACATATCTGAGCCAGAGTTTGGGTTTATGTTCGGACTTCTGTAACGCGTTGGTTTCAAAGTGTTCCATATATAGGTTTGCGATGACCGGTGAGAGGGGTGATCCCACTGACACCAGGTCCAAAAGGACACAAGATGCCACCACCTTCCATCCACACCAAACACAAACCCAGACCCTTCCCACAGATGAAACGAAACCACCATCCAATAACAAAACCACGACTGCACCATCTACTGCGGCACCCCACTCCAGTCACCACATGGAGCACACTCACACACCCCAAAAAAACATTGGGAGACCACAGACACGTAGCCAGACCAAAATGAATTCACAAGACACAGGACCCCACTCCACCAAAGCCCAGGATACTGCCAGAACCCACCAGCCATCTAACCCACCAGCATGTAAACAGCCATCTAAACAGCCACCAGCAGTTAATCCCTTAACGATCGCCTCAGCCACACAGCAGATCACAAAAGAACAAAGGAACAAAGGAACCTGCAATCAGCAACAAAGCAAGCAAACCACACACCCCCCAGCAGTATTTATAGAAGGACTTCAACTGAGACCACACTTTGCTTCAAGAAGAAAGAAGCCAGAACACCAGCCTGAAGATGACGAGTGAGACCTCGTCAAACGTCGCCAAAACAACCAGATTTCTACACGGGAATCCACCCTAACATGCATACCTATACCCGTGAAAATCTACGAAAACAAATATATATATATATATATATATATATATAAAATCATATTTTTATATATATATATATATATATATATATATATAAAATCAATTCTGGGCCACCTCATTCATAAATCATCCCCTCACCCTCCCACCCTCCCACTTTTAAAACAAGACATGCAAAACACATCCACCCCCAAAAAACAATTCCTTTCTTTAAAACAAACAAAAACCAGACACAGCATCTTTATATAGTTTTTCATTCTTTTTTTTTAAATAGGATCATGTTTTTAATGCATCATCTTTTTTTCCTCTTTTCCTCTTCTAAATCCAGATTCTTTTTTTATTATTATTATTATAATATACAAGTATATAAGCAAATAAATTTCCCACCACACTGGTCACTTGTAAAAAGTCTCTGGTACTCCAGAATGAACAGGATAACTGGCAGAAACCATACGATGCTTTTAAAAAAAAAAGATTTACACACACACACACACACACACTCACATACACGCAAGAGTACTTGGATTACAGACTTTTTCCAGCTCTGACGGGATTCAAACACCCTTCTTTTTCTGTTTTTTTTTCCGGTGAAGCACAATATACAATCCGGGGCCAGCGCGTAGACGCACATCCCTCCCCCCTGGGGAGAGGGGGAGAGAGGAAAGCACATTTTTATAAAAAGTAGTAGTAATAAAATATGTGGAAAGTAAAACCGACAACCCCCCCCACCCGCTACCGAAGGCAATGGCGAGACCCATCGAATTCCCTTCCAGGGACGTGAAAATTAGAAGACACGGCGGGACAGGAGGGAGGGGGCGCTGCACCGGACGGCCCATCGGACCATCCCAAGGACCCGGAGACGCCCCTCTCCTTCCGTGGACAGATAAAGTGCAAGGAGAACACAACCCAGCTTAGGACGTCCCCTTCATCTGGATATTTTTTTCCCCGGGGGGGCTCAGGATCCGTCGGGCACCGGCTCCCGGCCTCCGAGGGTTTCCGTGCCACCCGCCACCCCCCCCCACGGTCCGGATGGCTCCAAAACCACCGGCCAGCGTTTCCCGCAGAAAATTTTGGCACATTTTGTTGCCTGGGTGAACAAACCGCCAGGGAGGAAGGGGCGCCCGCGGCAGAAAGAAGACCCCGACACACACACACACACACACACACACACACACACACAGAAGGCAAGTCGACGAGAGTGGGGGAGGCATCGCCTCCATCCTTTCTCCTTCCCCTAAAAAAAAAGAAAAAAAAATCATGGAAACGGCCCAAGCGTTTGCCCGCTTTAAGGCGCCCCGGTTGGGCAAACAAAGGTGTGTGTGTGTGTGTGTGTGTGTGCTGTGCTCAAGGAGCCAGACCTCATTGAGGCAAGCAAGACCCATCCCACCCCCACCACCCCCAAGCTGGATCCCCAAAACCTCATTTCTCCAGTGCCCCACCCCAAGGGGGCAGCGTGCTCAAAACAGGCCGGCAGAATCACGAATAAAAGGTACTCCCGGTGAGTGCCATCAAGGGGGGGGGGGAGGAAGCACAGCAGGACGGAAGAGAGAGCATCTTTCTTTAGGCCGGAGACGGGGGGGGGACCAAGGAAGCCCCCCCCCATGCCAACTAGGTTTCAGAGGGAACTATCTTCCCTCTTAAGCCCCCCCCCTCCCCAAATACTGAGACAGGAAACATAAAAAGCAACAATAATAATAATAATAATTTAGGAATGTTGATTCTCTGAGAGTGCAGCCACTATCCTACTGACGCCCCCCCTCCATTCTCCCATCATCCCAGCAGGGATTTCTAGTAGGGTCGGATCCTTTTCCCATCTTCTAAATGGATCGCGCACAACGTGTCGTCAGTGGGGCGCAAGGGCCCGGGCGGTCCTCCATATCCCGGTTCCACTGTAGTGCGTCTGTGTTGATTTTTGCTTTGTGCAAGAGGGAAAGGGCCCATTCCCTTCCCTGTGAAGACCCGCCTGTTCCCCCCACCACCACCACCTCAACAAAATCAGAAAATCCGTAGCCATCCGGGCGCCTTTGGGGCTTTAGTGTTGGTGGCGGACACGGGGGGGGCGCGTCCAGGGAAACCAAGGCCTGCATCTCGGACGTTTGGGCTGCGGAAGCGGTGAGCGTGGCCCGCCGTCCCCATGTGCAGAGGGAATGTCGGAAAAAATAAATGTGAACACCACTGCATCTTTAAATAATTCCGTCAGTAGAGTGGCGGTTTTCCTTTGGGTTCAACCAGTGAGAGCTCCGTGACCCCCGCCCCCTTTTACAAGCTTCGAGCAGGTTTGGATGAATGATGTTTGGCACAGAACTCGCCTGCCTTAAGAGAGAGGGAGAGAGAGAGAGAGAGAAAACCCACTTTCGCTCCCTTTCACAGGTTCGGTGCTGCTTTGGACAGCGGCCTCCCCCCCCCTCCCTTTGAAAACCATCTTTTCCTTTTGGGGCGCTGCAGATCCCGTTCACAAAGGCACGCTGTGCCTCCTTCCCCTTACCTGGGGTTACGAATTCATGAAAACAATTCTGAACAAGAAATGTTTGGGGGCGGGCGGAGAGAGAGAGACTTTCAAACGTTTCGTTTGCATTGTGTGCATCGGCAATGGTGTCTACAATGCAAACCGGAAGGCACACCTAACCCTTCTCTTCCACGTCTGCTCCTCCGTGTTTTGGAAGGAGAATTGCTGGCCGCTGAGAACAGGGAAAGATAGATCCAGGGAGTGGAAACCTTGGATCGTTACACCCCCCCCCCCAGCCTTGGACAATCTGGAAAAGACTTCCAACGCCTCAACGTTTCTCAGCCGGAGCGAGACGGCCCTCTCTTTAAACCGAGAATGCTTCTTTAAAAGACGGGGGGGGGGGGAAACAACTGTAAAAAAATAACAATAATAAACCCAAACCAACAAAACAGCACAATTAGGCACTTTCTCCAGGCTCGTTAAGCTATTGCTCAGTTGGTCGACTACCGACGTAAAGGTACGGCATATGTAGCAAACGAGATATATATAGGACAATAATTTAAAAAAAAAAGAACAACAACAACAATAATAAATCACAGTCTCAATATAACTTCCATAATTAATAAGGGGAAAGGAAAAATGTACAAAGCAACGAAGGAATAAACAGTTGACGTGGCGGGCGTGATCGTTAGAAGAATACTAGTGTTTCCCTAGATTTCGTAATGAGCGCGTGCGCGCACACACACACACATACAGCCTCCTACACAACACCCTTCGGTGCCTGTCCTTTTTCAAAAGATGCACAACCGGTGGAGGGTGTCGGGCGGAGAAAGCTTAACCAGCGTGAGCTGAACGACGCCCGAGGGATCTTTTATGGCACAAGGCGGCAAAGGTACCACTGGTGGCCTTCTCTGTTCCCCACGGGAAAGTCGCCTCACTTTTCCTGATCAAGGGAGGACAGGAATCGGCCGGGACTAGAACAGAAAGGAGAATTAAAAAGAAAAGAAAAAAGGCCAATGCAACCCAGAGTCCGAGGAAACTGCCTCAACCCCGCTGGCAAGCAAACAGGAAATAGGCATGGTGGGAGAGAGAGAGAGAGAGAGAAAAGGGGCGGTGGGGAGAGATGGATGCACGTGCATGGATCCGTGGTACGACCCCCCCCCAGCAGCTGCTTTCAAACTGTGGCGCAAAAGCCCAGTTCATTTCATTTAAAAAAACTGTGGCGCAAAAGCTCGGTTCATTTCATTTAAAAAAAAAAAAAAACAACAACAACGCCATCTACCTCTGTGGACCCAACCGACGTGAGACAACGGTGAGTGAAAAAAACCGAAAACTGACCCCCCTTCCAAAGCAACCCCCCCGGAGGGGGAAATGGAACGAAAACCACCCCCCGCCGCTCCCCAGATCAATCGGCAATCATTACATCATTAAAAATTAAGATTGGTGTGTGTTTCCTTCCTGTACAAGGCTGTTAAATCTGCGAGGAGAGGCTTTTTTCTCTCTCTTGTCTTACACTTGCTTTGCGACAAAAAAAAAAAGCCTCCCCAAGAATCTCGGGGCTGGGGCTCGGGGTTTAAGGACGTGGGGCAGGGAGGGACGGAGGGGGAGGGAGGGACACGAGTGTGAGCGACCCAAGTCAGACGAGGTTATATTCCTTCAAGTTGAGCTGCAGGATCGTGTCCTTGACGGCGGCAAAGACGAACCGGATGTTCTCCGTATCCGTGGCACATGTGAAGTGAGAGTAGATGATTTTGTCGCTGTCGGGGTTCAGGTCGACAAACATCTTCAGGATGAACTCCCGGGCGGCCTGCGCATCCCTCTGGGGGCCTGAGAGATGGAGGAAGGGTTTGCGATTATTAGGGGATCCCTGGAAGCTGGTGGGCGGGGGAAAAAGCTCACCCCGATCCGCTGGAGAGAAACCGCTGCTAGGGATGGGCACAAAACGAAAAACGAAATGCTGTTTCGTCGTGTCGTTACGTAATAAAACGAAACAAATATGAAACAACACAAGGAAGCAGCATTTAGTTACAGACGAAACGAAAGAGTGGGGGTTTTTTGTTGAAACGAACCATTTCGTTCCGTCTTTAAGCTGCTTGGGGAGGAAAAAAGCTTTTTTAAACAGACTAGGCTTTTAAAAAAACTTTTTGTCCCTCCGCCACTTTCCAGCCCCCCCCGAACCATGTTGTTAGTGGTTTGTTTCATATGAATTTGCTTTGAAAAAATTCATATGAAACGAAACAGGAAAAAATGTGGGGGAGGAAAGCAAACGAAACGAAACATGATTTTTTTTGTTTCGTGCCCCTCCCTAACCGCTACTCCTGGGACGATTTTCGCCGGGTCCACCCACCCTGGAACTGCGGGCCCCTAAAACAGTGGTGGCGAAACTTTGATATACTCCAAATGTCTCAGACCACATCTCCCACAGTCCTTTGTCATTTTGGCAACACAGGCTTGGAATTCTGGGAGTTGTGGTCCAAAAACACCTGGAGAGCTGAAGGTCTGCCCACCGCTGCCCTAAAATATTAACTACCAACTTGCCCCGGAATTCTACTTTCAGTCCTGTTTCTTTTAATTTCAGGGCCTTTCTCCCGTGAGGCCGACAGGGTGATTTGCTTTTGATTCAAAAGCAAATATAAATAATAATTTAAAAACCATGGCTACCCCCCCCCCCCAAGCTGGTCTTTTCACCCTCTCTTTTCGATCCCTTCCGGGCGCAGCCACTGCTTTAAAGGGCGCCGTGTCCTCCCGGGGCCCAATTCTAAGTGGGAACGGGAACTGTTTCTTACCGTCGAACTCGGGGAAATAATCCACGAGGTGCGAATACAGGATCTTATCTTCCAGGAGGTCTTTCTTGTTAAGGAAGAGGATGACGGAGGAGTTCTGGAACCAGGGGTAGGTGATGATGGTCCGAAAGAGAGCTTTGCTTTCTTCCATCCGGTTCTGTCGGGGGGGGGGGGGAGGAGAAAAAAGGGCATCAAGGGGGGATATGAGAGGGCCTTCTCTAGTCATGGATTACAAAATGACGCAACAGCTAGGAAAATGGAGCCGGCTGGCTTTAGGTAAGATTCCAAGGCCTGCGGAGGGTTAAGATGGCTCAACGCAAGGCCGGCTTTTCAAGGGGGGCACTGAAGGGATTACAACTCCCTTTGGGAAAAGGTCATGACTCAAGAGACCTGAGCAGGCAGGCCCGGAAGCCTTGCCATATCTATTCGTGCGGGGATGCCCCGATCAGAATGGTAAGATTTCCTTGCTTAAGCCAGGTAAACAAGATACCTGTCTCCCAAACTAATTAACAGGAAAGCCTGTATGTCACACATTTGCTGGCACTCTTGATAAGCCCCTGAACAATGAACTTTAAAGGGTCCACAGGAAGCCTCTTGCTGTCAGTGATTATCCACCTTCTTTTCTGTGTTGACTGAATGTATAATGAATAAAAGGCTGACTGCCCAGTGGGTAAGGAGGGCACTCTACGAGAACTGTCGTGTGTGTGTCTGTTTCATCGCTACAGGCCACACACCAGCCCCTCGGCTGCTTCTCAGGGAAGTTCCTTCAGGGTTTTGCCCGTCCGATTTCATCAGAAAAAGCCCACCCAGAGCAATTCCAATCTTGACAGTCCCCATCTGGCCCCTCCTCCAAAAAACCCTGCAGCCCCCCCCCCACGGTACCCCCACAGCCCTTCTGACGACGAGGCGCCCCCCCGTCTGACCTCATTATCCGATTCCACCAGGACCTGGTCGTATTCGCTAAGGGCTACTAAGAACATGATGGAGGTGACGTTTTCAAAGCAGTGGATCCACTTCCTCCGCTCCGACCGCTGGCCTCCAACATCCACCATTCTGAAAGGGAGAGGGGTGGGGTGGGGGTGAGGGACAGAAAGGAAGGCCGGCCTGGATTGGGTTGGGCGCTCGTCCCACGCGCCTGGCCCACCGGCCGGTCCCCAAAATGCAGCGCCGGAACTAAGCCAAGAAACCCCCACACTGGGAAACTGGATGGGACGAAGTTCCGCGGGAGATGCAAGGCCTTCAGGGCACGGGAGGCCTCTCCACCCATGGATACAGGGTGATGCCCAGATCCAAATACGCAGACAGGGACCTCGTGGTGGCAGAAGCTTGTTCCTAAGCTGCTTTTATCTAGTGCAGGCATGTCCAAACTTCGGCCCTCCTGATGTTCTGGACCACAACTCCCAGAATTCTAGGCTTAGATGGGCAATGGCAAAGGACTGTGGGAGTTGTGGCCCAAAACATCTGGAAGGCTGAAGTTTGGACATGCCTGATCTAGTGGTAGGTTTCGTTTTGTTTTTGGGAGGAGACAATGCAATCCCACTTGTCCACTGCATTTCCCCCAAATCTCCTTCAATTTATCTTCCTGTTGGGCTGGACGGCCTTGTAGGTGGTCCCTTCCAACGTCACTCTTCTAGGATTCTAGGGACAGTGGCGACAAAACTTCGGCACCCCAGATGTTTTGAGCCACGACTCCCAGAATTCTGAGCCTAGATTGCCAGTGACAAAGGACTGTGGGAATTGTGGTCCAAAACATATGTACGGCCAAAGGTTCGCCACCACTGTTCTAGGAAATCGCTAGGGCGAAATCTGGGGTGTGGAAGCCAGGACAGCCCCTCCCTCCCTGTACCCTCTGCTCAGCATCATCTTAGTTACTATAACTAAGCTAAAGGACAGATCAAACCAAGGCACCCCCTCTCTCTTCCTCCGCCCCCTCTCCCCCAGTCTCCCTTTTGTTGCCCCCCCCCATCACCAGTGGACGTTACCTGAAAATAATGTTCTCTAGGTCAAAGGGGTATTCTATGATCCCCGTGGTTGGCACCCGGACCCGCAATACGTCTTGTTGGGTTGGGAGGTACCCCGGGGTGGCAATACGATCCACATCAGTAAGGTAGCTGCAAAAAAAGCATGTGCAGGGGTGGGTGTGGGGTGGGTGTGGGGGGGAGGAGGAAGAGGAAGACGGCTTGAGTTCCTTGGCCACGGAGAGCATCACAGTCCGGGGTTTTGAAAGCAGAATCTTTTATTAGGCTGAAATCTCTCTCCCCCCCCCATCGAGTTTGCGGACTGCAGGAGGGAGTCATCACCACCCTCAACAAAACAAATCAGTCCTTTTAGATACAGTATCTGCAGTCACTTTCGGCTGAGAAATAACAGCCGCTCTCAGACGCGATGAAGGCAGAGCAACTGGCTGATCAGGGCAGAGTTCCATGGGATCTGCAAGGGATTAAGGG
Organism: Phrynocephalus forsythii; assembly: GCA_029282475.1. Lineage (NCBI taxonomy): Eukaryota > Metazoa > Chordata > Lepidosauria > Squamata > Agamidae > Phrynocephalus > Phrynocephalus forsythii. The sequence continues at coordinate 13,857,700 of JAPFRF010000018.1, forward strand.
CCCGGTAGTCTCTCTGCCTGTTATGGCCTATACAGGGTGCCTCCCAGGTCCAGAACACCCTAGAGTTCCCAGGGAGCTTAGCTCAGCCTCGTCACCTTCTCTCTTCTCAGCTGAACATGACTCCAGACACTGGAAGAGACCGGGATGGGGTTGAAGGGGGGGGAGGGAGAGTTTTCCAGACCAAAACCCCTGTTTGTCTGATTGGGGGAGTTTCTGCAGACGTCTGGGGGATGCAAGTCCATTCACTCCCCAAATCCCACGCCCACCCATTATTTGACAATGTTATTCAACTTTAAAAACAGATATATTTTGGGGTTTTCCTCCGATATTTTAAACATTTTTCAGGATGTGGGTAAGTGAATCCGCCGACGCTGATTGTGGAAATAAGGGGCCCTCCTGTCCATCTATCCCTAATCATCTTCCTCCTTCTCCCATAAATTTCTAAGGGGGAGGCCAGCGACACAAACACCACTGAAGAAGGAGGGAGGGAAACTGCGAACAGCGGGCGCCACGTCTGCTTACTATTTCGCCGAGTCAGAGAGCTGGTACTCTCGCCGCCGGTCGTAACACTCTTGGATCCCCGGGTCATTCCACAACGTTTTAATTGCACTTACGTAGGGCTGTTCAAAGCTGGAGACTTTTTCTACGTCTACTTCTCGGACCAGGAGTGCGTTGGCCTTCAGTCGGAAAGACAGAAGGAAAACAAAAGAAAATAAACCAGGTTTGAAAAGCTCACAGAAAGGGGAACATTCTCTCCCTTCCCCCACCACTCCAACCCTGGACTACAACCTTCCTTCTGCCCCTTTCCCCTTGGTACAGCTCTTGGGACCATCTCAAAACCCGAATCCAACGGCAGTCGAAAATCCCTCAAGGATATTGCTGGTGTTTCAGGGAGTGAGAGATGCACGTTGAATCCAACTACGAATCCAGATGAGATTACGCTCACGGAATCAAGGAGTGGATTCACACAGCCCATTTCATCAGCTAGACGTGGTACGTGCGTATGACGCACTCCTGGTTTTTTAAAAACCAGCAAAGCACAACCAGGAGGAGCCAAAGAGAAACAGAGAGATTTCTGACATTTCACGAGCTCATTTACCATAAATCTCTGCCCCTAAAAAGCAACCCGATTCCAAGCCTCCAGAATGGCTGCTTACAGAAGCAGGATAAGGGACACAAGACTTTATTTCACTTCTTATTTGGGTACTCGAGACACAGTGAAGCAGAGCCATAGAAAATACCCTGACGGACGGCCTCCTCCCATATGAACCTACCTGGCCATTAAGGTCTAGCCGGGGGCCGGGGGCATCTGAAAGAGCCATTCCTCAAGGGGGCAAGAGGGATGGCTTGTAGGAACAGGGCCTTTCATTCCAGATTATGGAACACCCAAGCAAGTGAAACCCGCCTGGCGCCGACGTGCTGAGGACGCGTTTCCGTGTTCCAGAAGTTTTTCAGTTTTTTTAACTGATATGATACAGACTGTGGGTCCTGATGGAAATTTTAGTTTATTGCATTTTAATGTTTTTAATTGTTCGTTTTAATTGTTGAATTGTAAGCTGCCCAGAGACCTTTGGGTAGCGGGCGGCATATAAACTGAATAAGTAAAGAAATGAGTAAATAAATAAAATAACAAGGCACAGATTTAAGGGCTTCCACCAGAGCTACCTTAGTGCTACCCCCAGTGGGGGGGAATCGTTGATCTGACCAATTTAAATTCCATTTACATTTTGGGTCGGAAGCCTTCGGAGCAATCCGTAACCCCAGAAAACATGGTGTTTTGGACAAAAGGCCACACACATAAAGGACAAACTACGCTTTTCCTTTCTTCCTCCCTCTGTCTCTTAATGCCTTGCAGCTCACATGGAACTGAGCCCTATTCATGGATCGTGCAAGGCTACACATGGCTGGGAACTCAGAAGCCACCTTAGGGGAAGCTTGCCTTCTCTAGCTGTTGAATTGTGTCCTGAGTGAATGAACCAAGGGGAGCCAAAAAAAATATGGAGGAACTCTGATTCTTAAAAAAATAAATTAAAAAACAAAACGCCATGCAGGAGCAGCACAAAGCAGTAAGCCCTTGCATGGCGAAACAAGAGGGCCAAAAGAAGGACGGGGGAATGTTGGTGGTGGCCCCACCTTGTTCTGTTCGTATTTGTACAGGATCTTCAAGGTCTCCATGGCTCTGATCATGGACTGCATAGCAGTGAAGATATTCTGGTAGACCAGCTTGGTGAAGCCTTTCTTGTCTTCCTCCGAGTAGCCTGAGCCGTGAATTATCCGCATCTGTTTGATGAACGTGCTCTTCCCGCTCTCTCCGGTGCCTGGAGAGGAGGAGGGGGGGGGAGGCGAGAGGACAGTGAGGAAAACAAGGGCGGCTCATTTATTTTCTGCATCATATTTGGAACCCCAGTAGCAGTCCTTTTTTTTTAAAATGGTCTCCTCTCTGTATTATTATTATTATTATTATTATTATTATTATTATTATTATTATTATTATTATTATTATTATTATTATTATTATTTTAACCTGGGTCAGTATGGTTTGGTTTGGGTTCCCCTTCTACCACTAAGAAAAGGGTGCAAAATGCATTTTGAAAAGACACCTGCATTCAAGTTGCCCCTTTAGAGAACATCCTTCTTGGTCAAATTTTATCTCACAGCAGACAGCCAAAAACGGTGCCCAAGGAAGCCATCAGAAGTTCAATAAAAACAGAAATGCATTTGACAGGCAAACGGGCAGCACTTCAGAGGTTGCTGATTTTCAAACGGCACCATAAACCCATCCAACAGAGGCTCAGCTAAAACATCCAAGGTGTGCTTCGTAAAACAAAAACGTATTTACGTGGGGCGGGGGGGGGGCGGGCGGGGAGGAGGGGAAATCTGGCTGAATGGGAAATGGAGCAGTTTCCAATCTTCAAAATGTGGTGGTAACGGTAGGAGCCTCATATCGGGGGTGGGGGTTAGGGGATAAATTCTAAGACACACACGCCCCGCAGATGATGAAAAACTCAAATTATAGCAAACACTATTTTAAGTGTCAAGGCTATGCCTAGCATGGCCCATGGTGCCCTCTCGTGGTTGGTTATGGCAACAACACAGAAATATACATTTCCCTAGCAAATGCTATGTATGCGTCGTATGGCCTCCGGCCCCTTCTAGAGGCCAGTTCTGGTAATGACATGGAAATATACATTTTCCCTAGCAAACGTTATGCGTAGCATGGCCTCTGGCTACTTCTAGTGGCCAGTACCAGCCACTTCACCATCAGAAGCATATTTTTCTAGAATTTATCTTTGAATATATATTTTTTAGACCATGGATAAGTGAGTGAGATATTGGTCCCATGGACACTGGGAAGCAGGCGGGCAAGGCTGTGTTTGCAACCAGGTAACAAATTACTTCCGTGCTATAATTCAGAATTTCATTTGGAATGAATTAATTCCTTTGTACAAGGTACCACTGTATTTTCTGGCACGCAGCGGGTGAGTGAAAGCACAGGTTCTGATCCTGAGTGAGGATACAGGAACAAGTTTTAGAATAATACATTTTAACCAGGCCTACTTTAAGGAGCCTGGCATTTCCCGGGGGTGGGGGGGAGATGCCTTTCTGAATTCATCACTGAGTCCAAATATGAACTGCCATCAACATCAACTGCCAGGTAAATTTCACATCAAGGCGACATGGAATTATGGATTCTCAACCCCTGCAGATCTACCAGTTGCTTTGGGTCCCCCTCCCATCCCACAGCTCGCGACTCTCTGATGGTGAAAAGGTTTCCAAAGGGAGCTGTGAGACTCTTGGTTGAAAAAAATCAGAAAATTCTAATAAAAAAGTATAATAAACTTTCCCACCATCTGCCAAAGACTTTCCTCTTCAGGCAGGCTTTTAAGCAGTAAGTTGTATCAGAAACACTGGTCTTTAACTTAGAAATTTTTTAAAATGTGTTTGAAGTGTTTTCCATCTTGGTTTAGGCTTAACTGCTTTAAATATGATGTTTATATACAGAAGCTGTGTTTTATTTTATAGTTTTCGTTGTGAACTGCCTTGTATCACCTATGGGAGAGAAAGGCAGCATATAAATAATTTTTTTAAAAAACAAAGAAACAAAATAATTCCAAATGGTTTTGGCCAACGTTGCATGTTTGAGAGGCAGCCTCCTCACTTGCGCCAAACAGAATAATCTGAAATGGACGACTGGACATATTTCTAAGATTGCGAGCACATGGAGGGGGGGGTAGGGGGGCGTTTGTAAGGCTCTGGCAACAGGAGAAAACCTTGTTAAAACCCATTGCTATTAAAACATGTTTCACTAGCTATCTAAAGAAGCATGCTGGCTCCTAGACCAGTGATGGTAAACCTTCAACAGTGTCAATGGCTAAATGAAGCCCCTGGGACCAAAAAACCCCTGAGCTGGCGCAGCCTTTTGGAGACCAGTGATGGTAAACCTTCTTTGAGGACCCCTGTTCTAGAGGCTGAGTGCCCAAACTGCGATTCAAAACCCACTCATTTTTAGCAAAGTGCCAATACAGGCAATTTTACCTGAATCCAGGCGGCTGTGAGGGGGGCGATGTCGGGTGCCCACAGAAAGGGCTCCGAGGGCCACCTTGGGCACCCCTTGTGCCATCGGTTCGCCAACACTGTCTTAGACCAACCAGCCAGCCAGACTCCTGCCTTCAGGTGCAGCATGGCAGGGGTCGGAGAAGGCTGTTTTTCTGACCCTGCTGGCTCAAGTCCCAGCCACGGAGCACAGAGGTCCAAAAGTGGGAACCAGCTCCCAGTCCTGCCGGCCAACCTGTTTCCTTCCCAAAAAGCCACGCCAACGACGACGCCGGGCGAGGTGGGCAGGGCTTCCCAATTCCCTCCCCTCCCGTCCAAACACAGAGCGCCCCAGGAAGCCTGCCATCCCACAGATGGGGACAGTCCTTTCAGCTTGATACGAAAGAGGCGAGCGCGGGCCCCCTCCATTTCTGGGGTCTGAGGAGGAGCTGCTGAGAACCGGAAGCGGGATAGATCAGGCCCTAACCGTAACGGGGGAAGGAACCACTCTTAAACGACAGCCCAGCTAGTGAAGGCTACGAGTTTAATTTCAAGAACATCTGGGGACCCAGGGGAAGGAACCACGACGCTAGAAGGACCAGTCCGCCGGCGCCGGCAACGGCAGCAGCCTCACATGGGGGTAGGGTTTGCCGCCGATACAGAAGACCTGCCAAAGCATTATCTTTGCAGCCTCCAATGACACAGATGAAGCAGAAGGCATGCAGGAGATGGTGCCCAAAAGGGTTGGCCTAAATATTTAATTCCCTGGATAATTAAAATGACCCCCAACCCTTGCCTGCCTGCTTTAAATTCGCTCTCTCCAGCAACCGGGCAAGTGCACCTGGGAAAACCATCAAGCTGCAAAGATGCTTCATAGCAAAACAGCTCGTCCTAAGTACCTTCTTTTAGCTGTTTGTTTGTTTGTTTGCTTAATTATTTATTGGGTTAATTTCCCTCCTCACGTGTCTTGTTTCACAGTAAAAATACAGGGCTGCTTCCACGGAGCTTCAGCCTTGGAAGGTTCACCAAATCTCATTTTTTTCCAGTCTGCTTTTCATGCCGTGCATTAAGCAAGAGATAGGCTTGGTGAACGGTTGCCAAACTTGGGGTCCCCAGATGTTCCTGTACCCAGTGTGTTGTTAGTCTGTGGAACTCCCTGCCACAGGAGGTGGGGATGGCATCTGGCCTGAATGCCTTCAAAAGGGGATTTGGACAGATTCCTGCAGAAGTCCATCCCAGGTGACAAACCATGAGGGAGATGTGTATAATCTCCAGGCTTAAAACAAGGTACTTCAAGAGCCAGATGCAGGGGAGTGGACTATCAGGAGACAGAGATCTAGTCTCATGTGCTCCCAGAGGCATCTGGTGGGGCCACTGTGAGATCCAGGAAGCTGGACTCGATGGGCCTTTGGCCTGATCCAGCAGGGCTCTTCTTAGGTCCTTATGATCTTATCCTGGGTCAGCGGTGGCCAACCTTTGACCCTCCAGATGTTTTGGGCCACAACTCCCACCGTCCTTTGTCATGGGCAACGCAGGCATGGAATTCTGGGTGTCCAAAACCTCTGGGATCGCCAGAGGTTCGCCGAGCGCCACCACACCCCTCTTGTTCTTGGACTTGAGGTCCCTTCCAGTTCTGAGATCGCGATGATGAAGTCCAGCTATTATAATCTCTTTTCTACAGCAACAGGGCACCAGCATGCCACAGGAATCATCACAACCACTAAACAGCCATCTGAATCCGGGTATTTCAAACAATGGCCAATTTAGGAGTGCAGCGGTAAGCCTGGCTTCAATGCTATACATCCCACCAAGCAGAGGGGGTCACCTCCCCATCTCCATACGCCCAACGGCCAAAATGCATCTCTTTTAACATCCTCTCTCGAGACTAAAAGAGGTCATAGTGGCTTTTGGTTTCAGATGGCTTTTAGCGCCTGAAAACATCCCAGCTGTACATGTGGGAGGTTAAGCGTAAAGAAAAAAAGAAAGAAAGAAAGAAAGAAAGAAAGAAAGAGAAAGAGAGAAAGAGAGAGAGTGCTTCCAGGTTAAAATGCAGCCAAAACAGAAAATACTGTAAATCTCAAGTTTACTGAGGGCAACGTGGCCACTTTAAGAGCTAGGGATTGCCTTTGGTTGCCTATTTTAAGTAAATAAATCAAGTTTTCCCTGCATTTACCCCCCCACACACACACACACGCACGGACGCTGCAATAAATCTTTTTGGTAACCTCGGGCTCTCCTGCCCGACCCAGGGACCCGGGATGGGACCCTGAGAAAAGCTGCTCAGCGGACGCCGGCCGGTCCCTCAGCCTGAGAGATGGCGTGTCCCAGTTCGAAAACCAATCCTGGGAAACCAGGCGACCACAAAACGTGAACCCAACTCCCTTCTGATGGGAAGCTCAAGAGTATCACAGACCGGGAGGACTGAGGCCAAACGTAACTCTAGCCCCCTGCGCTTTTAACTGCACACCCACCCACCCCAAACGGCATTTCCCCTCTTCCGCAGTTCCGTCCCAATGGCTGGGTCCAGGACAACGCAGTCAACAGCCGTGATTTATCCGAAAGAGGCAGGGCGGGCTGACGGTGGAGAGGTTTCCCCCGCAGCCCAATCCAAACCTTTAAGTCACAAACACTCCCTGCTCCAGGGGGTCCAAGAAAGGCCACTTCTTCAGATGCTCAAGCACTGACACATCTATGGCCTCCTTTGTGCCACGGCCCCCTTTGATCCGGCCCGGGCTTAAACACCAGAAGACAAAACAAGGCGGCCGCCATGCACCACCTCGGCTGTGAAAATGTCCAATCTGGGAAAGGCAGCCTGCTGAGAAGAGAGAGTGTCTGGTTTTTAAAAAAATATAGCCCGGACCTCGTCTCATTTTGCTCGATGTTGGGAACACGTTTTATTCACCCAGGCTTCTATGGGAGAACTAGCAGCCGCACAAGACGAGCGCAGGTCTCCTCCCTCCAGAGGGGTTATTTCAGGTGAATAAAGGCGTTAGGCGTCGGGTGGAGGGAAAGGCAGGCACTTGGCAAACCTAGAAAGCAAGAGAAGAAGGCGTGTCTCCGAAAGACACACCGCCATTGTACTGTCGGGTTCCCGGGCTTCATATTTAACAGCCAAAGACAGGGAGCCCAGAAGTCAAGGAGCCCCAGGACAAAAGAAGAAAGGCGAAAGGGGTGCTTTGGGGGTCCTCGGCCACTCTTGGAGCTGTCTGGAGCAGCCATCCGGACCCGGACCCTAAAATCTGAAAGCGAGCTTGGGAGAACCAGCTAGGATGTCAGAACTCGAAATATTTTCCTCGCCCGCCGAAGGACGACAAGAATATTAGGACGCCAAGAGAAAGAAAGAGACGGTGGCGGTGAGAGCGCCTGAAAGGGCTTCCCAGGAGGCTGGTGGCTGGTCGAGAAAGCCGGCCTGGGAAAACCCAGAAGGGAAGTCCCACTGGCGAGACGGGAGGGCGAGCCACCTCAAAAGCGCAGGCGAGGAAACCGGTGGTCTTCCAGGGGCTGCTGCAGGCAGGACGGGGGGGGACGTAGGGGCCTTCCAGACATTGGCCGGAGTTCCTCTCCCATCTACCTGCAGTATGCCCACCAAGAGTAGGGGATGATGGGAGCCCGGGTCAAACACCCCCTCCAGGGTCCCACTCCCCCGGAGATCAAAAGACTCCCCACTGCTTCCTCTAATAACGCCCGGCGTTATCCAGTTTTCACTCCTGTCTCCTGACGGATCCGTTCCGCCTTCTCCCTCACTCCATCCCCCCACCACCCAATTTCTCCACGGCCTTGGAAACTAACCCACCCATCCACCCAGACGCCAATCCTGGTATGAAGGGGAACAGAGTGGATCCATCAATGATAGATCCGCCTGACCTGAGTTCAAGGGCATCCTGAGGGCTAGGGGAGAAGAATCCTAGAGCCGGAAGAGACCTCAAGGAGGGCCATCCACTCCAACACCCTGCCATGCAGGAACCCCCATCACCGTATTTCCGAGAGATGGTCATCCAGCCTCTGCTTAAAAACCTCCTCCAAAGAAGGAGACTCCACCACCCTCCTTGGTGGTAGCATATTCCATTGCCGAAGAGCTCTAACTGTCATGAAGTTCTTCCTGATGTTCAAATGGAATCTCTTTTCCTGTAGTTTGAAACCATTGCCCCGAGTCCTAGTCTCTGAAGCCATGGAAAACAAACCTGTTCCCTCTTCGATAGGACATCCTTTCAAATGTTTAAACATAGCTATCATATTCCCCCCTCAGCCTTCTTTTTGACAGGCTAAACATTCCCTGTTCCCTAAGCCGCTCCTTGTAAGACATTTCTTCCAGACCCTCATTCATCCTGGTCGCCCTCCTCTGCACCCGATCGAGGTTCTAGTCAGGAGTACCCCTACCCGCTCGAAGAGTGGGCAGGGGTCACTGATCTGGGACCAGAATACAAGAGGTTCCTGCATGGCAGGGGGTTGGACTAGATGGCCCTTGGAGGTCTCTTCCCACTCTAGGATTTCTAGGATTCTATGCATGCGAAAAAGCCTATGAACGGTGAACCGGTCCAGTCCACCATCATTTGGGGATGTTAAAAAAAAAAAAAAACAACTCAGATCAACCAGTCATCATCAGCTCCCCGCCCCTTATTCGCTTTGGCAACTAAACACTTTCTGATTTACAAGGCAGACTTGCTCCCCGGTTCTGCCAGATTCTTCTTTTAGTTTTGCTTTTTCCTTCCCCAGTTCTGCCATGGTTGGAGTTCCTGCAACCACCATGCCATTACCTCCTCCTCCTCCTCTTTATCTGACAACTACCGAGCAGCAAGGGACTCGATATGGATCCATCAAGTCCAGGCCCTCTCCTTCAAGGAGGCCCAGCGGGGGGGGGGGATCAGTCTCCAGACCTCTGGCTCCGCAGGGAGAGACCCCGAACACCCTGGGGTATTACTACTCCGTAAGACGGGCTATTGATCCTCAGCTGCGCGGGTGCGAACGCACCGAGGGTCGAGACCTACCAGCCAGCAGACAGAACAAATGTTGCAGGGAAGCTTAAAATAACCCCAAAAGGCGATCCATTTATGGTCAGGAGGAGGAGTAAAACCAAAAGGGTTGGAATAGGAGATGATCGGATTAGGGTTGAGAGGGTGGCAGAAAAGAAAGGTGTTTGGGGGAGGTCGGTAGTTCCTGCCGAACAAGCTGCGGAACAACTCTAAAAGGAGGGCGAGTTCCTCCGAAGACCCAGAATCAAAGAATCGTAGAGTTCTGGCAGAGTCCTCCAGGGCCTTGTTTGAACCGCCCAGGGTTCCTTTGGGAAGACGTGTGGTATAGAAATAAACAAATAAGTAAATAACAAATAAATAAATTGAAGGGGCTGGAAACGTTGGGATCACAGAAGGGAAGGAGGTGCCGCCGCAATGGCCTTTTAGCCTAAAAGGAGACGTATATAAAGAACGAGCGATTAGATAGCTGGATCTCAGCCCTAGAAAAACAATAATACTGGAGAAAGTTAATGAAAGGCACAGAAATTACATAATGTGGGCGGGCCTGGAGACCGAAGGACACGAAGGAGGAGAGGTGCTCTTTACCGAGCGGGGGTTTTGCCCCCCCCAATAAATCCCAGAAAAAAATAACCTCTCCTCCCAGTAATGTTAATCATTACATATTTGATATCGAAATGCTCCTTGCAGCCAAAGGGACAAGAAGAGAGGATAATAGTTGAGGGGGGGGGAGGAGGGGAATCTAACCGCCAGAAGAGGAGGAAGAAAGCAACAGCTACAGAAATGTTCACGTGTGGGATGCACGGATGAAGGAGTCCTTGGACACACACTCACACTCACCTCCTGAAACGGGGGACTAGAGTCATCACCTCTATGCCACTCAACCCGAGAACAAGACCCGCAAATTGCACTTTAGGCCCCCTTCATCAAAGTGGGGATAATAAAAGATCAATAATTGAGAATAAAACGGGGCAGGAAAATAATAATATAATATAATATAATATAATATAATATAATATAATATAATATAATATAATATAATATAATATAATATAATATAATAAATAAATAAATAATAATAAGAAGAGTCATAGAGTTGGAAGAGACCTCAAGGGCCATCCAGTCCAACCCCCTGCCATGCAGACAAAGGAACCAAATAAATCACAGGACTCCTGACAGATGGCCATCCAGCCTCTGCTTAAAAACCTCTTCCAAAGAAGGAGACTCCACCACCCTCCTTGGTGGCAGCATCTTCCACGGCTGAACAGCTCTAACCATCATGAAGAAGAAGAAATTCCTTTCAAATATTTAAACACAGCTATCACATCCCCCCTCAGCCTTCTTTTTGAAAGGCTAAACATTCCCAGTTCCCTAAGCTGTTCCTCCTTCAGACATTTCCTCCAGATCCTCAACCATCCTGGTCACCCTCCTCTGCACCCGCTCGAGGTGGTCAACATCCTTTTTAAATTGAGGCGCACAGAACTGGACACAGGACTCCAGGTGGGGTCTGACCAGAGCAGAAGAGAGTGGTACCATCACTTCCCTTGATCTTCTAGACACGATGGTTCTGTTGATGCAACCAAGAATCGCATTGGCTTTCCTGGCCGCTGCACCACACAGCTGACTCCTGTTCAATTTGTGGTCCACCAAGACTCCCAGATCCCTTTCACAGGGACTATCCTCCATCCAGGAGGGAGGAGGAGGAGGAGGAGGAAGAAGAAGAAGAACCTTTCATTTGCAACCCTGAACTCCTCAGAAAAAGAGGTGAAGATGCAGACTGGTCCAGTGTTTTGTTACATTTATACAAGAGAGCAAACACACTGGACACATGATGTAAACGAGACACCTAAGAAAATAGAGACACTGTAATTCAGATACAGCATAAACACGAGAAAAGAAAAGTAATATAGACGAGGAAAGAGAGCATACGGCCTAACTCAAGTCAATGTCCAGCGACAAGCAAGGCGTGCCTGAGGCACAGGTATATAGACAGTTATATACATATACATATAAACAATTATGCAACCCGAAAACCATTTCAAACAAAGCTTTATACATATATACAACTTATAAGAGTGATGCACAACATTATGAGTGATGTAAATCTTAGAGAGAGAGAGTGTGTGTATAAAGTTCTGCTTAGTTCTCATTACCTGTTTATACTGGTATATAACAGTTGCATTATATCAATGCATTACTGAGACATAACACATATATTATCTAGGTATCTATTATGTTTCCATATTCGAAGCACATATAGGCAATTAAACATAATGGATACATTAAATATATCTAGATACCATGCAAATGTACATGCAACAAAATATGCATTTGTTGTACGTGCATACACATAGATGTATCTACAGCTATATGTTCTATTTATCCTTATCCATATATTGTGAGGATTGGGTTAGAACTATTAATGGTTCCGGAGAAGAAACGTTTCCAGGCTCTGTGTTGTTATTAAATGGCAATAAACTTTTATGAACATCACTTGCGTTTACAACTTCTCCCGTCTTCAAAATCAACTGGTTTGACTCGGCTGAACGGCAAACTCCCATGAAATGGGTTTCAAACCAACTTTGGTCCATGTTAACATTTTGCGAAAAGGGATTATTAACCTACAGGGATGGGGTAGATGCTTTCTCCTTCCGTTGGCACACCCTTTTCCGCTGGCCTCATTGTTTCCCATATTCCGTTTCTGTCTCTCGGTGGATCCCAAACGACTCCCCCTGAAAATCCCAACCTCTGTGACCTCTTTTAACTCCTGACGAGAACCCTCCTGCCTGTTATTCCATCCTTCCCACTCGCTCACAGACATGTCCATTACGTATAACCCTTCCACAATTGGTTCATCCTCTCTCTCTTTCATCCTCTTTCTTAATCTCTCTCTCCTCACTCTCCAAACCCCCTTCCCAACTTATTAAATCTTTCCCTTTTCCAGGCTTCTTCCCAACTCTTTCTTCCTGGCTATTCAAGTGCACCTTCTCTATGTCAGTTATATTTCCTCTGTTCATGTTGTTAAGTTTCCCTTGCTTTTCATTTCTTCCCAAGGATGGCTCACCACCATTATTCTCACAGATATACACAAATATTATGCCTGTTCTTGCATGATACATAGATGTGTTATATTTGTTATACTATAAATTGCATACACGTGTGTGTGTGTTCTAACCTAACAAATATAACACATACTGTACATTATGCAAGAAAAGGCATGTGTGCAGACAGATGGACATACACAGAGAATTATCTATAGCAGGCATGTCCAAACTTCGGACCTCCTGATGTTTTGGACCACAACTCTCAGAATACTAAACTTAGATTGCCAATGACAAAGGACTGTGGGAGTTGTGGTCCAAAACATCTGGAGGGCCGAAAGTTTGGACATGCCTGATCTATAGTTAAGTATTCTAGCTTTACTCGGGCATATTATTAACATAGGTTATGTATGTTACCTTATTGTTATACATATCATATTTGTTACAATATACACACAGCACATGTGCATTATAACAAATATATCTACGTATAGGGCAAGAATAGGCATATTTACAGACCGACAAGCACACTGAAGTTAACTCTACTTTTGCCTTCTATCTATACCTGTGCATAAAAATCTATGCAAACATTATGCCTCTGCTCATGATACATAACTACATTACAGTATATATCTTGTTAACTGCCCTGAGTTCCCGTTTGGGAAAATCGGGTGGTATATATATATATATATAATAAATAAATAAACAAAAGGAAGTGGTTTTCTGTTCTTTCCTACAAGGTTGACATGTGTGTTACTGGTTAAGAATGAAATAAGCTTAGAGACCTTTGATCATGACTATATAAGAGATCCTAACGATGAATTGTAATCTACTTTTCTTATTGTGTTGCTGTGTGTATGTGCGTATGTATGTACTGTATATATATGTGTGTGTACTATATATATATATACGTATGTGTGTGTGCATATGTGCATGCATGCATCTCCGTATGTATGTGTATATATAGAGACATACACATATATACATATATTGCATATAGATAGGTATAGATAGATATAGAGAGAGAGAGAGAGAGAGAGAGGTTATCACCTCCAAGGAGCAATGCCAATCAAATTATTATTATTTTCTTGGGTCCACTCCCCCCTCCTCCTCAAACAATGGAACCCCAATTTCTTTTTATTGCAAAAGGTTGGGTGGGACAAAAAATGAAAGAGGAGGAAAGGAAAGATTGTGTGTGTGTGTGTTGTTGTTGTTTTTCTCTCTTGTTGCTTTATTTGAGGGGAATTTTTTGGGGTCGCACTAGGTTTTTGGCGGGCCCTGGTTTGTTCCGGGGCTTCTCCCTCCGTGTCTCTTTCCATCCCTCCGTCTCTTTCCCTCCCTCCCTCAGTGTCTTTCCCTCCCTCCATGTCTCTTTCCCTCTCAGTGTGTCCCTTTCCCTCCCAGTGTGTCTCTTTCCACTCCTTTCCAGCCCTCCGTGTCTCTCTCCCCCTCTCCATATCTCTTTCCCTCAGTGTCTCTCTCTCTCCCTCCATGTCTCTTTCCCCCTCTCCGTATCCCTTTCCCTCAGTGTTTCTCTCTCTCTCCTCCGTGTATCTTTCCCTCTCAGTGTGTCTCTTTCCCTCCCTCCGTGGTTTCTCTCCTCCCTCTCCCTCTCTCTCTCTCTCTCTCTCCCTCCCTCCGTGTCTCTTTCCCTCTCAGTATCTCTCTCTCTCTCCCTCCATGTCTCTTTCCCTCAGTGTTTCTCTCTCTCTCCCTCCGTGTCTCTTTCCCTCTCAGTGTGTCCCTTTCCCTCTCAGTGTGTCTCTTTCCCTCCCTCCGTGTCTCTCTCCCCCTCTTCATATCTCTTTCCCTCAGTCTCTCTCTCTCCCTCGGTGTCTCTTTCCCTCTCAGTGTCTCTCTTTCCCTCTCAGTGTGTCCCTTTCCCTCTCAGTGTGTCTCTCTTTCCCTCCCTCCGTCTGTCTCAGTCTCTCTCTCTTTCCTCTCAGTGTGTCTCTTTCCCTCCCTCTCAGTGTCTCTCTTCCCTCTCCTCTCAGTGTGTCTCTCTCTTTCCCTCTCAGTGTCTCTTTCCCTCCCTCCGTGTCTCTCTCTCCCCCAGTGTGTCTCTCTCCCTCTCAGTGTGTCTTTCCCTCCCTCCGTGTCTCTCTCTCTCTCCCCCCGTGTCTCTTTCCTTCCCTCCGTGTCTCTTTCCCTCTCACTGTGTCTCTTTCCCTCCCTCCGTGTCTCTTTCCCTCCCTCCGTGTCTCTCTCCCTCTCAGTGTGTCTCTTTCCCTCCCTCCGTGTCTCTCTCTTTCTCCCCCCGTGTCTCTCTCCCTCTCAGTGTGTCTTTCCCTCCTCCCCCCTCTCTCCCCTCAGTGTGTCTCTTTCCCTTTCCTTCTCCTCCCCCCGTGTCTCTCTCTCCCCAGTGTCCCTCTCTCCCTCTCCCCAGTGTGTCTCTTTCCCTTTCCCTCCGTGTGTCTCTCTCTCCCCCCGTGTCTCTTTCCCTCTCAGTGTGTCTCTTTCCCTCTCAGTGTGTCTCTTTCCCTCCCTCCGTGTCTCTCTCTCTCTCCCCCCGTGTCTCTCTCCCTCTCAGTGTGTCTTTCCCTCCCTCCCTCTCTCTCTCTCTCAGTGTGTCTCTTTCCTTCCCTCCGTGTCTCTCTCCCTCCCCCCGTGTCTCTCTCCCTCTCAGTGTGTCTCTTTCCCTCCCTCCGTGTCTCTCTCTCTCTCTCCCCGTGTCTCTCTCCCTCTCTCCGGCGTGCGGGCGGCCCCCGCCCCCGACCCCCGCCTCCCAACAACTGACCGAGCAAGAGCAGCTTGAGCTCCCTCCGGGCGTCCCGCTTGTCCCTCCGCAGCTGCTTCTCGATCTCGGCGTTGATGCGCTTCGACTCCTTCACCTCGTCGCTGAGGCAACAGGCCATCATGGACTCCAGCGTCATGGCGGCGGCGGCGGCGGAGGAGGAGGAGGAAGAGGAGGAGGGAAAAACCAACCACCACAAAAAAGGCCCGGCCTTCCCCTTTGAAGAAGAAAGAGGTGGAGGTGGAGGAGGCTAGG
This sequence comes from Phrynocephalus forsythii, assembly GCA_029282475.1. NCBI lineage: Eukaryota > Metazoa > Chordata > Lepidosauria > Squamata > Agamidae > Phrynocephalus > Phrynocephalus forsythii. The sequence continues at coordinate 13,873,230 of JAPFRF010000018.1, forward strand.
CCGCACCCGGAGCCTCGGCCTCGCGTAGCTCTCCCGGCCGCCGCCGCCGCCGCCGCCGCCTCCCCGCGCGACGCCAACCGAACTTCCCCAACGGCCGCCCCTCCCGCCTCCTCACAACAACATCCCAGGCTGAGGAGGAGGGGGCGGGGAAGAGGAGCGCGCTCAACCTAACCTGCCCGCTCGCAAAACGGACGGAGGGCGCGGCCAATGGGAGGGCGCGCGCGACGCACCCTGGGAAAACCGGATAGGGCGGCGGTGGTTGTGCGTTTTTTGGCCCCTTTTGTCCCGCCCCCTCCCTCCCTCCCTCCCTCCTCGCCGTGTGGCGGACGTCAGAGGGAGGAGCCGTGGGCTTCCAACCAATCGGCGGGTGATTTGCCTCAGGAGAGGGGAGGGGGGCGTTCCGGGGATGAGGGAGAGAGGAAGGGCGGGATTGGGCGCTCGCGGGCCCGCGCCGTGGCCAATCGGGGAGCAAGAGGCGGGGTTTTCGGAATGGCAGACACCCCCCCCACCCCGCTTTGGACGGGGAACTTGGAGGCTGGGGCTGAGGAACACAAGAGCGCATGCGCAGGGGTCCCGCCGCAGGGCATTGTGGGACGGTGGAGGACCGAGGAGGGCAGGGAAACGAGTCGGAAGGGCTAGAGAGGACCGAGGCGACAGAAATACCGTTTTCTTCATTTTAAAATATATATTTTGAAAACGGACCAACGGGGAGGAAGAGAAGAAATTATTGGGGAAAGGAAATATAGACGTCTTGTCTTTTTTTCTGTATTATTTGGGAGGAGATCTGGGAACCAGGAAGTGTTTGTGGGCAAGGGGGCTCCTGAGCATGGGCAGAGTGCCTGTTTTTAATCGGGCCTGGATGTCTGTTATTTTTTAAGGCCACCTGCACCGGTTGCTACATCTTTATGGGCTTAAAAATCGAAAGGTGCATGTGGGTTATAACGCCTTTTCCCCCACCTGGGACCCTTCAGAGGGGTGGTGGACGACAGATCCCACCATCCCCACCAAGTTTGGGGATGATGGGATGTAACAGCAACCCTCTTAGGGTTCTTGAGGTTCAAGGATTCTTGCCCGCCCCCCCGCATTGGGTTTCCAGGGCCGAACAAGGATCTGAGCCTCAGACTCTCCGACCATTACACTGCACTGCTGCTCACTTCATGGGGTGGAAGCGTCACCCACCCACCACCCAAGTGAGGCCCCTTGGGACAGATCAGCTGGGGTCCCCTCTGTTGTGCATTTTAAAACAGAGGACGGTAGCCTTCTTCGGAACCCCCATAGGTCTCTATCATTTTGTCAAAATGCCTTTTGGCCTCCACAGGGCATCTGCTACTTTCCAAAGATTAATGGACAGAGTGTTGGAACCTGTGAAAGATTTCGCCGTGGCTTATATAGACGATGTCATAATCTTTAGTAAATCGTGGGAGGAGCATCTGCTCCACCTCAAAGCAGTCTTAAGTGAACTACGCAAAGCCAATTTGAAAGCCAACCCCGCTAAATGTAAAATTGCTCAACTGCAGGTGAAATTTCTGGGGTTTAGAGTAGGCCAGGGCAAGATATACCCCATGCAAGATAAAATTGATAAAGTTTCTGACTGGGTTAGACCTAAAACTAAGAAAGAGGTTCAAAGTTTTCTCGGGCTGACAGGGTATTACCGTCAATTCATACCTAATTTCGTGGAAATAGCAGCCCCTCTCACCAATTTAACCCAGAAAAAACTTCCTAGCATAGTTAGGTGGGTGCGAAAAGAACAGGAGGCTTTTGATTTGCTAAAAGAGAAGTTATGTACTTGTCCCGTACGGTCAGCTCCTGACTTCTCTATCCTATTCCTCTTACAAACCGATGCTTCAGAAAGGGGAATCGGAGCTGTATTAGCTCAGGAGAATGATGGGGAAGAACATCCAATTTTGTTCTTGAGTCGGAAATTAAGCAAGAGGGAGCAAAAACATGCTACCATTGAAAAAGAAGCCCTCGCGGTGAAATGGGGTATGCAAGCCTTGAAATATTATTTATTGGGAGCTCCATTTGTGTTAATCACCGATCATGCGCCGTTAGTGTGGCTGAATAGGATGAAAGATGTAAGCCCGCGCTTGACCAGATGGTATTTGTCTTTACAACCGTTCTCTTTCGTTGTCCGTTACAAAAAGGGGAAGGACCACCTAAACGCAGATTATTTTTCCCGGCAGGGTCCATGGTCGGATGACATAAAAGCTCAGACAGCCCACTTGGAAGGGGGGGTGTCCTGTGAGAAGGGAGACGAAGAAAAGCCATTGGACCAGAGTGTGCCGTCTGGAAAGAATGAAGAGAATATAAAAGAACTAAAAGATTTGAGCCTAGGAGGGAAAACAGAGCCAGTCGGCGAGATAACATCAATTAGTTTTGTAACACCGAGGGATGGAGAGATAAAGGGTCGCGAGGCAGGCAGGTGAAGGACAGCGCGAGGAGTTAGGGGCTGGTGCGCGCGAGACCATAAAAGAGGCAGAGGGATTATGGGCATCGGAAAATGACAGTTGGAAAGGGGACGTTGCTGCTGCGCGTGAGAGAAAGGAGGACAGTTGGGACAGGCAGTTGAGAGAGAGGGAGAGGAGACGAAAGGAGTTGGATGAGAAACGAGGAGGAGACCGAGGTGAAGAATATCAGTGGTCAGTAACCGTAACACCTTTGAGATGGCCAGAGACCTCTGAGAAGTTTAGGAAGGAATGGCGGAACGAGAAGTCTCCGAACCCGGTGGCTCAATGGGCTCGCCATCCGTGTTGCGGGACCCAGTGTATGGGGCGCGGGGCGGTTACTCGCCATTATTTCTAAAGTCACCCAGTGGCCAAGTTCCCTTGTTTAATGTTATTTATGAAGATAATGAGCCGCAAGATGCAGTAAAGAATTCATGTCCACAGTTAAGTCCTCAAGTAAGAGATCCTGTTTTACCTGTTCCAGAGTTGTTGTCAAATAAAAATCCGTTTGATTTTTCTTATCAAGAAGCCTCAGACTTTATTATTGACTCGGAATCGCAGATGAGAGAAGCTGAACCCTCACACCTGGATGCCTTCAAAAGGGGATGGGGCAGATTCCTGGAGGGAAAGTCCATCATCTCAGGTGGCAAACTATGATGCAGATGTGTGTCACCTCCAGGCTTAAAACCAGGGTCCTTCAAGGGCCAGATGCAGGGGAGTGGACTATCAGGAGACAGAGATCTAGTCTCGTGCGCTTCCAGAGGCATCTGGCGGGGCCACTGTGAGATCCAGGAAGCTGGACTAGATGGGCCCTTCTTGGCCTGATCCAGCAGGGCCTCTTCTTAGGTTCTCATGTTCTTACGTACCTGTCCCTCTGTTCTTTGCAAGGGCCTCCACGGTCACAGAACAGCCTTCAAATAAAACAAAAGTACCCTGAATGTACAGCAGCCAAGTTCTCCCGATAAAGAACATGCAGAGAAGCAGCCTGGTTAATTACCTGAACTCCATGGAAAAAAGTTCGGGCCGCGTAAATCAGATCTTGCATAATCCCCTTTATGTCTCATTAGGTGGCTTGAACCCTTCACCACATTTAGTTTCTTAAATCTATGCTGTGTTTGACTACCTAGACCAGTGATGGCAAACCTTTTAGCGACCGAGTGCCCAAACTGCAATTCAAGACCCGCTAATTTCTTGCAAAGTGCCAATACAGCAATTTGACCTGAACACGGGTGGCTGTGAAGGGGCGATATCGGTTGCCCACAGAAAGGGCTCCGAGGGCCACCTTTGGAACTCGTGCCATAGGTTCGCCAACACTGCCCTAGACCCATTTTTATTAATAAAGCAAAGTGTTCTGCTGATATACAGCCCCATAGCACTTAAAGCACTCTCTGGGCAGTTTACAATTTATTTATGCAGGCTACACATTGCTCCCCACCCCCCCAAGCAAGCTGGATACTCATTTTACCAATCTTTCATAGTCTTTTCATAACAGCTTGTAAGCGGTTCTTGGACTACAAAGCACATCGGCACATGGTGACGCTTAATAGAAGCTGTGTTCAGGAAACATCCAACGGCCACGCTTGATCTACATTCTGAGTTATAGAATTTTTGTGGGGTACTGGCAGGGATTATTTTAAATATAAAAGCATGGCAATTTGAATTTGATGTTGTTGGTTTTAAGACCTTGGTTGAGAGAGGGAGCTTATAAAGAACTAAAGCTGAAAGCAGCTGCAGAAACTCCTTAAACAACAACAACAACAACAACAACAAATCCAAGATGCATGCATTTGTTGTGGTCTCAGCTTTAAAACACAAAAATATTTAGCTATTTCTTTTGCTGTGATTTGTTCACCACTGTCATTTTCACTGGCCATTGCACACTGTTAATGATCTGTTTATCTTTTGGAAATTATTGACTCTCATGGGCCTGTGAGTAAGAACTGTGGCCGCCTAATTCATATTTATTCACTGCTTTGCAGTGGGACGACGGGAGGGAGATAGCAATATTCATCCTGAGATTGCTGCTGTTATCTCTCGTGCCCAGTCCAAATGCAAAAGATCCAGGGAAATAATGGATGCACTTGCAAGAAGGATGCCTCTGTTTCCCAGACTTGGTCCCATTCCTTGGGTCACTCTCTGTTTAGCGTTTCTGAAATGGAAGGACCAGAAAGATCCTACTATATAGCAAATCTGACCCAACTCGTTATCAAATGCTAACGTCAGGGAAAAGTGAGAGATAGCAGGAGGAGAGGAAGGCCAAACGTGAGGTGGATTGAGACCCTAAGGAAGCCACGGCCTTCATTTTGCAACAGCTGAGCAGTTCTTCCCCCTAAATTATAAATCCAAGTATCTCATAAGAACATAACATAAGAACCTAAGAAGAGCCCTGCTGGATCAGGCCAAAGGCCCATCTAGTCCAGCTTCCTGGATCTTGCAAGTGGCCCCACCAGATGCATCTGGGAGCGCACAAGACTCGATCTCTGTCTCCTGATGCCACTCCCCTGCCTCTGGCCCTTGAAAAGTACCATGGTTTTAAGCCTGGAGATGACACATATCTCCATCATGGTTTGTCACCAGGGATGGATTTTTCCTCCAGGAATCTTTCCAATCCCCCTTTTGAAGGCATCCAGGCCAGGTGCCATCACCACCTCCTGTGGCAGGGAGTTCCACAGACTAACAACGTGCTGGGTGAAAAAATATTTTCTTTTGTCTGTTCTTACTCTCCCAGCTGTCAATTTGAGTGTATGTCCCCTAGTTCTGGTATTTTGTGAGAGGGAGAAGAGCGTCCCTCTATCCACGCATCAAACTGCGATCACCGTGTAGTGTCGCTCTTAGCTTAACACGAGCTTAAGCTAATTCCTCCTGGGGTAAGGAAATAATTTATATCTGTGGAAAATAATCATGTTGGTGGAACTTCCAGCTGTAGGTGAAGAATACCTCTTTCTTACAGCGGCTGACTTCCTCGATTCCAGGGCATGTAATTTGAGTCGAACAGAGAACATGGATCAGTCTCCAGGCTGGGTCCTCCGCGCCAATTTTTTAAGTCCTAAAAACTCCAGATGAAAGACAAGAGCACATTTTTCAAGGTGGGAAGTGAACTACCCGGAACTGGCTTTTTCCGTCTCCCTTTTGGCTTTCCAAATCCCCTGGAGACAGAATTGGGGGAAAACCAGTGGGAAAAGAGAGTGAAAGAAGGAAAAATTAACCTCCCCCCGCTCTTTCGGGGTCAACGTCTCCTCTTTGTCTGCTCCTCTCTTCAATAGAGGTCGCTGTTGTTCTTTCTTCCTTCCTTCCAAATAAGCAGGGATGTTCCAGGTTTTCCCAGGGATTTCCATTAAAAAGGGGCCTCTTTGGCCCAGCCTGTATAAAATGATGATTCGGTGACAATCTCACCATGAGTCTCATTCTCCCGACAACCTGTCCTCATTGCATCCCTTGCCTCTGATTTCTGATCTCTTTGGGCATCTCCCCCCATCCCACCCCCTCGAGACCTACATTTCCTGGTGGATCAGAACCCCAGGAGGAGTCAGGAGAGGAGCGCGTCAAACCTTTTGATCCATCCAGCCAGGGGTGTCCAAACTTTTTGCAAGGAGGGCCAGATTTGGTGAGGTGCAAATATGTGGGGGCCGACCGTTCAGCTGCATTTGGCCCCCGGGCCGGACTTTGGACAAGCCTCTGTAACATGCAAGGAGGTGGGGAGGACGCTGCAGCCACGGAGCCAGAGGTGGGTAGGCTGGGAAGGTGGCTGGGACGATAGTCAGAGGCAGGGAGGGCAGGCAAACCGTAAAACTGTAAACAAGTTATTTATTTTTTAATAGAAAGCAAAGACTTCCTTGGCTTCAGAGCCACGGACTCAGATCACCTCTCTTCAGACACCCTCTATAACGAGGGGAGGAGCCAAGCCAAAAGACACAGATCAAGGCTCTGAGGGTAGAAAGAGAAAATAATAAAATAATCCTTTGTCTTTGTCACCTTAAAACTGTAGAACTGCAAGGTACCCTCAATCATCTAGTCCACCACCCACCACCCTGCCAGGGAGTCCCAGTGGGGGAAACTGGATTCCCACACTCTGGATACCCAGTTGGAGCTGGGAGTGTTTAGCCCAGGGGTGTCCAAAGTTTTTGCAAGGAGGGCCAGATTTGGTGAGGTGAAAATGTGTGGGGGCCGACCATTCAGCCTCATTTGGCCTCCGGGCTGAACTTTGGACAAGTCTCTATAACAGGCATGTCTAAACTTCGGCCCTCCAGAAACATCAGGAGGGCTGAAGTTTGGACATGCCTGCTGTATAACATGCAGGAAGGCAGAGAGGATGCTGCAGCAACGGTAGGCTAGGCAGGTGGCTGGGGGGATGGACAGAGGCAGGGAGGGCAGGCAAACCGTAAATCTGCAAGCAGATGCCTCCATCCAGTATGGGGAGGGGCCAGCTGGCAGGGATGAGTGACAAGCTGAGCCGGTGGGCAGAAGAGGCCGCGGGCCGCTTGAAATTTGAAAACGGGCTGCATTTGGGCCCCGGGCCTGACTTTGGACATGCCTGCATCCAGCCAATTTCCCTGCATGGTTACATTGACTGATTTCATAAGACCACCAGTGCTTTCCATGTTAGTTTCCGCCCCTCGTAATGGATATTTTTTTTTCTTTTTGCATGCTCTTTGTAGCTTTAATGTTACCTTTTAATGTTGTAAGAGGCCTCTTCTAATTCCCTGTTCTTAACTTGAACATGTCTTAAATGTTCTGGGCCGTGTGTTGTCCATCGTTATTGTCCGCCACCTTTTTACATTCCCTGACACCTTCTCCGCTTATGTTCCCATGGGTTCTTGGAGGCCCGGAAGTTATTTATTTATTTATTTTGCCCTGATTTGGTCCCCCGATCTCGTCTGGCCTTGTCATCTGCTTGGGCGACTGTTGGCGCGATCCCGCCTCGGTCGCCACCCGTCCGTGGACACAAGATAGGCCTTGTTGAGGTGGAGAGACTGGGGTGCGATGCAGGCGGTCACATTGCAACCCGAAGGGTCCCCCACCCCACCCCTGCAGGTCTCCACGGAGAAACCAAAGCCAACTGCACCCACCCGCCATCCATGGTGACGACGAGCAGAAATAAGCAGAAACCCATAACAGATCAACACGGACTGTGCCAGATGTTCCAGCCTCTAGACATCTAGCGACCCTGTCAACAGGCTTCTGCAAAACTACTGGAACAACGGAAACACAAAATGTGGACTTCCATTGAAAACTGGGAGCACATAATATTAGGGTTGTGGTTAAATGTGTTGCATATTTGTACATTATTTATTTCATTAAGATGTATTCTAGTCTAGGGCAGAATTATTATTATTATTATTATTATTATTATTATTATTATTATTATTATTATTATTATTATTATTATTATTATTATTATTATTATTATTGATGTTTCTTCCCACTATTTTGTTGGTTTTCTTTTTCCTGTGTGTGTGCGTGTGTCTTTCGATTGTTCTATTGATTTTATATTGTTTGCTTAGCCTCCTTTGTAAACCGTCCAGAGTTCCCCTGGGAAGATGGGCGGTATAAAAATAAATAAATAAATAAATAAATAAATAAATAAATAAATAAATAAATAAAATATTATTATTATCACACAGCAGACTAGGCTGGATTTTGTATTATTTATTAACCACACAGCTATCTACGCTGGATTTTATATTACCAATCACTAGTCGAACGCTTCCCAAGCGTTTAGGACTCAGTGATGTATCAGCGAATTATGTGAGCAGTTCCCAGTAAGGCAGCTTTCTGCATCTGACTGATGGTGACTTTGTCAAGTCCAATCTCTTCTAAATACTTGCTTAGCTCTTTGGGCACCGCACCCAGTGTGCCGATTACCCTTGGGACCACCTGTACCGGTTTATGCCAGAGTCTCTGAAGCTCAATTTTCAGATCCTGATATCGGGTAATTTTTTTCAAGTTGTCTCTCAGTGACTCTACTATCTCCTGGTATAGCAACATCAATGATCCACACACTTTTTTCTTCTCCACAATCACAATATCCGGGGTATTATGCTCCCAAACCCTGTCTGTCTGTATTCGGAAGTCCCAAAGTAATTTTGCATGCTCATTTTCAGTCACTTTTTCAGGCTTATGATCCCACCAGTTCTTTGCTACGGGCAGATCATAGTTGCGACACAAATTCCAGTGGACCATTTGAGCAACTACATTGTGACACTGTTTGTAATCAGTCTGAGCAATTTTCTTGCAACAACTCAGTATATGGTCGATAGTTTCATCTGCCTCTTTGCAGAGTCTACATGTGGGGGAGTCAGCTGATTTTTCTATTCTAGCCTTAACTGCATTTGTTCTGATAGCTTGTTCTTGAGCTGCAAAAATCAGGGCTTCTGTCTCTTTTTTCAGTGTTCCATTGGTGAGCCATGACCAGGTCTTTTCCTCATCTACTTTTCCTTTGACTTTTTCGAGGAACTGGCCATGCAGCGCTTTATTATGCCAGCTATCAGCTCGTATTTGCATTGTTGTTTTCCAGTATTGACCCTTTGTTTGATTTACTTTAAACACCTCCCTGTTCTTAACCTCCAATAATGCTGGCTCTGTACTATTTTTTACATAATCTGCCAACGCATGCTTCTTTACAGAACTTTACAGAATCATAGAGTTGGAAGAGACCTCAAGGGCCATCCGGTCCAACCCCCTGCCATGCAGGAACCCCCATCCCAGGACTCCCGACAGGATGGCCATCCAGCCTCTGCTTAAAAACCTCCAAAGAAGGAAACTCTACCACCCTCCTTTGGGGCAGCATCTTCCACTGCCAAACAGCTCTCACTGTCGTAAAGTTCTTCCTAATGTTCAAATGGAATCTCTTTTCCTGTAGTTTGAAACCATTGCCCCGAGTCCTAGTCTCTGAAGCCATGGAAAACAAACCTGTTCCCTCTTCAATATGGGCCTTTTCACACGACCCCTAAGCTCCGTGGCAAATGGCTCCCAGCTCCAGAGCTTAAAATTATTTCCCCACCAGCTCTGGAGTTTATAGATAATTAAGTGCGACCACGCCCACCTAAGCGCGTCCCAGCGCACTTTTCATGTACCTGCTCTCTGAGGGTGAAAATTCCTGATGCGGATATAACAGTAGTGACTGCCGGGCTCTCCTTGCTTCTGTTTGTTTTTTTTTGCCCCCCGCCCCTTTAAGAGATCTGAATGCAGTGCCCGGACGGCAGAACGGAGGTAAGCGGCATTCTTTTCTTCCTTTTTTTCTCCCTCCCCTCACGCAGCCAGCAGCCAGGAGTGCGGAGGGGGTGGGAACGCAGGAATGGCGACAAACCCCTAAGATCTCTGGTTCGAATTTAAGTGGCCAGCGGATCTTAGGGGTCGTGTGAAAAGGCCCTATGACATCCTTTCAAATATTTAAACATAGCTATCATGCCCCCCCTCAGTCTTCTTTTTGAAAGGCTAAACATTCCCAGTTCCCTAAGCCGTTCCTCATAAGACATTTCTTCCAAACCTTTAACCATCCTGGTCGCCCTCCTCTGCACCTGCTTGAGGCTGTCAACATCCTTTTTAAATTGAGGCGCACAGAACTGGACACAGTACAGGAGTAACTCAATTATATTGGAGCCCTAACAACCCCCCCCCAATCGATTCAGGACTTTGGAAAGCTTCCATAAAGTTTGGGCTTAATCAAGGTGGTCGTTCTTTCAAATCTGAACCTACTCGATGTTAGAAGCTGCACCAGGTGGATTTCTGCCTGCCCTTACAAAACCAGCGGGAGAGGTATTTTGAGATGGAAGTGAATTAATAAACAATTAATAAACAATTAACCTCCCGTTAGTTGAGGAAGGCCTCTGGTACCCATTTTACAGATGGAACCAAAGGCAGGGAGATTTTCCCAAGGTCGCTGCACTAATCACCTCGGTAGAAAAGCCATCTCTTATGCCACCCACCGTGACGCCCACTCAGGAGGGGTCGTCAACAGTAAGTGCCCTCCAATCCACGTGTGTGTGTGTGTGTGTGTGTGTGTGTGTGTGTGTGTGTGTGTGTGTGTCCCCTTGCTCTAAGTCCCAGTTTTACGAGCACCTCCTTTCATTGGTGAGAGCCTGCATTGGTTTTACACATTTTAACTTGTGCTGTGGCGCTTCTCTTTCCCGTTCCAGTGTATCACATGAAGGAAGATGGTTGGATCCGGGTGGGGCGGACAGATGTGGACCAGCTGCTCCACCAGTATACGGAAGAGAAGAACTGAAGCTCTTTGCGCGGGGGGGGGGGGAGGGGTAAGGGGGCAGAGAGGCTGGCAGGGAACTCCCGAGATCCAGAGAGGTTTCCGACACTCAGGGCTGAAGGACGGAAAGGGACAAAAGCACTCGGTTGGGTGAACGGGGCCGACAATAAAGCTGCACTAAGCACTTGGATTCTCTGGCTTTGGTGTCACATTATTGATCAGCGCCACACAATTTGGAAGTGGAGCTGGCAATCTGAGGTTAATCGTTCTTCCAAAAGCCACGAATGTCATAAGAACATAAGAAGAGCCATGTTGGATCAGGCCAAAGGCCCATGTAGTCCAGCTTCCTGGATCTCACATTGTGGCCCCACCAGATGCGTCTGGGAGCGCACGAGACTCAATCTCTGTCTCCTGATAGTCCACTCCCCTGCATCTGGCCCTTGAAGTACCCTGGTTTTAAGCCTGGAGATGAAACATCTCCATCATGGTTTGTCACCTGGGATGATGGACTTTTCCTCCAGGAATCTGTCCAGTCCCCTTTTGAAGGCATCCGGGCCAGATGCCGTCCCCACCTCCTGTGGCAGGGAGTTCCACAGAGTAACAACATGCTAACTTTCCGTCACTCTGAGACTTCACAGCCTTGGGATGCATTAATGTTCCTGTCGAGATTAAAAAAGCAAATACTCACAAACCCAATGGTGCAGACAAGAAACAGTCTGGGGTTTTGTGTGGCTGCCGTTTAATCTTTTCTTCAGAAACCTCAGTGGGTGGCTTTGAATCCCTGATTTTTTCCACCGTCGTTCGGACAGGAAGGGTAGGGGAGTCGTGCCTCTCATGTCTTGTTCGTTTGGGAGGAAGCGGTGCAAAGTTTAGAACTGACCAGAAACTCCGGGCAGCCAGTCGATCAAATAACGGAGGTGCCTGGGTGGGGATGGGGAATGGGCATTATTATTAATTGATGGGTTTACCTTCTATATCCTGTGGCTGTATTTATTTTCTAGCTGGTTGGTCAGTGCAGAGATGCGTTAGGTCTCTGAGCTGAGGAGTTATAGAGGTTGGGAGTTTGATTCCCGGCTGGGCCTCCAGCGAGGAGAGCCACCCTGGGTAAGCCTTGGGAAACCTGTACAGTCTCAGGGCATCTCCAGAGGAAAAGAACGGGAAACCACTCCTGAATACAGTAGGACCCCCGTATCCACTGATTCATTATCCACTGATTCAGTTATCCATGGTTGGCAGAGGAAAAAAAATTAAATAATTAAAAAATATTAAATAATTAAAAATTAAATAATTCAGCAGCCACAAAGCAAGCTGTTGTCACAAATGGCAGCGGTAAAGCAAGCTACTGTCACAAATAGCAGAAGACCTAATTTTCTAGGTAAATACAGCCTGTCAACATCAGTGTGTGGATGTAATGCATAGTGAATGGTCATAAGTTTTCTTATTTTCCTATCTAGAATATCTAGCTCCATCTGAGTCCAGTTTATAATGCCAGTAGTATACCTGATGACCGGTATGGCCCAGCTATTAATGGCCTTGATGGTGTTACCACCATTCAGCTTACTTTTTAATACTTTTCTGACCCTTTGGATATATTCTTTACTGACCACATTTTTCACTTGCCCATGCTTGATATTATCTAATTCCAGTATGCCCAGATATTTATAGGCTTCAGACTGATTATTATTATTATTATTATTATCACACAGCAGACTATGCTGGATTTTGTATTATTATTATTATTATTATTATTATTATTATTATTATTATTATTATTATTATTATTATTATTATTATTATTATTATTATTATTAAAGGGATGTGAAACATGGACAGCGAAGAAAGCTGATAAGAAAATTTAATTCTGCTTCCCTTGTGGGTCCCAATTCCCCTTTGCGGTTTTGACATCTTCCAGCGATCATGCCAGTCCTTGTTTAATGTTACCACCTTGAGGTGACACTGGTCACTTTGTCTCTTTAATTTTTTTTATAAGAAAATCTTTGGGGTTGCATTCATTCATCTCCTTGTTTTTTGTGTGGTTTTCCTCAGCCAGAACCTTGCAATTGCAAGGCTGTGTGTGTGTGTGTGTGTGTGTGTGTGTGTGTGTGTGTGTGTGTGTGTGTGTGTGTGTGTGTGTGTGTGTGCGCGCGTGCCCGCCCACCCCTGCCAGAAGTTCCCCCTTGCAATTGTGTATGTGTGTTCCAGATCTATCCCTCCTGGTTCATTCCACCTTTCAGATGCCATAAATCAGCGAATTATAATCCGGTTTCTCCGTGTGTGTTCCTTTAGGGATGTTTACCTTCGGTTTGTGGATGTGGGTGGGTGTTGTTTTGCTCTACGCCGCTTAGAGGACTCCCTTGCACCCAGCCAGCGGCATATAAAGCCACACAATTAGCAGACGCGTCCGTAAGCCTCCAGGGGCGACCGCTGCTGAGCTCCAGGCGTTTCTAGTGGTTGATAGTTCATGATCGAGGGGGTTTCCCATCGCTTTCCAGATCTGCGGTTCCACTGCCCTTCCGTTGATTTTTTCGGATTGCACAGGTCTCCGGGTCGAGTTTCCTTCCTTGCTTATAAGACCCCCCCCTCCTCTCCCACTCCCCTCCCCATCCCTGACCTTCCCTGGCGCATCCAAGGACCCCGGCAGCCTGCCGAAGCGCCTCGAGGTCTCTCTTTTGGTGGGGGGGGGGGAGGAGATTGGCAGAGGATTCGAACCCGGCGCTCCAAGGGGCGATGCAGGGCGCCGGCGGGAAGGGCTGGGGAGAGGAGGCTCGCCCCAGAGGCGGGAGGGAGGGCCGGAGGAGCGTGTGAATGCGTGGGCCACCCCTCTTGGAAATGCGGGAACGAAGCAGCAGGTGGTGCTGCTGCTAAAACTGCAGGACGCACGAGAGGGTTTGGAGAGGGGGGTGGTGCTGGAAAAGCAGCCGCCGCCGCCATTAAACAAAAGGAGAAAGAGGGATCCGCGAGGCCCCGGCGCTGCTGCTCCTTCCTCCTCCTCCTCCGCGGAGGGCAGCGCATCTTCCGCGGGTCTGAAAGCTCCCGGGTGAGCGGAGTAGCCGCCAGGCGGAGCGCATCAAGGCGCGCCGTGCCAAACCGGAGAAGGCCCTCTTGGCTTTTTATTTTCTAAAATTTTTATTCTCTGTCCTGCCCTCCGCCTTTTTTTTTTTTTTTTGCTTGTCCCCCCCCCCGTCTTCCCCCGCCTGGCTACCTTTTCGGCTCTTTTTTTTGTTCGCCTTTCGGGCCTGGCCCCGGCGCGCGTCGCTCGCCCCGGTTTTTGCGCACCCGCCGCGCGCAAAAGCGCAAAACCTCCCGCGCGCGGGTCTTGGCCTCCGGGCACCTTTCGGAAGCTTCCGTCGCTCCGGGACCTGGGCCATTCCCCACTAAACACACACACACACACACACACACACACACACACACACAAAGGGGGGGCCGATCGAGGACCTCCCCCCCCCCTACTGCTTGGATCTCCCCCACCTCTCCAAACCAGGAGGGTCGCCAGAGAAGAAGCGGAGGCCAAGGAGAGGCCGGAGGGTCACAAAAGGCAGCTTTGCGGCGGCTCTGCGGCAGGAGGAAAGGCGATCCGGAGCCGATTCGGAGGCACCGCCGCCTCCTATGATGTTTCCTCAAAGCCGGCATTCGGTGAGGAATCGGTGTGTCGTGGGGGGGGGGTTTGGCAGCAGGAGGGAGGGCTGTAAAGAGGATTTGGGGGCGCCAGGAGGCCGGGAGATGCTCTCGGCTTCTGTTGAATTTCGGGGCCCAGGAAGGGTGGATGGATGGATGGAGGCCGGTGGGGGGGGGGGAGAAGGAGATTGGAAGGGGAGGTGTTTTTATCTCGGGGCGGGGGCAGTTGGGGTGCCGTGGGGGGGAGAGAGAAGGGATGTGAGCACCGGAGAATTGGGGGTGCAGGACGGGATGCAGGGGGGCGGGTGACGGGGGGCAGGCGGGAGAGGGGAGGTTTCCCTGCAGGTGGGGCTGCTCTTTTTTTTGGGGGGGGCGCAGCTAGCGAGGGGTGGTAAGGGCCTCACTTAAGGGGCCAGCCACGGAAGAGATCGTGATGTAAACAGGCAGGGCAGGAAAGGGGGGTTGGGTGGTTTCCTTGCCCCAGGTAGAGGGGAAGGGAGGGCAGGAACTCCCCCCACCCCCCAAAAATATAGGAATTAATCAAAGTGGGAAGTTCGATCGAGAAAGGAAAGAGGAAAACGTGAGAGGGTTTGAATTATTCTTTTTCTGAGGTGGTGTTTGGGGTTAGGAGTGGTGAACTTTCTTTGGGGGGGGGAGCGGCCGGAGGGGGCAAGTGGTGCAGTTTTTTGTTTGTTTGGGATTTGGGGAGCGAGGTTTTAGGGATTAGAGAGAGAGGCAGCAAAACTAGGCCTGGGAGGAAATGAGAATCATATCCGCAGTGAGGCGTCTGCAGACAAGAGGCTTGCTGGAGAATCCGGATTTTTGCCCCGGTTGGTTCTTTTGGGGATGGTCAAACCCCAGAATCCCCCCCAGTCCAGGGCCGATGGGGTTTGTAGTTGGGAACAAAGCCGTGCCTCTGAATTTGGGGGGATGAACAGGTAAGGAGGAGAGGAGGACAAGGCCCCTGGATAACTCTTGGGACGTTGATGGGGTGAGGTATGCAGCCCTCCACCACATTTCGCCTGGGCTACATCCTGACACTCAGGAGGTTGGCAGGGCGTTAAAACAAGAGACATGGGGTGGGCAGAGAGAGAGAGAGAAGTGGAGGATGGGTTGTGGAGTCCCTGTTGTAGTGAAATAGGGAACTGTGCCCTGCCGAAGGAGGCAAGGCAGGGACTTCCAATGGCCAGCTGACTACAACATCTATCAGGGGCATGGGGGCTCAGCAGACTAAGGCTCCGAAACTGTTGACTGCAAAGTCAGCAGCTTGGCAGTTCGAATCCCGGGTGCCACGCAGCGGAGCGAGCTCCCGCTGTTCACCCCAGCTTCTGCCAACCTCGCAGTTCAAAAGCATTTAAATGGAAGTAGATAAATAGGTACCGCCGTAAAAAGCAGGAAGGTGAAACTATGTTTCCTTGCAGCCATGCCGGCCACGTGGCCACGGACTTGCACAACACTGGCTCTTTGGCTTGAATACGGAGATGAGCACCTCCCCTAGAGTCGGACACGACTAGCACGCATGTGCAGGGAGTGGGGAACCTTTACCTTATTACAACATCTATCAGCCCCGTGTACCCAGCAGTCCCAGGGGCTGATGGGAGAGGCCTACCTTAACTATCTAAAGGAGAAGGAAACATTGGCCTTTTTAAATATTTCAATTCCCATCCACCCTCTTGAGAATGATGGGAACTGGTGTTCATTCACCATAGCGCCGGTGGTTTCCCCCAGTCCTTGTCTTAAGGGTTCTAAGTTTTTTCCTTCTGGTCTAGAATCTGCAATGCTCAGAGTAGCTCAGAGCAACCCAGAATCATTGGGTGGGTTGAAAGCAGAGTCTGGGTGTCCCATCTGTCACGGGTACTTGGATGGGGGCCTTTGCAGAGCAGGGAGTTGGACTGGATGGCTCTCGAGGTCTCGTCCAACGACTCTATGATTCAATGATTCTCTCTCTTTTCAAAGGTTTGTTTACTTTTTAAAGATGGAAACAAGCCATTTTGCAAGGTCTTTATTTATTACTTCAAATACATATTGAGCAGGTGCTGTATGTATTCCTTCATTAGCACGCTTTAAAATTAAAATAAATGCTGTCTGTTAGTTGTAATTTCTTAATGATTACCTCTCTCCCACGGCCACCATACTAATTCTGCCAAGCAAGGGAGAATGGAGCTCAAATAAATATTTAAAACTAAGATATAACTTAGTATCTCTTGCAGTGAAACAATATCCCAGAGGGAATACGATTTATTCACTTTAAAAAGTTTGTGGAAGTGGTGGTGGGGAACATTGCTACATTGTCTCTCTGGGTCTGTTTTTGAAAGGGTCAAGCCATAAAGTTTCATGGCTTTTACTTGTACCTGTTTTTATAAACTTAAAATTTCCATTTTTCCATGCATAAATATGCTTCATTAAAAAAAAGCATCTGGAAAATAAAAATGTCCAACTCCCTGTAGAACAGAAGCTTGTCAGGGAGAACATAAGAAGAGCCCTGCTGGATCAGGCCAAAGGCCCATCTAGTCCAGCTTCCTGTATCTCACATTGTGGCCCCACCAGATGCCTCTGGGAGCACACAAGACTCGATCTCTGTCTCCTGATACACCACTCACCCTGCATCTGGCCCTTGAAGTACCCCGGTTTTAAGCCTGGAGATGACACATCTCCATCATGGTTTGTCACCTGGGATGGACTTTTCCTCCAGGAATCTGTCCCATCCCCTTTTGAAGGCATCCGGGACAGATGCCATCACCACCTCCTGTGGCAGGGAGTTCCACAGACTAACAACGTGCTGGATGAAAAAATATTTTCTTTTGTCTGTTCTTACTCTCCCAGCTGTCAATTTGAGTGAATGTCCCCTAGTTCTGGTATTTTCTGAGAGGGAGAAGAGCGTCCCTCTATCCACTTTACTCATGCCCTGCATAATTTTGTACGTCTCAATCCTATCCCCCCTCAGGCTCCAGGTTCAGCCGTTCTAGATTGCCACCTGAAGGGAGTTTGATAAGTTTGGGAACAGAGTTTTTAAAAAATAAAATCTGGAATCTTGCAAGGTGACCCCATTTTGAAACCAAAGAAGGATTTATGTTGTTTGGGATTCATTACTTCACAACCAGGGCATGGTTTGCTGCTGGGTTTTATTTGCATCTGAGACCCCCCCCCAAAAAAAAGGACACAGGAAGTATAGGGCCCCCAAATGGCCAAGAAGCATGCAGTGTAAAACCCAAACCTCCTAGAACAGGCATGTCCTGATGTTTTGGACCACAACTCCCACAGTCCTTTGCCATTGGAAATACAGGCTTTGAATTCTGGGAGTTGTGGTCCAAAACATCTGGAGGGCCCTAGAGTCCAACTTCGAGTTTTTGAATTTAAAGATGGGTATTCTGGGATGTTTTACAAGTGATATAATGCTACCTCAGGGTCACCTAGAGTATATTTTTCTGTGCTTGAAACTTCCCTCTCATCTCCTCTGACAATCTATTATTCACTATAGATTTGCCTATGCAATAAGTTGGTAAAACATGCAAATGCAACCATAAGGACAGTGAAAAAGCACCCCAAACTAGAAGAAAGAAAGAAAGAAAGAAAGAAAGAAAGAAAGAAAGAAAGAAAGAAAGAAAGAAAGAAAGAAAGAAAGAAAGAAAGAAAGAAAGAAATACAGGAGACATGACCTATTTAAAAGGTGAATCACCATTTTTGGAGGTGAAATAAAACATTATTTCACTGCCAGGCACTGCTGGCAGCACCAGAGATGATGAAGAATCTTGTGGAATCTTGTAAATTAGCACATCTGTATTTTTTTCTGTCATTGCCTTTTTCCCAGAGAAAAAGGGAGCAGAGAAAGCAAGGGTCTGATGAACAATTTGGGGGGGGGGAGCACATGGTTTGTGCGAACCTCCCAAGTGGCAGCCTGTCTTGCTGACTTCCGATGTTAGTGTTTTCCACTTCCCTTGAGAAAGGTTTGGCATTGACCTTGGAGAATTAGGGTCCTAAACCTGAGCCAGGATCATAAAATTGTCAAGTCATGGGATGTGGCCCTCGGTGAGGCTGCCTTGACCCAGAATATCAAGTTAAGTAACTAGTCCTCATGATTTCTAGCTAGTTCAGATAGGAACAGAGAAAGCTGCCTTATGTCACCTCAGAGCCTTTTTGTTGCTAAACACCTGCTAATAAATTCGCCACACTGAGGAACTTCAGTATGAGGGGGAAAGTAGGGGGAAATACTTCTATGATTTGAAGTTTCTGGATCGAAAAGACCTAGTGCGTATTGGTCAGCATGTGTGACGTCTCAGATGCTCAATAACACCACTGTTCCTTCTCCGCCCCCCCGCAATTTCCCAATAGTGACAATCTGAAGTTTGGTCAGGGAAGACTTATTCTACTTGATATGAGGGGCAGGAATGTTTTCCAGAATCAGGACAGAGTGTTTATTATCCGTATTACCCATCCACACATAAGTTGTATTTAAATCCCGTTTTCCTCTGGTCAAGCTCAAGGTGGTACATGTGGAGCTTCCCGCTTTATCCTCACAAATCACAAAGGGAGGATTTGAACTCCTGTTTTGCATTTTGCAGCCTGAGACTCTCACCACTACACCACACAGCCTTCTGTAGGCAAAAAGCAGGCTGGTTCATGGGAGTGGTGTTTTTTTGGTCAGTTTTAACCATGTTGGTGAAACTGACTTGCATTTCCATTTTTCCTTCCTGGATTAACCCCCCAGCTAGTCCGTTTCAAGTGCCTCCCTTGTTTTATACCTTTGATCTTTTATTTAATCAGTTCAGGGACTGCCTCACAAATCACAAAGGGAGACGATGCACCAGAGACGATGAAGAATCTTGTGGAGTCTTCAAAATTGGCATGTGTTTGTGTGTTGTGTCATTACAGTCATGGCCAACCCTTTGTGACTCCACACCCTATATTTTTTTCTGTCTATAAGATGCCCCCACGCATAAGATAACCTCAAATTTTCCAGCCTGAAATAACAATTTCTTTCCTGTATTGTTTTCTCATTGGCTTACTCCCATGTACAAGATGACCTTAAATTTCTAGTCTAACAGTTATCTATCTATCTATCTATCTATCTATCTATCTATCTATCTATCTATCTATCTATCTATCTATCTATCTATCTATCTATCTATCTATCCATCTATCATCCATCCATCCATCCACACACACATCCACACATATATAGTCTTATACATGCAAAACATAGTATGTATTTTAGCACAAATGCAGTATCTTGATCAACCAGATGAAACGGCCCCTAGTCAAAAACAACAGAACGTTTCTGCCAGGCAGGGGGATTTTCAGTGTTTTTTTTTTGGGGGGGGTTGTGCTGTCTGGGGTGGGGTGGTGGGAGAATTGAGATTTCAGTTTTATTTTTGGAGAGGAAAGGGTAAACAAATGCTATTTAAATGCCAGGCTTCTTCTGTCACCCTGCAATTTACAGCTGCCTTTAAAAACCAACCCCTCTCTGAATGGAAGTTGTTGTGAAATTACTTGATGCTGGATGATGACCGCTTCAAATGAGGATGCTGGATGGCCCTCCTCAGCTTAGAACGGCAGAACTGAAGGGGGCCTATATGGAATCATCAAGTCCAGCCCATGTTGGGGAGGCCCGGGGGGGGGGGTTCCAACTCCAGACCTATCCCCTTGTTCACCCTGTAAGCTGTTTTCCTTCCTGAATGACACTTTCTGTTTATTGTTTATCTCGAACGATCAGCTGTAACAATCTCAACTCGCCCTTTCTCATTACACAACTCACATATTCTGGCCGGCTGTTTTTTTAACGTGCCTCACACTTTCTTCCTCTTTATTCTTTCACATCAGCACTTTTTCCTCAACCTCCCTCCCTGCTTTAAACCCACCTTTCCATTGGTCTCTCTCTTTCTACGGCCTCCTGCATGGCTCGCCGTAGGTTTCTTGAAATAAACCCACGTGCCAACTGGTTCCGTCGTTTTTATCCTCGCCTTGGGCCAATGCCCACCATTCTGCACCCTGCAGTAGAACCAAGAATACACGCCCGTCCTAAAATGCGCAGTTTCTAAGCTGGTATGAAGCTTGTGCTGGAGGTTATGTTCCTTGCTCTTACAAAGCTGCCGGGGGTGCGCGTCTGTATTCTCATTTTGATTACATAGCTCTCTGTCCACCTTGGCCCCGGTTTCTGGCTTGTCACGGATTATCATGAACCCTGTGCTTTTCAGTTTCGTGGTCAGATTGGGTTCCTGTTGCATTGATTTTATCGGGTGGCCTTCTAAATGGCCTCCCCTTCTCCCCACCTCGGTTTTCCACTCTCCGAAAAATCTTTTTCTTCTTCTTTTGAACATAATTGTGACGACAGAACCAATTGTCCACTCTCTTTGGCTAATAATAAATTCGGATCCTTTATCAGTTGGTAAAGTGTGGTTTGTTTGATTACTGTATTTTTTTTTACCCTCCCGTTTTGTGCTGTTTTAGGGTTCCTCTCACCTTCCCCAGCAGCTGAAATTCACCACATCAGATTCCTGTGACCGGATTAAAGACGAGTTCCAGCTCCTACAAGCCCAGTACCACAGGTACGTTCTCGGGGGGGCAACCCCCCCATCTCTTGCCCTCCATCGCGGTTTCACTTCCTCTTTCTGCCAATCACCTTTGTAGTCTATTGATTTTTAAAAGCACTTTTGATCTGGGTGTCAGCCAAAAGGACGCTCGGAAATGACTTACGTCTAAGTTGCATATTTATTTCTTTAATGCGCTCCACTGCCAGCAGGCTTACGGTTAAACAGAAGATAGGATACAAGAAGGGAAAAGGGGGAGAAGGGAAGAGGAAAGGAACAGAAATTACACTTCAGTAGGGCTGGCGGCTTTGTGTCATTTCTTTACTCCTCTCTTGAGTAGACGGAGCTATCAAGATTATTATACAATATTAATCAGGTGCTGTCAGGCAGATTCTGTTCTTTTTGGGGATTTCTTGGTCACTCTCCCTTTTTTTGGGGGGAGGGGGAGTGTGCAGATTGGCTCTTCTCCCGGGAATCGAACTCGCAACGCTCAGGTTTGTACCCAGAGACCTCCGCCGCTGAGTGATCTAGCCAGCTGTTATGGTGTCACTAATACGGTTGCTAAAGTCCGCGAGAGGTTGATTAACAGCGAATTGCCCCAATAGCACACACCGTCCCCATGCAGAAGTCATGACTAATAAATACATTGCACCCATTGCCAATTGTACACAGACTGGCACTTTAGGGCCTGAAAATGTCAGACGGAACTTTTAAGCATAGCATTGGAATGAATCCTGAAGATACTGCGGGCTCGTGAATCAATAAAAGCAGGGCAGGCAAAGTCATGGTGCTAGAAAAATGGAAGATGGTTTTGCACGGGGCAGTGTTTTGAACGGTGGGTTAGGTCACCGTAGCAGTGCAGGAATTTACAGAACAGGACAGCCTCAGGGAGTAGGCCTCCCTTTTTCTCATTAACTGGCACTTACAGTCTCGAGGACCCACAGTAAGGCAGGAGAAAGAATAAAATATATATCCTTTACTTCCTGTGCAGAACTGATCCAACAGTAAACGGAGCAACAGGACTGCTGTCAGCAACAGGCTCCAGAGAAGGGGAAATCTCAGAAGCAGAGGCGGGGCTCTCTTTGAACTCAGGGACAGGGAAGGAACGATTGGTTTAATGCTGGATGGACGGGACAGCCCAGAAAGGTCCCTCCCAGCCACACCTACTAAATAAAGGCAGCAAGCGGGGTTGCAAAAACTACCAACAGAACAGATTCTTGAAGTCTCTGCCAGTGTTTGTTTTCTGAAGGATGAAAATAAGGTTTTCCTGTTGTGCTCATGTGTCCTTTCTATACCGTTTGCTCATCCGGGGTGGGGGGAGCACACCCCCGTTTCTTTTTCCTTGACAGCCTGAAGTTGGAGTGTGACAAGCTTGCCAGCGAAAAGTCGGAAATGCAGCGCCATTACGTGATGGTAAGATTCGCATGGGTGACGGGGCGTGCCCGGGGGCAAGGGGAGGGGGGACGCCATTCGCTGTGGAACAGTAGGGCATTATTTGTGTGGCTCTGCCAACATCCTTTTGCTGTCCTTCATAAGGAAGCCTGTGTTTTCATGGCATTTTAGCCCTCGTGACTGCTAAACCCTACTTAAATGTACATGGAGCACCCCTCTTAGATACATTAAAAAGTGTTGATGCCTTGTTAGGTGACTTGCAGCAAACTCTAAGCAGGCGGTGGTGCTATGTGAAGCTAGCTTTAACAGCACCCCACCTCTCTAGCCAACAAAAACAGACCCTCCATGGACAGGTGCAGCCCCCCCCCCCAATTTGGTTCCAGAGGGGAAACAAGCAAGTCACCAATACTCATGATTTTCTGGGTGGCATCTTATATTGGGGAGGCTAGAGTTCAGACTTTTCGTGCGATGCACCGAGGAAATTAACACGATGTTTTATTTTCTTGTTCAAAATCTTGCACGCGCTGCCTTGACTCTCTCTGCCTGCTGGACTTCAAGTATTACGAGATGTCCTACGGACTCAATATAGAAATGCACAAACAGGTGAGATACCATGCGGTTGCTCTCTGGAAGAAAACCTAAAGGCTGAAACCACTGCATACTGCTTCCCAGCCTCCTTGTGTCTCCAGAGCCTCTGTTTCACTTCCTTCATGGCTTCCCTGTGTCAAATCTTAAATGCGTCTGTCTCCCGAATGCAGGACCCTGTTTTCTCGTGTTGTGCAAAATGCTGTCAGCAAATTTTTAACAGGCTTGGTCACCTGTTCCAGGTCCCCCTTCTTTAAACCTTTGTTCTTCTTGTTCCATTTGAATATTAGGAAGAACTTCATGACACTTAGAGCCGTTCGGCAGTGGCATACGCTGCCACAAAGGAGGGTGGTAGAGTCTCTTTCTTTGGAGATTTTTCAGCAGAGGCTGGATGGCCTTCTGTCGGAAATATTGTGATGGGGTTCTTGCATGGCAGGAGGTTGGACTGGATGCCCCTTGGAGGTCCCTTCCAACTCTATGGCTCTATGATTCTTTCTCCTCCGTTTGTCGTGGAGAAGATTTCTTAGGAAAGCATTGAACAAAGATTAACAGAGATTCCGTTGAAAGGAAAATAAATTGCAAGCTAATTGACATTAGACATTCCTTAGGAATTCTCTTTTTTGTGCTGTTGAATGAGGTGCCCTCCAGAGCTCAGTGGCTGCAAAGGAAAAAGAAAAAGAAAGGCAAATGCAATTCTAGAACTTGTTGCCTTCTGTTCTGCTAATGCGTTAGGCCTCATCCTGCATCCTGTGTCCAGTTCTGGACTTGAAGGAGGGTTCCGAGACAGCAGAACAAGTTCAGAGGAGGGCAAGAAGGAGAATCGGGGCGCCTGGAAACGGAGTCTTACAAGGAAAGACGGAAAGAACTGGGAACCTGTTCCGCCTTGAGCAAAGGATACGTAATAATGGGCTCCAGTTACAAGAAGCCAGGTTTTCGTTGAACATCCGGGGGGGGACGGGACTTTCTGACGGTTAGAGCCGTGCGACAACGGAAGCAGTGGCTGCGGGAGGTGTTGAGTGCTCCAACAATGGAGGAATTTAGACCATCACAAACCAATATGACATAAATGTTGTTCAATGCTTTTTTTTTAAATTGTAGTTTTATAATCTTTAATTTTTTAAAAAAGACCACCGCATAAGAACTTAAGAAGAGCCCTGCTGGATCAGGCCAAAGGCCCATCGAGTCCAGCTTCCTGTATCTCACAGTGGCCCCACCAGATGCCTCTGGGAGCGCACGAGACTCGATCTCTGTCTCCTGATACCACTCCCCTGCCTCTGGCCCTTGAAGGAACCCGGTTTTAAGCCTGGAAATTAAACACATCTCCATCATGGTTTGTCACCTGGGATGGACTTTTCATCCAGGAATCTGTCCAATTCCCCTTTTGAAGGCATCCAGGCCAGATGCCATCACCCCATGCTGTGGCAGGGAGTTCCACAGACTAACAATGCACTGGGTGAAAAAAATATTTGGCTGGTATCCAGCTGCCTAGGTGCCCTAAGCACATCCGATCTCGCCTGATTTCGGAAGCTATGCAGGGTCGGCCCTGACTAGTACTTGGATGGGAGACCACCAGGGAATAGTAGGTGCTGTCGGTGCTTGGAGTAGGAACTGGCAAACCACTCCAGGATTGCTGCCAAGAAAACTCCATGGACATGGGGTCATAAAGATTCGGTCCCGACTGTCACAACACAACACAACACACACACACACACACACACACACACACACACACACACACACACACACACACACACATCCTTGGATTTCTATTCCTACTTTGTGGAATAGGCCCCTTCCATCTCCATGATTCGAATCTGTGATCACATGTGTGTGTGTGTGTCCCCCCCGATATATTTGACGCGGGAGTCTCTTCCCCACTCACTTTCTCTGCTCTTCTCATTTCAGGCCGAAATTGTGAAGCGGTTAAATGGGATCTGCGCCCAGGTCTTGCCGTACCTTTCTCAAGAGGTAGAGATCTTTATTTATCTCTATGTTCAACTTTTCATATCTCTATGTTCAACTTCTAGGTTCAACCTCATTTATCTCTATGTTCAACCCTATTTATCTCTATGTTCAACTTTCTGCATCTCTATGTTCAACTTCATTTATCTCTATGTTCAACTTTCCATATCTCTATGTTCAACTTCTGTGTTCAACTTGATTTATCTCTCATGTTCAACTTCCCTTATGTACCTCCGTATCCGTCCTGTTTTTTTGGCCAACCAAGAGTTCACCCGGCCCCTGCTTAGCCTTCCGGAAACAGGTGTGGCCCCCCCTTTTCCGACCACGGAAACTCAACATCGTCCCATTTCGCAAAGTCAGGATGCTCGGGGAGCCAGAATTGCCGTCAACAGGGATGAACCCCGTGGCACCCCATTGGCCCTGGTGCCCTGGGAACCCTGACCCCCCAGGGCTGCTCCCACTCTAGTTTCATCGGGTGCCCCTCCAAACCCATTTTTCTCTCCCTCCACTGCTCTGCCTGCCCGTTGTGCTGGTAGACCCGGTCTCTGCGAAATGGGCCTTGGCCTTCACCTCTCCGCTCTTCTTCTCTTGTCTCCCCAGCACCAGCAGCAGGTCCTCGGAGCCATCGAGCGAGCCAAGCAAGTGACGGCCCCTGAACTGAACTCCATCATCCGGGTGGGTGGCGCTCCTGACAGAGACTCGGTAGCGGGTGGGGTGGGGGAGGCGGGTGGGAGTCTGGAAAAAAGGCACCTATGGGGGGATAGGATTGAGACATACAAAATTATCCAGGGCATGAGTCAAGTGCATAGAAGGACGCTCTTCTCCCTCTAACAAAATACCAGAACGAGGGGGACATCCACTCAAATTGAGGGCTGGGAGAGTGAGAACAGACAAAAGAAAATGTTTTTTTCACCCAGCGCGTGGTTAGTCTGTGGAACTCCCTGCCACAGGAGAGGTGGGGTGGGCACCTGGCCTGGATGCCTTTAAAAGCGGATGGGACCGATTCCTGGAGGAAAAGTCCATCATCCCAGGTGACAAACCATGATGGAGATGTGTCATCTCCAGGCTTAAAACGGGGGTCCTTCAAGGGCCAGAGGCAGGGGGAGTGGACTATCAGGAGACAGAGATCGAGTCTCGGGCGCTCCCAGAGGCATCTGGTGGGGCCACTTGTGAGATCCAGGAAGCTGGACTAGATGGGCCCTTCTTGGCCTGATCCAGCATGATGGCTCTTCTTAGGCTCTTATGTGTCCGGCTGACGGCCTTGCAGGGGAAACACCAATGTCCTCCTAAATTCCTAAATTTTAGACGAGTGCCGCCCCTAGAGTCGGACACGGCTAGCATGCGTGTGCGGAAGGAGGGGGGATAACCTTTCCCTTTTCCCTTAGCGAGGGGGGGTCTGTCGAGCGAGGAGCTGAAAGCCCCCCCCCAGGTCAGATTGATTTCCTCTTGCCAAACGGGGCTGGGACGGCGCCCGCTCACTCACCCCGCTCTCCTCTCTGCTTTCTCTCTCTCCCCCCCTGAACTTCCTTACAGCAGCAGCTCCAGGCTCACCAGCTGTCCCAGTTGCAGGCGCTGGCCCTGCCCTTGACCCCGTTGCCGGTGGGTTTGCAACCGCCGGCCCTGCCCGCTGTCAGCGCCAGCTCGGGCCTCCTCTCCCTCTCCACCCTGGGCTCCCAAGCCCACCTCTCCAAGGAAGACAAGAATGGGCACGACGGGGACACCCACCCGGATGACGATGGGGAGAAGTCGGATTAAAGGGGCTCCGGTGCGGGGTGGGGGTGGGGGGCGAGGCGGGGCAGGGGATCAGTAAAAAATATAATAATAATAATAATAACCATAATTGCAGTGTCCCCCAACGAGCGCTGGAAGGAGCTGCTGGTGTCCGGCGGAGTGGCGAGGAGGCGGCGAACGGCCGGATGTGCCCCGCGACTCCTTCGTTGGGGGTCTTCCGTCTCTTCGCCTCCCCCACCACCCCGTTGCAGCAATAATGCTCAGCGCTGCTCCCCCGCTCATGATCCTGCCCCCCCCCTTGCATGAGCAACGCCACCGCCACCACCCCCATTCAAAACGAAACAAAAACCCTCGTTCGGTGACGCGGCAGGGCGTGGTGTGTCTGTGTGCATTGGCGGGGAGGCTGCAAAAGCTGCGAGGAGATTGGCACCGGCCTCTCCTTTCCTTCCACCCGCCTGGCCCCGATTTGAAAGCCAGTGTCCCCACAACGTTCAGACCAAGAGCCGCAGCGGCCTCGTGCTCCATGTCTCCCCCCCCCAGCCGTGCACGGTCTCTCGCTCCCATCGCCTCTTGTGTACTTGTAGCCCGTTCTGTTGTTTCCGTCTTTGTGTTGAAACTGAAACTCGAAGGGAGGGGGCTGTCCTTCCGCCATGGGGTCAGATCCTCGCAGGACATCTCCCTCTCCCCCCCAATACGGTGTTGTGCTTGTATCCTGGTGTCCTAAAATAGAAGGGATTATATAGGATACTTAATGTGCCGAGGCAGTGAAGACAGCAGTTTGGAAGCTTTTTTTTTGGGGGGTTGTCAGGCTGATGCATTCCCCTGAATGCAGTTTAAATCAGAGCTTTACCCTGATCCATCACCCCCAGAAATGTTGAGACCTTTGGCACAAGGAGGGCAAACTAGTTGTGTTTGTTGCCTCTGCGACCCGCACAGTTTTTGATTGGCTCTTGGCGTGTTAGACGGTCGGGGCGACGTGTTGAACCCGGACGGATGTTTTTCAAGCCCCATGAGAGGCACCCGAATTGTTGTCTGATTCTCCCGCCCCACACCGGCTCATTGGTTTTGTATCAGCTAAGTGGAATTTCAAGGGACCAGTAAATGGCACGCACATGCGCACGCACACACAAACTAATTTTGCAAGCCTGTTGTGTTCTGTGCTGTACAGTTATTTCCGTAGTTGTGTTTGACTTAGTGTCAGGTCAGGCCTCGAGGCCGAGGCGGGGACTCGCCCAGCTGAAGAGAGGGGTCTTTCCTTTCCCCATAATTCGGGCATGGGGAAGATTTGCTTTTTGTGTACTCCAGTGCCCATCCATCCCCGTTTAGGGACAAGGGGCACTGTAGTCCGATAACGCAGCCGCAGGTCCCTCCGCCCCACTTACGCTCATTCAGGTGGGGCAGAATAAAGCCCCTGTTCCTGTTTCTTTGTCACTCTTGATTCGCCCCCCCCACAACCATCCACCCGTCTGACAGAAAGCTGATTCTGAGTTCAAGGGGTCAGTGGATCCACTCCGGGTTTTCCCTTGGATTTTATAGTCCCAGTCCAAGATGGGGACTCCCTCCCTCCCTCCCTTGCTCCAGCCAAATGAGCTCCCTGTGGAAGGTTCCTGCAAAGTCACGGCCTGGACCCTCTGCCCTCCCCATGGATTGGAGTCTCCAACTTACATCTCTTCTTGTGCCGCTTGTGATCTGCTCGTTTTTTTTTCTTCTTCTTGCCCTGATGACCTCCTGGTGGGGAGTTGCGTGCACAGACTGGAACTGGGTTGGTGGGGGGGGGCATGTGTGTGTGTGTGTCCTTTGTAGATGTCATCCGCGCCTCCTCCTGCTCCTCCCCAGTGCATTGTCTTTTCCTCGGCAACCCAAGTCACCCTTTGGTTTGAATCCGTTCCGCCTCTTCCTTCCCACTTCCCTCTCCAATGTCATCTGCATCCTGTTTATACCCCCCCTCCCGCCAATGTTTTAGAGGATGAGATGAGCACCTTTTGTCATTATGCATGTATTTTGTTTCTAAGGTAGCACAGAAGAAAAAATTTATATATATAAATATAAAAATATATAAATATATTAGTTCTGTAACTCCTTGCAAATCTCATTACCCTTTCGCCTTTGGCATCCCGGTCTTTCCTTCATTTCCTGGTCAACCTGGATTCCGAATCTCATGTAACTTCTTTGTGGGTATGACTTTTTTAAAAAAAAAATTAAAAAAAAATTCTACGTGGAAAAGGGGAATGTGTTGGGCGGACGAAATGAAGTCATCTTTGCCCATCTGTTTTTTTTAAACTCCCCATTGATGTTTTTTTAAAGGATACTGTGGGTTCCCCCCGTCTTCTCTTTCTGTACACTAACCTGGCTTCTTTTCTCTCCCCCCCTTGTTTAACAGAAGAAAATTTACGACAAAAATAAAGAACCCTCCCCCCTTCCCCATGTTTGTATATATTCCTTCATCGAAAGGAAGAGGGGGAAAAAAGATCTTGTTTGCTTCATGTGTTTATTAATCACTTAACCTATATTAAGAGGAACTGAGAAAAATAATAATTCTGTATTGAGGATGTAATAGCTGTGCCTTTTCAAATAAAAAAATCAGATGGTTGGTTATAATGTGACAATTTGTTTTTCTAAAACAACAACAAACCTATGCATTCTTTGTCTTCTTTTTCTTTATTGTAGAACCCCGGTATCCACTGGGGATTGGTTCCAGGCCTTCCTGTGGATAATGAAAACCATGGATAAGAGAGAATGCTGCCTCCGCCAAAAAAAAAAAACCCGCTGTTTTGTGACAGCAGCTTGCTTTACGGCTACTGTTTTACGAGAGTAGCTTGCTTTGTGGCTGCTGAATTATTTAATTTTTTTCCTGTGCTCACCGTGGATAACTGAATTGGTGGTTAATGAATCAGTGGATACGGGGTTCCTACTGTATTTTGTGAAGCAACCTGACCCCAAAAGGATTTGTTGGATGTGGCAGTGTCGTTTTGCTGCCACTAGAGGGAGCACCTGCCTTGTAGTCTGCTCTTGAGCACTACCAGTGGTGGAGGATGGATACTACACTTGGTTTTGTTAAATCTCCAAAAATTGGGGGCGGGTTAACAAACTGGGGTATGGCGGCTCAGCGGGCTAGAGCACTGAAAACCGGCTGCTAGAAAGTCAGCAGCTCAGCGGTTCGAATCCCGGGTGCTGCGCAGCGGAGCAAGCTCCTGCTGTTCACTCCAGCTCCTGCCAACCTAGCAGTTCGAAAGCAGGTAAATGCAAGCACTGTAAACAAATAGGTACCGCCGTAAAAAGCGGGAAGGTAAAACAGTGTTTCCATGCAGCCATGCTGGCCACATGGCCACGGGCTTGCACAACACTGGCTCTTTGGCTTGAATACGGAGATGAGCACCGCCCCTAGGGTCGGACACGACTAGCACGCATGTGCGGGGGGAACCTTTACCTGTAGGCGCCTGGAGTCGGTCACGCGCACACACACAAGTAAACTGGCTTTTCTTGTTCGGAATCGGACCTGTTTACACCGCCACAATGATCGAGGGAGAAGGATCAGGGTAAAAAAAAATGCAAGGGGTTACGCGCGATGCACAGTTTTGGGGGAGGCTGTGTGTCCGCGGGGGGGCTCCGAAAAAGAGGGATTTATTTATTTATTAGATTTCAATACTATGCCGTCTAGCAGCAGAGCCCGCTCTGGGTTGGTGTACAAAATTAACGGATGCAAAATTAATATACCATATATAGAGACAGTGCAATATAATAAACACAATAAACAGAACTAAATCAATCATTTGCTCAGCGTTGCTCTTAAGTCCCGTCAGAAATGTGGACAGTTCAGTTTAACATGAGGGATCTGAGGTGTGGGGGTGCCCTTGACTCTACCCAGTGGTTCCCCCCCCCCCAGGGGTCGTCTTACCCTCCTCCCGCGTCCGTTGCCTCTGCTTGATTCCATTTACAGCTAGCAAGGTCTAACACCCTCGCATCAAGACGGGAGTCGTCTCCTGGAGCATCACTAATGCACAAACAGTGGGGGAAGTTGTTTTGGTTGTGGGGAAGCTGCATCAGTTTAAAAGAAAAAGGGGGGGGGAAATGAAAAAGCATCAATAATTAAAAAATCTGCACAGGAGACTGGAAGTGAAAACAAGCCAAAGAAGAGTGTGTGTGTGTGTGTCAGCTGGTGAGGTTCTCCAAGACCTGTAATGTCCATAGGGAGCAGACCCGTAAATAGGGCAGGGGAACCAGCGCCTTGCCCTCATTTGCTGAAATTTCCCAGGGCTCCCGAATCGGACAAATGCGAGGAAAATAAACAGCACGGCCTCTTTCATCTGTTCCTTCTCTTATTGGGAAGCAAGAACCTTCAGGGTTTATAATGTTTTTGACAGGGCTGGGTCCCTGTTTGTTTGTCTTGGGGGACTTGAACCCACGACCCACGGGGAGCAAACGGGAGACAGTGGTGGTTCTGTCCAGGGAGAAAACTGGCTCGGATGGACTGCACTGTGCTCTTCGTAAAACTGAGGCTCAGACGTGACAGCCGAACCACGCATGTGGCCAAAACAAGGTCTTCCCATTTTTATTGCCCCCAACAACCTTCCGTCTTGGACAGCGTTGCCTAATGGTCAAGGACAATGGGGTTTGCAGTCTTGAAAACCTGGAAATGGCAGCTGTTGAAGCCGGCCAGCAAAAAAACAAAGAAACAAAAACTCTCCGGTTCCCTCTAGTGGTCACTTCTGATATTGTTCTCTCTTTTTTTTTTTGGTCCCCTCTAGTGGTCAGTTCCAATATTGCCTCTTGCAAATATTTCCCCAAAAATACAAAGCAGCAAACCTTTAGGGGCAGGGGTTTGACTTTCTTAGTACAGTAGGACCCCCGTATCCACTGATTCATTATCCACTGATCCAGTTATCCACGGTTGGCAGAGGAAAAAATTAAATAATTCAGCAGGCACAAAGCAAGTTGTAAAGCAAGCTGTTGTCACAAACAGCAGCTGTAAAGCAAGCTACTGTCTCAAAACAGCAGTCATAAAGAAAGTTACTGTCAGGAAACAGTAGTTTGGGGGTGGGTGGGCAGGCATTTTCTCTTATCCACAGTTTTCATTATACACGGGAAGGCCTGGAACCAATCCCCAGCGGATACTGGGGTCCTACTGTACTTGGTACTTGATGAGAAAATGAGAGGAGTCCTGAATAACAGATACTTCTGAAGGGTGAAATGGACTAGGAAACACTCCTTGTAACTAGTTACTTCTGAGCGCCGGAGAACCCAGTTGTCCACAGATAGGTCTCCCCAACGCTTGCCATCGGACGTTTCCCATCCACATGGAAGGCAGAATCGCAACCTACAGTTGTTGACGCCTCTCATGTTCTACGAGGATGGAGGCTGGTTAAAATCTACTTAAATATATATTCTGTCCTATGCTTTACTTTTAAAAAAAACATGCTGAATCCAACATGGTTTCTGATCTCTACTATCGACGGAGACTTTTATACTGAGTGGCAACCCTGAAGCCCTCCAGACCTGCTTGGATGATGATCACACACACACACACACACACACAGAGAGAGAGAGAGAGAGAGATCTATTGATCATACCACTGAGGTTTGAGCACCACTATCTGGCCACCAGCTGCTGACCCTTTTCTAAAACTACTCTGCCCGGTCCAGGGAATGGGTGCTCCCGGGATGCATAGGGCATCGGAGCAGGTATCCAGTGCCCACTCAATGCCACCTCTCTCTCCTCCCCCCAACCCCAAATCTGTCTTTGACAAGGGCAGCCACAAATCCAGCCAAGTAAATAAGGTAATTAATAAAAGATTAGGAGGCAATGTGGTGCATCAAATATTTAGTCCCCACAGCTGGCAGGGGGGGGCGGGAGAAGGAGGGAGGGGGGAGGGAGGGAGAGGGGAGAGGCACAGCTGGCAAAAGCAGCATTTCAGGGGGAAAAAAGAAAAAGGCGCAGGGCTCCTCTAAGCATCAACAGAGTGCCAGGACCTGTCCCACAGGACCGAAGGGCTAAGTTGGGCACTCGAATTGAAAGGCATTTTTCATCACGGGGAAAGACAAGGGCAGGCGAGGAAGTGTTTGGGCAGCTTAAGAGTGCTTTTCTTTATGATTAGGGGCAAGGCTGAGGACAGCATCGGGTCTGCCTGCGAAGGGCTCCCCTACCATTGGAGCTGATGCCGCCGACCACGGCACCTAACTCCGCCTACTATTGCCTATGACTCCGCCTATGTTTACATCAGACCCCACCCACCACTGAACCTGGCTCCGCCTACTATTGCATTTGACTCCGCCTACCATTGCACCTGGCTCCACCTACTACTGCATTTGACTCCGCCTACCATTACACCTGGCTCCACCATTGCATTTGACTACCATTGCACCTGGCTGCATTTGCATATGACTCCGCCTACCATTGCACCTGGCTCCACCTACTATTGCATTTGACTCCGCCTACCATTGCACCTGGCTCCACCTACCATTGCATTTGACGCCGCCTACCATTGCACCTGGCTCCGCCTACTATTGCATATGACTCCGCCTACCATTGCACCTGGCTCCACCTACTACTGCATTTGACTCCGCCTACCATTACACCTGGCTCCACCTACCATTACACCTGGCTCCACCTACTATTGCATTTGACGCCGCCTACCATTGCACCTGGCTCCGCCTACTATTGCATTTGATTCCATTGCACCTGGCTACCATTGCACCTGGCTACCATTACACCTGGCTCCACCTACTACTGCATTTGACTCCACCTACTATTGCACCTGGCTCCACCTACTATTGCATTTGACTCCGCCTACCATTGCACCTGGCTCCACCTACTATTGCATTTGACTCCGCCTACCATTGCACCTGGCTCCACCTACCATTGCATTTGACTCCGCCTACCATTGCACCTGGCTCCACCTACTACTGCATTTGACTCCGCCTACCATTGCACCTGGCTCCACCTACTATTGCATTTGACTCCGCCTACCATTGCACCTGGCTCCACCTACCATTGCATTTGACTCCGCCTACCATTGCACCTGGCTCCACCTACTACTGCATTTGACTCCACCTACCATTGCATCTGACTCCGCCTACCCTTTTTCCTTTTCTGCCGCCACGATGCCTTTGTGCCCCAAATGGCCCCCTCTGTCCATTTGCTCCGGGCGAGAGGAGCAGGCGGTTGGAGCACCTGCTGGACTAGGAGTTCGAATCCCCGCTGTGCCTCCTGGGGGGCAGGGGCGGGTATGCGTGGCCAATTGGGTGACACGCCTTGACCGGTGGGCCACTGGCTGTCAGAAGCAACTTAGCACGGAACTGCTGGAGATTGCAGGCGTTAAAGTGGGGCTGTGGCGCCCGCGTTCGGGAGTTCGATTCCCCTCGCGCCGGGCCTCCTTGATCCGGGTTGGGCTGGATGCTCTCGAGGGGTCCCCTAATCCCGCGCTGCCTTTCCAAAACCACAATAGTCCTGGATCACATCATTTAGGGCAAATCGTGCTCTCTCTCTCTCTCTCTCTCTCTCTTTATCCATGCGGTGCGCGCATGTGGCCTGCCGGGGAAGCCATGGGGGCAGAAAATCCCTGTCGAGCACCTTTTAAATATATATATATATATAATGTATATATAATTCCATCTCTTCTCCCCACCACCCCCACCACCCCCAAACCTGGGCACCAGCGCTTTTCTCTCTCCCAGGGCGAAATCCCTCTGCGTATGCTCAGAGGGCACCCACCCCGTCCTTCGGCACATCCCCATAGGTGTTTATAATATCTCAGTGGGGCTTGGTCCTTTTTTTTTTTTTTTTTTTTTTGCAGAACGGAGCCTGGCTCTGGAATTAAGGCCAGCGAAAGGGGGGGCAGAAGGAGGAGGAGGAGGAGGAGGAGGAGGAGGAGGAGGAGGAAGCGCGCACGCACACACACACAACACACACAGAGCGCAGAAAAACAAGAGTATTTTTATTTTATTTTATTTTTATTTTTTGGACCCCCCCCCCCCCCCCCCAGAGAGCCGCGGAGCTTTTGATGGAAGCTCTGGGTGCGCTTAATGCTGGAGGCATGAGCTGTTCTCGCCCCCTCCTCTTTCTTTTCCACCCCCCCTTGATTTCCCCCATCTCTCTCTCTCTCTCTCTCTCCCTAATGCTTGATTGATGGGCAGCAGAAAAGCCTTGACTAGGTTAGATCAATGGGTTGCAATTATAGCAACCAACCAGTCAGGGGGAAGGGGAAGCGCGGAGGGGGGGAGAGAGAGAGAGAAGAAAAAGAGAAAAAAATAAAAAAACCTGGGGGACCCACGTTACTTTGATTGACAGGGAGGAAATGGGAGGAGGAGGAGGAGGAGAGAGAGGGGTGGTGGTGGTGGAATCTTTGCAAGGGTTTCTGGGAAATGTAGTTGCCTGCATCTTGCAGCTGGCTGCTGCCACCTCCTTTCCTCCTTGCAAGGAGGTGCCTCTGGTTTGCCCTGCAGAGCCCATGATCCCCTTCCCCCCCCCAGCTTGGGCTGGGGTGGGGGTGCATCATGGGACTCGGAGTGCACCGGGATAAACCCCACCCCCACCCCCACCCCCACGCTTGGCGAGGACAAGTCCTTGGGTTGAAAAGTTTTGCGGATGCCTTTAGGGGGGTTTAATTTTCTTCACACACACACACACACACACACACACACACACACACACACACACACACACACACACACACACACAAATGCTTCTGGGGGCAAAGAAAAGAAAACCGGTTCATGCCCCAAAGGAGTCCAAGAAAGCGTTGAGGTTTATTTATTTTATTAATAATGTCATTTGATTTTTCTATCATTCCGTTCTCCCTCTTGGCCTCGGCACAGGGGACCCCCCCCCCAAGGCAGCTTAGGAAATGGAGTGCGACACAGAACTTATAAGATAGGGGTTGTGTGTGTGTGTGTGTGTGTGTGTGTGAGAGAGAGAGAGAGAGAGAGGATGCAATTAAAATATCTCATTTTAACACCACAGGGCTTCGAAGAGCGACTGAACGAAATTAAAAGTAAAAGGCACAGGCGAAGTTCGGGCAACGAAGGAGGAGAGAAAAGGAACAATCACTAAAAGCTCCTTCAGTAGATCTCAGCAGATTATTCCTATTTTTGTGACACTATTTGATCATGAACTGTTCATTGTGTACCAATGGAGGTATCCGTGAATTGCCAGGTATGTGCTGCACCTCTAAAAGTGAATGGTTATTTTTAATATTTTAAACTTGCATTTAGTTCTGTTTTTAATCTTCGCCTATGTATAATTTTTTTAAACATGGCAGCTAGGTAGGAAGGAAGGAAGGATTACACAGATAGATAGATAGATAGATAGATAGATAGATAGATAGATAGATAGATAGATAGATAGATAGATAGATAGATAGATAGATGATAATGTGAATGAGTATCAAACTGGACTCCTTCAAAACGACCGCCATGCGAAGGAAGGAAGGAAGGAAGGAAGGAAGGAAGGAAGGAAGGAAGGAAGGATAGATAGATAGATAGATAGATAGATAGATAGATAGATAGATAGATAGATAGATAGATGATAGATAGATAGATAGATAGATATAGATAGAAGACCTTGAAAAAAACAACTCAGGATTGTTATTATGTAACATCACATAATAGTAAACTAAATTGTTGTTATTATGTAATATATCTAATGAGGCTTCCTGGGAGATTATGAAGAAGGCCAAGTCCGTCTGTGTTTATTTATTTATTTTTAATTATAGAAGAAATGACGTGCCCATCCCAGCGATGGAAGAGACCATAGGGAAGAAGGCGTTTGCCATCCCCGGAGATCTTAAGCCTCTGCAGAAACATCCCAGCCTCCTTAAGATTTAGCAAAAATCGTCTCCCCTCCCGAAGTCAAAATCGACCTGCCCTTTTCTCCTGCTCAGCTACAAAGATTGGCTAGGCCAGGCCTCTCCCTTTAGGCGAGGTCTATCTCTTTATCAAAAGGCCCTGGCTCTTGGCTTGAGAAAACAGCTTCTCTTTACAAAACCTGCAGGGAATCCTTTGAGAAATCTTTACGAAATCCATTTCTCTGCTCTAGTCCCTCTTTTCCCTTCTCCCTGTTCCCTCGAGCACTGATGGGATGGCGAGGCGGGCTGCTTTCCAACACGGAAGTGACATAGCGCTACAGCGATAGCTACAAATAAGCCACACTTTTGAGAGGGTGAAAAAGGTACAGGAATCTTATTTTTTTTATTTAAAAACTCACAAAGTGAGACAAGAGGAACATATGGATGGGGGCGGGGAAACGCTGACAGGCTTTGTGGGAAATGTGGGATTTAGCTGAGAGGAAGACTGATCGAAGGGTGTTTTCGGTGTCTGGCTGCAGAGGCAGAGACGTTGGGAGTTCGATCCCCCCCACACTGGGCTTTTTTTTTGAAAGGAACCAGACTTGGACGATCTAGATCAGTGATGGCGAACCTATGGCACGGGTGCCAAAGGTGGCCCTCGGAGCCCTTTCTGTGGGCACCCGACATCGCCCCTTCATAGCCACCTGGATTCAAGTTAAATTACTGTATTGGCACTTTGCAAAAATATTAGTGGGTTTTGAATTGCAGTTTGGGCACTCGGTCTCTAAAAGGTTCGCCATCACTGCTCTAGATTCTAGAAGAACTCTGCCATTCTAAGATGACGATGATTGTGAAGATTTGGGGGGGATTTGGGATTTAGGGCCGTGTCTTGCTACGTTTGCTAGGGGGTTCCGTTTCTGGGTTTGGGGGCTCTCCCAAGTTTTGGTGGTTTTTCCTACACACACACACACACACGCACACACACACACACACACACACACACACACACACACACACACACACACACACACACACACACACACACACACACACACACGTCCCCTGGTAGACACCGGCTTTTCCTTCCTTGCTTGCAAAAATAAAAAAAGAACAGGAGGGGAAATGAACCCCACCCCCCAAAAATAAGATTTTTCTTCTAATTTCAGGGCTTTAATAGCCTCACGGCCAGAAACCATATTAAGGCCATGACTGGTTCTGCTGGGGGCATTTGGCATGGATCCAAACCAGGCAGCCTTAACTGGGGGGGGGAGGAAACTACAAGGCCCAGAATGCACCAGGGCACCAACCTGTGAGTGAACCCCCCTCTCGCTCCCTCTATTAAGCCGCTTGCCCCTCCTCGTCTCCCCCGATTGGTCCTCCCTGGCGCTGACGTCAGAGACCCATGTGGGATCCCTTGCCCTGGATTGGCCGGCAGCCCCAGCTGGCCACAGCCAATCCGAGGCGGCCCAGAGCAGCCCAGCCTTGGAATAGCGATTTAAGGTGGAACGGAGGGATTTTGAGATGTCTGCTGGCAGAGAAATATTAGTGCAATGGGGATAGTTTTGGTTTGCAAACGTTGATCGCTCCCTGGACCGTATGAGGACCCTCCACCATATCAGAGAAAAAAAGACGTTAATTTATTATTATTATTATTATTATTATTATTATTATTATTATTATTATTATTATTATTATTATTATTATTATTATTATTTTGCATTTTATCTTGCATGCATTTAATAGATGCAACCAACCCCCTGGGACATGATGATCCCCCACAACCACCCACATCCCTACTTGATCTATCTATCTATCTATCTATCTATCTATCTATCTATCTATCTATCTATCTATCTATCTATCTATCTATCTATCTATCTATCTATCTATCTATCTATCTATCTAAACAATTCACTTCCTTCCTTCCTTCCTTCCTTCCTTCCTTCCTTCCATTGATCTATCCCTTGTTTTTCTCTTCACAACAGTCCTGCGAGGAAGGCCCAATGGAGTGCGGAGAGGATCTGAGCCAAGGTCAGCTGGCGGGTTTGACAGCCAAGACGGGATTTGAACCCAGGGTCTCGTGACTTCTGGGTGAGCCCTTGGCCACGCTGGCTTTCAGCTGAACGTCACCGTCAGTCCAGTGGACGTATGGCGCGGGCAGGCTTCTGGATGCCCAGCCTTCGCCCACAGCCTCCAGGTTATAGAATCATAGAATCATAGAATCATAGAATCATAAGAGTTGGAAGAGACCTCAAGGGCCATCTGGTCCAACCCCCTGCTATGCAGGAACCCCCATCACAGGACTCCCGACAGATGGCCACCCAGCCTCTGCTTAAAAACCTCCTCCCAAGAAGGAGACTCCACCACCCTCGTTGGTGGTACCATATTCCACTGCCAAACAGCTCTAACTGTCATGAAGTTCTTCCTAATGTTCAAATGGAATCTCTTTTCCTGTAGTTTGAAACCATTGCCCCGAGTCCTAGTCTCTGAAGCCATGGAAAACAAACTTGTTCTCCTCGTCTTTCACTGCAAGGGTCGGCAACTGGCCGCCCATCCGCCCATCTCACCCATTGGCCCACTTAGATGAGTTGGGCCGGGTGCAGGACGACGAAGAGCACGGTATGAGCTAGCCAGGTGGCCTGCTGGAAGGGAAAAGAGGTCTCTTCAACAGTAGAGAGTGTGCATCTTGGAGGGGAGACCCTTCCCTTCTGACCCTTCCTCTTCCACAAACTATAGGATGTTGCCCCCACTCCCCCACACAAAAAAATAAAATTCAAGTGGATCCGGTAACTTGAGGACATTTGGAACAAAGGGGTTGCAAGGGGCATCCAAATGTGTCTTCCTCCTGGCCAGAACCAAGGAGGAACTGATGAACGGCTGGAGAATCCAAGTTTGGAAGTTCGATTCCACTCAGGGGTGGGTGGTGGGGGGCTGGATTAGATGCTCTTGAGGGTCCCCCTTCCCGCCCTCCAGCTCGACGGCGGCTTATCAAATTTAAAACCAAGCAAAAAGAGATCGAAATTAGCAGAGCGAAATATAGCCCCACAAGCCCCTTTCCTAACAATATCTCCACACCTTTGCTTGGCCATCAGCAAATCCAAATGGTGGGTTTTTTTTTAAAAAAAAAAATCAGGGCTTTAAACCAGGGAAGAAACCTCTAAAATACGAGATTTATCTTTTTTAGAGGTTTAGGCAGGCTTTTGCAAAATATCAGTTCGATCCCAAAGTCACGAGCGTTGTGGAAATGCAAGGTGTGTGTGTGTGTGTGTGTGTGTGTGTGTTGTATTGGGGAGGGGCCAAATTTCAGGAACCCCCCCTTCTAATTTTTCACAAAAGGTATTATTCACAAAAGATATTATTTCAGGCAAAAATAAAAGAAAAACAAAACAAAACAAAAGACACAAACAGACTAACTTTCATATTTTAATGTCACAGTTTCGTGGGCTATATATTATGTTTCTTTTCTTAGTTGTTACAGGGCCTGTTTGTGGTGTTGCAATTTATTTCAGTTTAAAAGTTGTGACATTTTATTGTCATTGCCTTGAAGCTACAAGGTTATACATAGTGATAAACACAAAGTCTACAAACCTATGAATACATATAAAAGACACATAGTAGGTAGTCCCTCAATTCAGGGAAAGCTTGCTGGAAGAGAAAAGTCTTTGCCTGTTTCTGGAAGGGCAACAGAGATGAGGCAGTCCTCTTCTGCTGGAGAGATGCCTCCCCCCCCCTGCTGCAACCACTGCCCTCTGCTGCCTCCCGGGGGGTTCTCTAACCACTAGGTGCCACTGACCCGTTTTCCTGCACTTTATGTTTTATCTCAGCATAACACACCAGAACAGGCTTTTTCTTATTTTTTGGGAGGGGGGTATGTCAGAAGACATTGGAAGAGAAACATGCCCTCTCTCCTCCATACACACCTTTCCCCCCCACAACACCCCCCCATGTTGTTGTTCTTATGGAGAAAGGAAGGGGGGGGAGACGGACCAGGTTCCACCTTAAAAAAACGGTCTGGTTTGATAGATTTTTCTTCTAGGTTGCCAAGAGGCAGCTCTGACTCCAGCTAGGGAAGGCTGTTGAAACCCATCCAGGTTTTATTTTATTTTATTTATTTATTTATTTATTGGGGGGGGGGGAGGCTGACCTTCTGTTCCAGCTTCCAGTCTGCCCTCCTCCCCACCCGTGATCTGCTCCATTCTCTCTCTCTCTCTCTCTCTCTTTCCCCCTCCTGCCCACCCAAAAACATTGCCTTCCCCTCTCTCCCCCCCATTTTTTTTTTAAAAAAGGAGATTAACTACAATTTGCTCCTTCTCTTCCTCCTGCTTAAGTCTTCTTTAGCAAGCCAGGGGTGGGTGGGTGGGTGGGTGGGTGGTGGTATGCTATGCTCACATACCAGTGGGGATGGTTCCCCCCCTTCTTCATCTACCTCCTTGCAAAAAAAAAACCAAACAAACGGATTTTTAATTTCCTTCACCATCCAGGGAGTAAGGGGAGTGGAAATATTCTATTGACTGCGTGCGTTTTCCTTCCCTTCTATTTATTTTCATATTTTTTTTTTTGTTTTGCCTGCTGACTGGCTGAAGCTTCTGGGCTTGCCTTTGGAAGGCTAATCTGGAAGGCTGGGGGGGGGGGTTGTTTTTATTTTTGTTGTTTTGGAAACAAACAAACAAACCAGGATGTATTCCCAAGGTCGGTCGGTAAGTATCCAAAGCTTTTTTTTAAGGGTTTGGGGAAGGGGTTGGGCATTGGGAGAGGGCACAACCAAAGATACATTTGGTTTTTTTTTTTTTTAGGGAAAAAAGATTTAAATGGGGGGAGGCTGTATTTCTATTTTTTAAAAAAATT
The DNA here is from genome assembly GCA_029282475.1 of Phrynocephalus forsythii. Taxonomy (NCBI): domain Eukaryota; kingdom Metazoa; phylum Chordata; class Lepidosauria; order Squamata; family Agamidae; genus Phrynocephalus; species Phrynocephalus forsythii. The sequence goes on from JAPFRF010000018.1 coordinate 13,914,309, forward strand.
AAAGGATTCTCTTTGGGGGGGGGGAAACTGAGCGTGATGGGACTTGTTGACTTCTTGATAGCCAATAAATACATGGTTTCCCGGATTGCATGGGTTTGGGGTATGGGGTCCCCCCCCCTCTTATCAGGAGTTTCTGTGTAGCTCTGTAACCATGCACAGTCCAGAGGGACCAGTTTGTCTCTCTCTAAAGCTACCTGAACCTGCGGCTTTCTTTGGGGGACCATATTATCTCATGCATGGATGGATGCATTTCCTCCTGTCAGCTGTCTTAATTCTATTTATTAGTGGCATGTTGGCAGGGTGTCTGTTTCCTTTCCGCCACTTGCGATCCTTTTAACATACACAATCTGGTGCCTGCCTCCTTGGTCCGAATGAAGTCTCCCTGTCTTGAAGGAGACTTGTTTCCAAGCAAAGAGGTGCTGGGGAATACACTGAATTATGGAATAATTCCGATAGCTCTCCTTGCCTTCATCTCAGTAGCGGGTAGCTAGGCGGGTGGTGTGGGAACCCAAGAAATAAATAACATTTATTTATTTAAATCGTGGCCAGGACCTACCCTCCTGAATCTCCGTCTGTTTGATTGCCACCACCTTATCATCTGTGCCTTCCTTCTTGCTTCTACTGTTGTTATTATTCTCTTTCAATTTCATTTTTTTTTACAATCTTATCCTCCTTCCCTGCCCCACCCCCTGGAAAAAACAAACCTGATTTGCGAAGCAAGTCACAGAATATATTAAAAATTTTCATTTGCCAGCCATCTGGGTTCACCTAATAAGGAGAGAGGTGGCACAGAAATAATATAAAATAAAATAGGGGAAGATGGATCTGTGTTGTGGCAGGGGGGAGGGGGAGGACTGTTCTGTCTAAATTCACAGAGGGCTTTTTAGAAATTGTTGTTTGTTTTAAAAAAGGAGAGGATGGGGGAGAAAAAGAAAAGTGTCATTTCAGAGTGAAGCACAAGTTACATTTCAAGCCTTGTAACAGGTAGCCAATTACTTTTGCAAACTACTTTTCCAAACCGGGCTGAGAAGTAATTTAAAGAATGGGAGCAGCTTTTAAAAAGCATGCCACTCCTCCTCTGAGGCTGCTTTTTCTCAGGAAGTGCGCCCAGATCCTGCCTCTGCTGACCCTCAGGGTGTGCCGCCTGAGGCAGCTGGCACGCTGGGTCTTGAGGGTGGTCGTCTCTTGGGGTTGCCCTTCTTGTGTTTGGCCTAGGGTTGGGCTAAGTGATCTCAGAGGGCCCCCTCCCTCTACCAGACACTTCACGATGGTCTCCAGGGTGGGTCTCCCTGTGCGAGCTGTGTGTGTGTGATCCCTTCCTTGGTCAAGGGTTTTGGGAAGGGTTCTCAAATCAGCACCACCCAATGGTTGGTGTGTGGCTCTGGGATTGGCAAAAAAAAAAAACCATCAGTTGCCCTTTCTGACCCCTGAGCCCTAGCCTAGCCCTAGCCCTAGCCCTAACCCTAACCCTAACCCTAACCCTAGCCCTAACCCTAACCCTAACCCTAACCCTAACCCTAACCCTAACCCTAGCCCTAAGCACTAACCCTAAGCCTAGACCTAACCCTAACCCTAACCCTAACCCTAACCCTAACCCTAACCCTAACCCTAACCTTAACCCTAACCCTAACCCTAACTCTAACCCAAGCCCTAGCCCTAGCCCTAACCTTAACCCTAGCCCTAACCCTAACCTTAACCCTAAGCCTAGACCTAACCCTAACTCTAACCCAAGCCCCTAACCCTAACCCTAACCCTAACCCTAACCCTAACCCTAACCCAAGCCCTAGCCCTAGCCCTAGCCCTAACCCTAGCCCTAGCCTTAGCCTTAGCCCTAATCCTAATGCTAGCCCTAACCCTAGCCCTAACCTTAGCCCTAGCCCTAATCCTAATGCTAGCCCTAACCCTAGCCCTAACCCTAGCCCTAGCCCTAGCCCTAGCCCTAACCCTAACCCTAGCCCTAGCCCTAGCCCTAGCCCTAACCCTAGCCCTAGCCCTAATGCTAGCCCTAACCCTAACCCTAACCCTAACCCTAACCCTAGCCCTAGCCCTAGCCCTAACCCTAGCCCTCGCTCTAGCCCTAGCTCTAGCCCTAACCCTAACTCTAGCCCTAGCCCTAGCCCTAACCCTAGCCCTAGCCCTAACCCTAGCCCTAGCCCTAGCCTTAACCCTAGCCCTAGCCCTAGCCCTAACCCTAACCCTAACCCTAACCCTAACCCTGGTCAGTCTGTCACCAGCCTACCTTGTAAGGCTGTTGTGAGGAGAACACAGAGCTGAGCCCAGGTTAACCTCTGGAAGCGATTTTTTTAATGGGGGGGGGGCAAATTAGCAAAAAACAACCCCCCCAAACAAGACACGGAACTCCCGGTGATCATTTGTCCGATCTCCTTTCTTTTGCTGCCACTGCCTCCGGGTTTCCCCAGTCGGGCCAGCCATTCAAATTCTCGGTTTTGGAAATTTGCGACCGGATTAAAGAAGAGTTCCAGTTTCTCCAGGCTCAGTATCACAGGTATGGGGTGTGTGTGTGCATGTGCACAAAAGGCGGGGAGGATGGGAAGGGGGAGAGGTTTGCCACCAAGAGGAGCGATGGGGCCCAATTTTGGGCTATGAATGGCTGAATCAGAACCTCCTCGTCCAGTCATTGCATATCTTATGGGGGGGGGAAGTGTCTTGAAATTTCCCAGGGCGCTTTTAAAAGGACCGGGTGTGAGTCTGCGGCCTTTTCCAGTCCAAATAGGGAGAAATGTATGGATCTTAATTAAATTCTTCTATAATGACCTGAAACCATCCCCCCCTCTCATTAAACCCTGGTAAAAACAGAGATGCAGTTTTTATTTATTGGCCTGTCATCCAGAAGCAAGTTGGACCTGTCTTTTTTTTTTTTAAAGACTCCTTTCTTTCTCTCTAACTCAGTATTTGTGTTCACCACCATGTCTGCTTTTGAGCCGTTTTAGGAGGAGGCAGGACTTACGTAAGATGGACAGACTTAATTAATAAAGGAAACCACCGATCAGGTTTAGCAAGTCCTGGGCAGGGCTACTAACAACAGGAGTGCACGGAAATCAATAATTAGAATGATATCTGTCGGTTGGAAAAGGCTCGACAGCCTGGGCCAAGCGCCCGAGTCTTTCCCTTGTTGACGCCTGGCCCTTGTTTGATAGCAGCCCTCATTGTCTTAATTTGCGATTAGCAGGGATGATAAATGAAAGATGGAAGGGATCAATGATCACAGTTCTTGCCCGTCTCTCCCCTGCTGCTCTCTCCCCTTAATTTTTTTAATAAAAATATCCTTTAAATAAACATACCAAAAAAATCAGCAAGAGAAACAGTGTGCATGGAGGTTCAGCTGGCATGGGGAGTGGGCTATCAGGAGACAGAGATCTAGTCTTGTGCGCTCCCAGAGGCATTTGGCGGGGCCACTGGGAGATCCAGGAAGCTGGACTGATCCAGCAGGGCTCTTCTTATGTTCTTAGGTTCTTATGTTCGTCTCAGGTCATGGAAAGAGAAGCCTGCTTCCTAGGGGGTCCTGTCGCTGGAGGCAGAAACGGGCTGTTCTCAGATGAGAGGAAAGAAGTCTTCGTGATGGATAACTACCCGCATTTTCCCCATCTATAAGACGCCTCATGTATAAGACGCCTCCAATTTTCCAGCCCAAAATAACAGTTCCTCTATGTAGAATGCCAAGGACTAGCTCTCCCCTCCCCACCTCTTTCAGCTCAGGGGGGGAGAAGAGCATGGCGGCCTGACACTGTTGAACCCAACCATACGTGTCCGTGTAGGTTATTTTTCCAGCCCTTATGAAAAATAAAACAGTTCTCTTCAGTCTATGATTGAGACATACAAAAATGCAGGGTATGAGTCAAGTGGATCAAGGACGCTCTTCTCCTCTCTCCCCAGAACTAGGGGACATACACTTGAGTGCTGGGAGAGTAAGAACTGACAAAAGAAAATATTTTTTCAAGGTGTAAGTCTATGGAACTCCCTGCCACAGGCCTGCATCTGGGGATGCCTTCAAAAGGGGATTGGACAGATTCCTAGAGGAAAAGTCCATCACGGGTTACAAACCATGATGGAGATGTGTAATATCTAGGCTTTAAACCAGGGTACGTCAAGGGCCAGATGCAGGTTATGGTATCAGGAGACAGATATCTAGTCTCATGTTCCCAAACGCATCTGGTGGGGGCTGTGAGATACAGGAAGCTGGACTAGATGGGCCTTTGGCCTGATCCAGCATGGCTCTTCTTATGTTCTTATGTTCTTATGTTCTGTGTATGAGACAACCCTAAAATTTTAGTCTAAAAATTCTAGTTAAAAATATAGTCTTATACATGAAAAAAAATCTAGTTTAAAAATATAGTCTTATACATGGAAGAAATTACAGGATTTGCTGTCAAGTCTTCCCGAGTGGTTTTTCCAGTCCTTCCTCCAGGTGGCGCACTGGGCCCAACAGCCTTCATATCCAAAGCCCCGCAAAGCGATAGAGCGCACAAGCTCAGCAGCAGCAGCAGCCCTTGTTGCGCCTTTTCCCTTCGGCTCCCTCTCCCAGGAGAAGCACGGCGGGGAGGCAAACTCTTGGCCAACCCACTGAGTTGCCGGTCGCACCCACTCTCTTTTCCCACAGCCTCAAACTGGAATGCGAGAAGTTAGCCAGCGAGAAGACGGAGATGCAGAGGCATTATGTGATGGTAAGAACGAGGACTTCACTCTTTCTCCCTGGCCTTCCACTCCCCTTCGGGGGTCTCTAATTTTCGGGTTGTTGTTGTTACGTTGATAAGCCAGGAGTGGAAATTGTCCCTCGTTCGGGACTCTCTGAGATATTCTCGCAATTAGAATAGAGTTTTTATTGTCATTATGCATATGCAAAATATGCACAACGAAATTAGAGTGCTGTTCCACTACACACTCTAAGCATACAAACACATAAAACATATTTACAAAATATTAAAAACTCTTAAAATTCAAAATTTAAAACACTACTTAAAAACTGATTAAGATGGTGCTAAAACTGTCGCATTTAGCTTGGATACCGCTCTGTGATAAAAACTGTTCTTTAGTCTATTTGTCCTTGACCTAAGAGTCCTGTATCTCCTGCCAGACGGCAACAGTTCAAAAAATTGGTAGCCAGGAGAGCCATGATTCCCCTTTTTAAATTGAACCTCTTTTCTAGAACGCAGCACACCCAGTAATAAGGACGTGATCCCGTTGAATTCGGGATCGTCCTGCTGGAGGGTCGATATACCCATTTTTCCCAGAGGATGTGTTTGGATATTTGATTGTTTCTTGATTTCTAAGATTTGGGGTGTACCCAGACGAGCAACAAGTCCCTTCGTGTGATTGATAGACGGGTTTTGTAAATGCATCCTAAAATCGCGTTTGCCTTTTTTGCTGCCGCGTCACACACGCGTGTGATGCTGATTATTTTATTAGTGTCCTCACTTGCAAAGGTTGCGATGCATGCATGTTCGGTTGTTAGGATGCATTTACAAAACTCTGTCTGCATGCCAGCATCCTGTCCGATTCATGGACAATTTTTTAAAGTCTTCGTTGTATGCTTCGATTGCTTTTTTAGTGGGTTTGGGGTGGGGCGGGGGGACAGAGCTAAGCAGTCGATAAACCCCGGGTCGGCAACAAAACGAAAGCGCTCTGATAAATCCGATTTGCAAAAACCCGTTGGAACTGAGCCGAGGTGCTCATTCTTTCTAACCTGAGGCGGGTCTCCGTTTCTTTCAGTATTACGAAATGTCCTACGGGCTGAATATTGAGATGCACAAGCAGGTACGGTGTGTGTGTGTGTGTGTACAAGGGTTGGGGTGGTAGTGAGGGAACCGGAGCAGGGCAACAGAAACATGACGAGCTTGGTTGTTCTGGTTGTGGTGGCAGATGGTGTGATCTAGGACTACAGATGTCTTATTTCCATCACTACACCCTACTGCTCTCCACAGTGTCAGTTTGCCCACTCTCTGCCACCCCCTCCAAAAATCACCCAAGGTGGCAAGCCAACATTGCCTCTTGTGGCAGTGAGTCCCACGGTCAAACCCCGCCCTGTAAGAAAAACAAGATTTGTTTGTCTCATTTGCTTCACAAACGTCTGCAGAGGTGGATGGGAAGTGAGAAAATAAATAGTTAAAAAAAAAAGAACACCCCACCACCACATCCATTTAAAATGGAATTAAAATATTATTTCTGGCATGGCATCCTTCCTGCGACCGCTCGGCCAGCTAAACCAAGCGCCTGGATACCCTTTGCCGCTGATCCCTCTTGGAGGTAAACGTATGCTCAGTGGCACCAAGCCGTTCATTGATCCCAGGTCTCTGTGGCTTGGCATAACTATAATTCCTTTTTTTAAAAAGCAGGTTTAAAGATTGATTGCCAGCGTTCATTAAACCCATACCGCGTGGCCCGGCTTGGTGGGTTAATAACGCCAGTGTTCGGACCCAGCAGCTCTTTGGCAAGCAGATGTAGCGCAACAGCGCTGCGGCTTTTATATATTTATTTTTGGGATGGCCACAAAGGGGATGAAATGCTCCGGGCCATTGATGCCCTTTTGATCTGCCCAAGAAGGCCGGGAGTCCATCCACTCATTGCTGGGCTGCCGGCCAGGGGAAATGAGGGTTGGCCCATTGTCCACCATAATGGCCACCCAGCCGCCGTCTGCTTCCAGTTGCCTCTTCTCTGCCAGCCCGGCTGTCCTTTTCAGCTGCTTGCCAGAGTGCCGTGTCAGAAGTGTATCATCTCCAGGCTTAAAACTGGGGTCCTTCCAGGGCCAGAGGCAGGGGAGTGGGATCAGGAGACAGAGATCTAGTCTCATGCGCTCCCAGAGGCATCTGGTGGGGCCACTGTGAGATCCAGGAAGCTGGACTAGATGGGCCTTTGGCCTGATCCAGCATGGTGGCTCTTCTTAGGTTCTTAGGTTCTTAAGCCCAGTGGAAGGATTCGAACTCCTGACCGCTGGCTTGGCTGCCAGGGCTCTTAGCTCAGGGGGCTCTCCAGCCAGATGCCCCCGAGATGAAATATCTGCCCTAAAGTTGGCTTACCAGCCCGAGTGGGTGACCACAAAGAGAGGTGGCCGTTGAGCACCAGCCCGCCGCCCCCAAGAATCTATTCGGAAGCGGATTTTTGGCTGTTGTGGCAATGAGACCCAACATTGAACCATGCACTATTGGGGGCGGGGAGGAAAATTTGGGGTTTTCAGGGGAATCAGATGACTCTGATAGGATCATAGAACCCTAGAGTTGGAAGAGACCTCCAAGGGCCATCCAGTCCAACCCCTGCCATGCAGGAACCCTCCATCAAAGTACCCCTGACAGATGGCCATCCAGCCTCTGCTTAAAAACCTCCAAAGAAGGAGACTCCACTACCCTCCTTTGGGGCAGCATCTTCCACTGCCGAACAGCTCTCACTGTCATGAAGTTCTTCCTAATGTTCAAGATGGAATCTCTTTTCCTGTAGTTTGAAACCATTGCCCCGAGTCCTAGTCTTTGCAACTGAAGGGGAGAAAGGCAAGGAGAGTGGAGATACTCTTTAAATATCTCACTTACCTTGACAGCCTCCTTAGGGTCGCTGTAAGTGGACCCGCAACAACAACAAAACTGAAGAATAAACAGCTTCCCCGCTTCCCCATCTCTTCTCCCCTCTCCCTAAGCAATGTCTTCATGGTTTATGGCGCGCACCTCCTCCTTATGGGTCCCTGGCCAAATCCGCTCCGGGTTTCGGCCTGAAATTTTCAGGAGTTTTCCGAAGAGGGCGCAGAATCAGGTCCACCCTGGGTGGGTTCAGCCTCACGGGGATTGCTATGGGAAAGTTCACGTCCAAACCTGGAGCGGGCTTGCCAGCCAGGTGAAGCCAGAGTCACCAACCCCCTCCTCACATCACCTTTGCTCAACCTGAGTTGCTGGGCTCGAGCTTTGCAGAACGCACTGAATCGGGGTTTAACGGCAGAGGCTGACCGGGTCTAAGCATCCCTATAGCTGCAGCCCCGTATCAGCAGTTTAATTTTGGAGGAGCAGATAAAGCATTTTAGCACTGGAGGGGTGGAAATGATTCTCATTTCCTTGGGCCAATCCCATTCCCTTAGCCGAGTTTAGTTAAGCTTAGCTTAGTTGAGCTTAGATTAACTCTTGATCTTCCAAATTCAAGATGGCCCTGAGTAACCAAAGTGAGTTTTTAAAAATGCCTATCCTGCTTTGTCCACCCTGTGACTAAGCTGGCCCTCTCATTCATTTCCCATTTTTCTTTTTTAGGCTGAGATCGTCAAACGTTTAAGCGCCATCTGTGCTCAGATAATCCCCTTTCTCACCCAAGAGGTAAAAAGGGTTTTGGGGGGCAAACAGACACCCCAACTTCACTTGCATTTTTCCCCATTGAAAGGAGCTCACCATGGCACACTGGGAGTTTTATGTGGTGACCAAAATAATCTTCACCCCTTCTTGGATATTTAAGTAACTAATTACAAATATTTGGCTAATTGTAACTCGTTACTTTGGAGGATAACTAGTTACTCCCAAGCTCTGGTAATCCCCAAATCTCTAGAAAATGCAGTGTACAACTAAACAAAGCGTTTGTGAAGTATTTCTTACCGTGAGCCTAATTTCGCCATGATATTTTTCTGCTCAGCACCAGCAACAGGTCTTACAAGCGATGGATCGGGCCAAGCAAGTGACCATGGGAGAGCTGAACAGCGTTATTGGGGTGAGTGGCATGGTGTTGTGTTGGGCATAGAACCATCGGACGGAATACCATCCGCCTGCCACCATTTTATGTAGGTGGGATTGTGGCCAATGCGCTCCGGGTTTTGGCCCGAGCGGAGGGGGATTGGTCCTGTTTTCAAAGATTCCCCCCCTTTGATGTTATTAAGCAAGCAATTAAGAGCTGTTGAGTTTGCTAAAGACCTGCCCTTAAGGCAAGCCGGAAAGCTAGTAGACCTGGAAGTCGGGATAGTACCGGGAGCTCTCCAAGGTGTTTATCAAGGATTGATTCGGGCGTTTCTAAGGGGGTCTGGCTAGATGGCCTCGGGGGGACCCTACGCTCTTGTGGAATCTAGGTGGAGCATCTGTTTTCTCTCCAGCAGCAGCAGCTCCAACACCTCTCTCACCACGCGCCTCCCATCCCCCTGGCCCCACACCCTTCGGGCTCCCAGACACCCAGCCTGGCCGCCGTCAGCAGCGCGTCCGGGCTCCTGGCCCTCTCGGGCGTCTTGGCCGCTCAAGCCACCCTGGAGGCGAAGGACCACCGAGCTGCACAAGAGTCTGAAAATAATCGAGGTAAGAAGGGGTATCGCGGGGGTGTCGGGCTGCGTAGCCTAGCAAACCAGCTCAAGGACAGGATTGTGAGTTGAGCTGGCAGCGTCGCGAGTTCGAGTCCTAGGCAGATTGGATTTTGCAGTCATGGCAGTGTTTTGGCATAACTCCTCCCCCTTTTTGCACAGCTCCGCCTCCAAGATTAAGCTTAACACCTGCTAGTATGGGGGTTATAGAATGCAAGTGACTTGTTTTGCATAAGCCCTCCCCTTCCTATGCATAATACCTGGCCTGCCTTCTATAGGTGCACTCATCCACTCATACCCTTTGGAATGTTGGGTAACTTGCTTTGCATAGCCCCTCCCCTTTATCTGCATTGCCCCTCCTATCCAGAATTCCAACTCTTTCACACTTAATTTTGGTCAGTTTTTCTGTCCCTCAATGTATCCATTTTGATTTCTCTATTATTGATTTATCCACCTATTTCTTGTCTTCATTTATTGATTATCAAGTTATTCACCTATTTATTGATATCTTATCTGCCTTGTTTATTATCACCTTATCCATCCATCTATTTATCCACTGATCTATCAATTTTGACTTCTCTCTCACACTTTTCATCTACCATCTTTTTATCACTTTGTCTATCAATTTTCATCCATCATTTTTCTATAAATATCTTGCTCTGTCATCAGTTCATTCACTTCTCAATTTTGATCTATGTATCTATTGATTATCTTTATCTATGTTCTATTTAGAGTCTATGATTCCATGATTCTATGATTCTTTGATCTATGTATCTATTGATCATCTTTAACTATGTTCTATTTAACTTATCCTTCTTGGTCTGTCTTTCCATTAACCAACTTATTATATTATCTAATTATATATCCACTTACCAGTCAATTTTGATCTATTTATCATCTATTTAGGTATATTTCAATTTTGATAGATAGATAGAGATAGATAGATAGATAGATAGATAGATAGATAGATAGATAGATAGATAGATAGATAGATAGATAGAACTGTCTTCTATCTATCTATCTATCTATCTATCTATCTATCTATCTATCTATCTATCTATCTATCTATCTATCTATCTATCTATCTATCTATCTATCTATCTATCTGTTCCTTCTTTCCTTGACTGTCTGTCTGTCTGCCTGCCTGCCTGCCTGCCTGCCTGGCTATCTATCTATCTATATTGATTCACCTATCATCTTTTAATCCATTTATGTAGAATTTTTGATTGATCTATTTTTATGCTTCATCCTTTTCCCCCTTTGCCTATCAATTTTCATCTCTATTTCTCCAATTGTCATCTGTATACCCACTCATCCACCTATTGTTTTTGTGTTAAAGAGTTTGGGATTTTTTCAATGTGTGTGTGTGTGTGTGTGTGTGTGTGTGTGTGTGTGTGTGTGAAGGCTGTGTCCCGAATTGCTTACAGTCAAAACCGATACAAGGAAAGAGGAAGGAGACGCCGTGGTGTTGGGGTTGGCGGTGGGGCGACATTCCCCCACGGCAGCAGCGATGATCCCTTAGCCCACGCCCGCGCGCCCTCACCCTGCGGCAGCTGTTCCAAAGCCATGACGATGGGAAGAGAGAGAGGAGGTTTCCACGTGACTAATAATGCTAATTGAATCCCTTTCATTCCAGAGCACTCCATGCTCTCTCTTTGACCCAGGGAGCAGCGGCCTCTCTGTTTACGGCGATCGGAGGCACCCTATGGCAGTGCTGGCGAACCTTTGGCCCTCCAGATGTTTTGGACCACAGCCCCTACAGTCCTTTGTCATTGGCAGTTTAGGCTTGGAATTCTGGGAGTTGTGGTCCAAAACATCTGGAGGGCCAAAGGTTCGCCAACACTGCCCTATGGCATGGGATGGTTTGGTCTCCATCTGTTGGGACCATCCGGAGAATGGGTTGACCCCTTTCCCAAACCCCAGTCCTGCATCTGTGCGGAAGTGAACGAGCCCTCTTGTCTGTCTAAATTCACCTTTTTTTTTTTTGGGGGAGAGGCGTTGACTGGGTCGGATGCTTTGGCCCGTGAGTTGGTCTCCTTGCCCGTACATAACAGGAGTGCTCCGGAACAGAACCGAATCTGGTGCAAATGTCTCTCATATTCACACGCCCCGGGGCGCAAAGTTCCAGATCGAACTTTGGATGGTTCTGATTCAAACTTTTCCGGGGAATCGGGAGCCCCCCCTCCTCCCAAAAAACGGGATTCGGCTCAAAGGAGCCGAAAACGAATCGCTTGCAACAATTTGCCCCATAGACGAAGGTGGTGGAAACAGGAGTCTGCCTCGCCCGCACACCAGGGGCTCTGAACTGTTGTCCCTTATTACCAATGCCGGCTTTGCACGCAGGCTTGATCCAAGCCAAAGGAATTTAGTAAAGTTTATTTCCACCCATCTACCACCCCCTTCTTCTTCTTCTTCTTCTTCTTCTTCTTCTTCTTCTTCTTCTTCTTCTTCTTCTTCTTCCTCCTCCTCCTTCTTTTCCTCCTCCTTATTTTGAGAAAGCTTTCTTGGCCATCGCATAGCCTGGGACCCTCTCCAGCTTCTGTTCAGCCACCTTTCCTTGGCAAGCGTCCTGGTTAAATCCGGAGGGGAGAGGAGAAGAGTCACACTCTTAGATCCTTTTCTTTCTTTTGTCTCGTTCTTCTTGGCACCCCAACTGGAGCCTGGCTTGCCAACCGAGAGCCTCGGCTCGGTGACCAGGCCACGGAAGCCTCCAAAGGGACCTTTTCAAGGCGGGTCAACGGGCCCAGGTTACCGATGGCGAGCAGGTTTCTCCGAGGCGACCAAACTGAGCAGGGTTTCCAGAGATGGCAGATCTTGCAAGGGAGAGATTCAAAATAGGCCCTCCCCAGATAGGGCTAAAACACCCTAATTCCTCATGCTTCCAGGTGATGAGAACGCGGGTCGTTCCCGTTTCCGGATCGCACGTGGCTGTGTTTACACCCGTCGCACCATCGAGTGGAGGAAACACACGCGCATTTTAACGTATCCCTTTTCTAACCATTTTCTTTTAAATGGACCCCCCAAGAAGGAAGCAGCTTTCATCCAGATCGGCTAGTCTAGGCAAAAAGCCCTTCTGAGCTGTGACCCAAACCCCTACCTGGGGTGACCATGACTTGCTAGACCAGTGATGGCGAACCTTTTAGAGGCCGAGTGCCCAAAGGGTGATTCGAAACCCACTAATTTTTTGCAAAGTGTCAATATGGCAATTTAATCTGAATCCAGGCGGCTGTGAAGGGGCGATGTCAGGGGCCCACAGAAAGGGCTCCAAGGGCCACCTTGGGCACCCGGGCCATAGGTTCGCCAGCACTGTGCAAGACCAAACTTCGGCTCTCCAGATGTTTTGGACCACAACTCCCAGAATTCCAAGCCTGCATTGCCAGTGACAAAGGACAGTGGGAGCTGTGGTCCAAAACATCTGGAGGGCCAAAGTTTGGCCACCACTGTAAGCTAGAGGATGGATGAACGTACCCCCTCAAATGGATCCCTTTCTATCACTGTGTGGTAGGAGACTGGGTGTTCCTACCATCCTGTGATTCTATGAAGAAGTAGCCAGGAAGAGCCGTTAGCATTACAAAAGACCTGCCCCAGGACCGAAACGACAAGGGCCGGGATCCGTTTGTGGGATCCATGCAGCTGTTTGCAGTTTTTCTGGAGGAGAAGCAAGCAATGGGGAGGAAGGGAACGGTAAGGAAGGAGCTCTAGTCCGTTAACACAAACACAGTGGCTCTAATTGAATGCCTGTCTTTCTTTGTTTTTCTACAATCCTCCGGATGACGTGGCTGGGCTGGCTTTTCCCAGAACCTGCCTCTAGCCGGGTAAGTCCTGCTCAGATCCACACTGGATATTATTTACTCACCCCCCAAAAAAATGCATCCATTTCTGTTGTCCAAGGGGCTGGTTCTGGACTGCGGTCTCTGACCAGCGGCCACATTCAGAACGTAGTTGAGATACGCAGGACCGGAACCTAAAACAGAGGCTGGTTCGTTGAGCTCCGTTCTCGCTCGGCCCCCCAAATGGAGCCAAGCTCCCAGTCCTCATGGTTTGAAACAGAACGGAGATTGGTTCAGAGACTCCATCTCTTGGGACCTCCGTTTGTGTTGTTGTTTTTTTCCTCCTAAACCACAGATAATCCACATGGTGCTGCTCTTTTTTCTTCTTGTAAACCTACGTTTTGGGGTCCACCGAGACACCCTCCTACCCACCTGATTTGGGGTCCTTGCCGGATGCAGGAGAGGTGATCGTTGCAACCTCTCCTCCACCACCACCCCCCTCTATTTTCCACTGATAGGATCCACCACTACCACCCTGTTGTGAGAAGGTTAAGGCTCAGGATACAAGCAAAAGGCTTATATATATTTGGACGGGGATTTTCCACTGCTGTCATGCCTCATGAACCCCTCCTCGGCCTCTCCTCCCCCGAAAGAGGCAGGGCGAGATTATTTTCCAGTTCCAGGGCTGGACTGGAGTTATCAGCTCTTGTCTAAACATTTGCTGGGCGTCAGGCGTGGGTTGCAGAAGGTCAAGTACAGCTACAGAGAGAGCGAGAGAGCGAAGCTTTCATTATCCATCCGTGTTCGTATTATTATTTTTAAATGAGGTTTCTAGCCCTTATGAAGGCGTAGGCTCCCTTGGTAACAGGGCCACGTGCCTTGTTTTGGGGCAGATCCCGTGTTAACATAAGAACATAAGAACATAAGAGAGCCCTGCTGGATCAGGCCAAAGGCCCATCTAGTCCAGCTTCCTGGATCTCACAGTGGCCCCACCAAATGTGCCCGGGAGTGCACGAGACTCGATCTCTGTCTCCTGGTACCACTCCCCTGCCTCTGGCCCTTGAAGAACCCCAGTTTTAAGCCTGGAGATGACACATCTCCATCATGGTTTGTCATCTGGGATGGACTTCTCCTCCAGGAATCTGTCCCATTTCCTTTTGAAGGCATCCAGGCCAGATGCCATCACCACCTCCTGTGGCAGGGCGTTCCACAGACTAACGGTTGGTTGGGACCTGCTTGTATGGGGATCAAAGTGGATTGGCGGGAACACGGGAGCATCCGTGGAATTGAGGAGCGTGTGAACTGCTTCCGCCTATTGGGTCATTATTTTTGTTACTTTCAGAAAGCAAAATGTAAGATCCCAGAAGCTTTCTGCCCGAAATCTGTCCAGCCCCCTCTCCTCTTTAGGATTGAGCGTGTCTCCAAGTTTCTTACCGATCAGGGCAAAACAACAATGGCGCCGTAACCATTTTTGACATGTTGATTTTAGAAATAAACCTCAGTTCCGATCCGGAGCGCCCAAGGGAGGGGATTGAATGCATCTCCCTCTGGATCTGATGGGGACTCATGCCTGAACAGGCACTTGGCTGAATTGGAAGCCTGTTATACTTCATATGCGCGTGCCCGAATGTGGTACTTGATTTTCCATCGTCTGTTTTGCCATAAACAATTTTTTTGGGGGTCCCAAACGGCCGTCGCTGAACTAAGAGGGTGATCCCATGGGGGAAACGGGTCGTAATTCGGACCGCTCGTGAAGTGGTCTGGTGGGCTCTGCTTCCCGGCCATCACACAGCACAGGAGCACTCCAAGTTGACCTGATTTTGCGTCCCTGAATGCACCCTTTTTGGCTGTAGGGTTTCTCCTTTTCGAACCAGACAGACAGAAGAGCCCCTTGAAGGGAGATTTCTCCCTATAAATCAATGCTTTTCATTGTTTTCATCCGATTGCACCTCCCCACGCTGCCTCCTGTTGCCAGGTCACTTGGAGTTGTAAAAATGACAAGCACGTGATGGGTTGCTTGTATCTGGGTGAGCCATCCGCCTGCCTTCCTCTGCTCACCACGTGGGTGCTTAGTGTGATAATGAATTAATACCTGTTTCTTTGATTCCTAAAAACCCCAGAGCAACTCGGCCTCTCCTCCCGAGAGCCTCCGTGAGGAAGAACCGCTGGAGAGCGGCAGGGGGAAGTGCAAGCCGGAAGGAAAAGACGAGGCAGCACATTATGTAAGTTCGAGTCCCCCCTACCCTCCGAACCCGGAGCGGTTCTCCCAGTTTCGAGATGTTTGCTGTTTTGGCTGGCCAGAAACACAGCCGGCCAAAACCCCGTTGTCATAAATTCACATCCTTAGTTTGTGCCGGGAATATACAATGGAAAAGAATTACAAGATTCTTATGCAGGATGCTGACCGATTGGAATGTGTTCAGAGAAGGGTGACAAGGATGAGGAAAGACTGAACGAACTGGGCCCGTTTAGCCTCAAGAGAAGAATCCTAAGGGGAGATAGGACACTTTTCAAATATTCAAAATATCCTGGTCTTGTTCCTCTCATTCGACCGCTCCCTTTGCTTCTCATCTGTTGTCCTGCGCAGGAAACAGCAAAGTCCTGCATAGTTTCCTGCATCCGACATAGGAGAGGGACGGTTGTCCTGCGCAGGAATTGTCCTGAATAATTAGGCATGTCTCCCAAGGGGGTGTATGTTTATGTATGTGTGTGCGTGCGTGGTGGTGGGGAAGGATTGCAATTTTTTTTTTTGAAGGCCTGCAAGATATTCCAAAGGAAAATAAAAATACCACCGGGAGACGCTTTGCAATGTGTTGGAGAGGGAGGGGGGAAGGAGAAAAGATTGTATTTTCTCTGCTTCTGTCTAGGAGGGAAAAGTAGGTATTTGTCGCTCTCTTCTGCTCTGCCCGTTGTGTTTGTTTTCCAGGAGAGCGACGGGGAGAAAAGCGATTACAACCTGGTGGTGGATGAGGTGCGTGTTGGGGCTGGGCATCCGTCCCCCCCGTCCCCCGTTCCGAGCTGTAGGCGAGCATCTCTCCCTGGGGAGTCGGATTAAATTATGCAAAGACAATCAGACGTGGGAGAGTGCATTTGCATAATTCACGCAGGTTGGAGAGTTCATTGCTATGGGTTTTTTTTTCTGTCTCTCCCAGGCAGAGTTAGGCTGCTTAAAACATGGAAGAGCAGAAGAACATAAGCACCAGTTTGTGTGTGTGTGTGTGTGTGTGTGTGTGTGTGTGTGTGTGTGTGTGTGTGTGTGTGTGTGTGATTGACCTCTATCCAGTCCCCCCAAATACATGAGGGTGTCTTATTCAGGGGGGAAATGACAGTAAATCTGTTTTTTTCTTTCTGCCACACTCCTGAACATGAATGGGTCTGGCTTATATGGAATAAGTGAAACTCTAGTCGTTGGAGGAGGGGATGCTGTGTTACATTTTATAGATATCTGTTACTATCGGGAAAGGGTCTCTACACCCACGGTAGCTTTGGGGATTTTTTAATTTTAATCTGACCTCAGTAAATCTGGGATTTAAAAAAAATCTCTCTGGCCTCTTGATTTTTTTTACAGTCTTGTCGTGTCTCCTACACAGGACCCAGTAAATCTGAGATTTTAAAAAAAATCTCCCTCGCCTCTTCATTTATTTTTTAGCCTTGTTGTGTCTCCTATACAGGACCCAATAAATCTGACCCCAATAAATATGGGGATTTTTAAAATTCTCCCTGGCCTGTTGATTTATTCTTTACACTCTTGTAGTGTTTCCTACAAGGGACCCAATAAATCTGGGATTTTCAAAGACCTCCCTGGCCTCTTGAGGTGTTCTGTACAATCTTGTTGTGTCTCCTACGCAGGACCCAGTAAATCTGAGCTTTTTAAAAATCTCCCTGGCCTCTTGATTTATTTTTTAGCCTTGTTGAGTCTCCTACATGGGACCCAATCAATCTGGGAATTTTTAAAGCTCTCCCTGGCCTGTTGATTTATTTTTTACAGTCTTGATGTGTTTCCTACACAGGACCCAATAAATCTGGGATTTTCAAAGACCTGCCCTGGCCTCTTGAGGTGTTCTGTACAATCTTGTTGTGTCTCCTACGCAGGACCCTCCTTCTGAGCATAGTAGTCCCGCCTGCACCTCCGCGGTCAAACTCCTACCTGGGCAGCGGGATATTCCAGATAGCCCGGCATCATTGGCGTCCAGCCGGAGCCCCACCCCACTGAAAGGAAAGGAGGCGAATTCGGTAAGCCCTCGGGGGGGTGGTGGTGTCATCAAAGGTGAACATTAAAACTACTCTTCTCTTGCGGAGCTTCAGTTCTGCTGTTCACGAGTGGCCTTCTTGTGAGGCAGAGGGAGGCTTCACGTGGCCTTTTAAAGAATTTATCTTAAGGGTGAATTCGAGTCAGCAGACACAGCTTTCTTGTAAGCCGCCCAGAGTTCCCTTCTGGGAAGATGGGGCGGGGTATAAGATTAACCCAGAAACTACATACTGAGTTCTCAGTCTATGTTACTTAAGACACAGATCTATGGTGATAGAACACAGAATCTAATATAATATCCCCACAAAAAAATAAATAAATAAATAAATAAATAATACTCTGGAGCAAGCTGCACAAGTTAGGGACAGAAAAAGATTGCTCCATCTGATTAGAAATTTATATTCTAATACTACTTCCCAGGTGTGTCTGCAGACGGGACAATTACCTGAGCCAATACCTTCACACAGGGGAGTAAAACAGGGTTGTGTTTTACCTCCTAAACTATTCAATATTTTTCAGAACAACTTACCTCCCTGTCTAAAGTACGTTGAGGGTCATTCTCCTAAACTTTGCCTTCCGTGCGGTACCAATACTACTGTATGCTGACGATGTGCTGATTATCTGTTAGATAACAAACTTCTGCTAAACTCCAGTAAATCCAAAAATATGATTTTTGCCAAATCTTGGAAATGGAACTTCAAGAGAAATAGAGCGGTATAGGTTATTTATATTTATTTATTGGTTATTTATTTATTTTTGCATTTCGAGACCACCTCGATGTTCCTAGCCATTTTTATTTTGTATGGATTCACCTCATAGGCGATTCTGTTAAGCAAATTTCCCCTATTTCTGGAATTGTTTGATGTTGTACAGATTTTATGTTATACAAACTGTTCGTTTTATGAGGATCCACTCTATCTATCTATCTATCTATCTATCTATCTATCTATCTATCTATCTATCTATCCCTTCCTAATTTCTATCTATCTATCTATCTATCTATCTATCTATCTATCTATCTATCTATCTATCTATCTATCTATCTATCTATCTATCTATCTATCTATCTCTTCCTTCCTTCCTAATTTCTATCTATCTATCTATCTATCTATCTATCTATCTATCTATCTATCTATCTATCTATCTATCTATCTATCTATCTATCTATCTATCTATCTATTCCTTCCTTCCTTCCTAATTTCTATCTATCTATCTATCTATCTATCTATCTATCTATCTATCTATCTATCTATCTATCTATCTATCTATCTATCTATCTATCTCTTCCTTCCTAATTTCCTATCTATCTATCTATCTATCTATCTATCTATCTATCTATCTATCTATCTATCTATCTATCTATCTATCTATCTATCTATCTATCTATATCTATCTTCCTTCCTTCCTTCCTAATTTCTATCTATCTATCTATCTATCTATCTATCTATCTATCTATCTATCTATCTATCTATCTATCTCTTCCTTCCTTCCTAATTTCTATCTATCTATCTATCTATCTATCTATCTATCTATCTATCTATCTATCTATCTATCTATTTCTTTTTTCTATCTATCTATCTATCTATCTATCTATCTATCTATCTATTCCTTCCTATCTATCTATCTATCTATCTATCCCTTCCTTCCTTCTATCTATCTATCTATCTATCTATCTATCTATCTATCTATCTATCTATCTATCTATCTATCTCTTCCTTCCTTCTATCTTCCTTCCTTCCTTCCTTCCTTCTTTCTAATTTCTATCTATCTATCTATCTATCTATCTATCTATCTATCTATCTATCTATCTATCTATCTATCTATCTATTCCTTCCTTCCTTCCTTCCTTCCTTCCTTCCTTCCTTCCTTCCTTCCTTCCTTCCTTCCTTCCTTCCTAATTTCTATCTATCTATCTATCTATCTATCTATCTATCTATCTATCTATCTATCTATCTATCTATCTATCTATCTATCTATCTATCTAAATTTTCCTGCATCCCAACGCTGCCACATGCACCCGACGCCTCTCCCTTGCTGTCTGGCCTCTGTGCCGCCCTTGCACCCCTCCTCTTTTCTCTTTTCCCCACCCGGCTTTGTGGCATGGCAACCACCGGGGACATGGGCAAGTCCTGGGAGGATTTTAACGTCTAATTAATTGCTATTAGCGCCAGCTTGCAGGGCGTGGAGAAAGGGAGGGGAGGTGGGGACGGGAGAGAATAGATTACTAGAGAGCGGGGGATGCTTCTCTGCCCTCCTGGGCCATACAGGGGAAACCGGAATGGGGGGGATCCTATTATTGGTTTTAAGCACATGTTTCTGTGTTCACCCTTCTCCGTCTCACCTTTGCTTTCTCTCTTTCTTGCTTCTGTTCGTCTCCCTGTGAGCAATCCCCCTTGGGGGTTCCGGGCCTGCTTTCCACTGCTGCCCCCACCCATTCCCCTTCTCCTTCCCCGTCTCTTCCCTCCCTCCTTTTCCCTTTATGGCTATAAACACCCTCTCGCACCCTCCCCGGGATCCCTGCACATTCAATGGATCGGCAGCACTGTCAGATTGAAACGTCACGGCGGGCAGGAGGAAACGGCACAAAGGGAAGGCGTTATTGATTTGTCTCTCAAGGGGTTGGAGACACACACACACACACACACACACACACACACACACACACACACACACACACACACACACACACACACACACACACACACACACACACACACACACACACCTGCCCTGCTGCAGATGTTCTGGAGAAGAAGGTTTCCGGGTCTCAGAAGCACAGAATGGGGTCAATATCAACACTGCCACACACACTCCAGTGTTGTATACACACCCCCACCCTCACCCCCACCCTCTTTGCACTCATGGATGGGGACAATTGGATCAGGATTAGCCGTTTTCTGTTCGCCGCCCCCCCCGAAGGACCCCCCCCCAAAAAAAAAAAGATTTCCCTGTCTTTCTTTCAATCTTTCTCCAAGCAGAAAGAAGGGCGGGTGGGGAAAGGGAGTAAGCTTGCAAAAAAGGATGGATTTATTCTGTTAGAGATGCTCTCTCTCTCTCTCTCTCTCTCTCTCTCTCTCTCCCCTTTCTGATGGCTTTGATAATTGACAATGATTCCTTCCTTTGAAGAGGAAGGAAGGAAGGAAGGAAGGAAGGAGCTGATTATGGATGGAAGGAAGGAAAGAAAGAGTTGATGGTGGATGGAAGGAAGGAAGGAAGGAAGGAGCTGATGATGGATAGAAAGAGAAGGAAGGAAGGAAGGAGCTGATGATGGATAGAAAGAGAAGGAAGGAAGGAAGGAGCTGATGATGGATAAAAGGAAGGAAGGAAGGAAGGAGCTGATGATGGATAAAAGGAAGGAAGGAAGGAAGGAAGGAAGGAAGGAAGGAAGGAAGGAAGGAAGGAAGGACTCATTTTTCAACATCCTTTCTTGAAACTCCGAAAGGGGCGGGGGGGGGAGGTTGGTGAGCAGCAACCACTGAGTAGAACCTCCTTGAACTGGTGAAGTCTCCCCCTGATTTATAGTCCGAAAGAGGGAGGACGCAGCTCCTTGCAAGCCAAGGATTCAAGTCCGTTGTTCTGTTTTATGTTTTTGTTTGGCTCCATTTGACTCTCCTAATCCTTCCTTGAAGCGTTTCCCTCTTACCCTGAACGCCAAGGCGATGCGTTTTGAGACGCTGTGATCCTTGCGAGCAGCGTGCGGCGGTGAAGCACTGCACGAAGCCAGTGGATGTGCTCACCAGCAGCTCACACTTGCATCCCGTTCCCCGTTCTGAGGACGAAGGGCCTTTTTACACAACCCCTAAGATCCGCTGGCCACTTAAATTCGGACCAGAGATCTTAGGGGTTTGTCGCTCTTCCTGTGTCCCCACTCCCTCCGCACTTCCTGGCTGCTGGCTGCGTGAGGGGAGGGAGAAAAAGAGAAAGAAAAGAATGCCGGCTTACCTCCGTTTTGTTCCCGGCAGCATTCAGATCTCTTAAAGGGGCGGGGGGCAAAAAAAGAATAAACGGAAGCCAGGAGAGCCCCGCACTCACTATCGTTACACCGGATCAAATAATTTTCACCTCCAAAGAGCAGGTACCTGAAAGCTGCGCTGGGACGAGCTAAAGTGGGCGGGGTCGCACTTAATTTCCTGTTAACCCCGGAGCTGGTGGGTAAACATTTTTAAGCTCCAGAGCTGGGAGCCATTTGCCCCGGAGTTTAGGGGTCGTGTATAAACGCCCTCAGATACACTGCTCTTGATCCTGGAGGTTCTCTTCGGATGCTGTGACCCAGAATGATGTCTGTCCTATGCTGCTTCTTTTTTTTATGGGGGAAATTATGTGTTTTTAAGCCGCTTTTCCCTTTCAGAATGATGCAAACGCAGCTTCCTGCAAGCCGGCCGGCTTGTCCCCACCCCGCGGTTCTTTGGCCTCTGAGCTGGGCCCCAGCTGCGCTCACCAGATCCAACAGATCACCTGTAAATCGACCACCACGGACACCATCAGTAAGTCGTGCGGTGCGTCCCTCTCCGCCGGGAGCCAGGCAGGTTGCACTACAACCCCCATCGTCCCCCAGGCATACGGTTCGGAGCCGCCGTGATGACATTTGGGACCTGCGGCATGGGTGGATGGGCCATGCATGGTAAAAAATAAAACTGAATGTGTTGTTTATTGCGATCCCTGCCTGTGAGGGGAGAGAAATGAGTCTGCTTGTTTGAGAAAAATGATATTTATGGCTTTTGCCCCTCCTCTTTTCTCTGCTATCCAAGCACTACGAAGCCCACTCAGCTTGACCAGTTCCTACGCCTCCTCTTTTGGGATCATGCCGCATGCCTCTCTCAACGGCGAACTCTCCGCGCCCAGCTCTTACGTCAGCATCCACCTCTCCCCTCAGATCGGCGGGACGGTGATGTACGGACGCTCGCCCGTGGTGAGCTGCCACCTCGCGCCGTCTCTCGGGGTCCATTCGGGGAAGGGAGCCGGGGGTGTCCCCCACCCCCCAGTTTTTTGGATTCTGTCAGTCCCATTAATTTCCCTTAACGGAGCTGAAATTGGCACGGGTACCCCGGCGTCGCCTGCACAATGAGAGGGCGAGGCAGACCTCGCGCAGGGGATGTAGAACGGCCCAGCCTGAGCTGCAGAACGGCGAGGAAGACGGAGGCCAGAATCCACACGTTCCTGTTAAAACAAAAGACTTGTGTGTTCCAAAAGAACATTTGGAAACGGGCTTTCAAAGGGCAGAAAGGGACCTTGACAACGACAGCCCCTGCATGGAACATAAGGCTCTAGTCCTCACTGCTCTAAACCTGGAAGTGCCTCGAAATAAAAGGGACACACCGTGGGGTTTCATGGGTCACGGGGGGGAGATTAGGGCCCAGTGAACTGGGTTCAAATCTCGGCCCGGCCATGGAAATTTGTTGGCAGCACCGAACTGGCCAACCGCCCCCATAAATATTTATTTTTTGTATTTATATACCCCCAAAGTTAAGCCCTATTAGGATTGCAAAGCCCTATTAGGATTGCGGACGATCAGGTCTGACTGGATGACCCACCGCAATTCAAAACAGAATGATTTAAATAAAAATATCAGAATCCGCCTTTCCCCTCGGGGCTGCTCGGTATCGTCAGATTTGACCCACAGTGATGCTCTAAGCCGGTGGTTCTCAACTGGTGCGGTCCCCCGATGTTCTTGAATGGCAACTCCCAGAAACCGGGGAGTGGTGGAAGCTTCTGGGAGTTGCAGTCCAGGAACATCTGGGGACCCACCAGTTGAGGAACACTGCTCTAAGCTAAGGCATAGTCCCCATCACCTCAAACTCCACCCTTTTCCCACTCTTGGTGCCCAGAGAAGGCATATCCAGTTATAATAATCTTAAACCAGAGCTGGGACGGACCCTAGCGATCAAATCCAGGCCCTGTCAAGGGGCCCCAGGAGGGAATCGAACTCTTAACTGCTGGCTCCCGGGCCGGAGATCTGAACTGCCGAGCAATCAAGCCGTTAGCATCTCATGTAACATACAATGATTATGAATAACGGTAATCTTAGAACGGCAGAGCTGAAGTGGCGAAACTTCAGCACTCTAGATGTTTTGGACCACAACTCCCAGAATTCGGACCCTAGACTGCCAAGCACCAAGGATGGTGGCCGTTGCGGTCCAAAAACCATCCGGCGTGCCCAAAGTTCACCGTCACTGCTGTAGGTTATCCAGTGCAGGCCGTCAAAGAAGCCGGGGGGGGGGGTAGTGGGATTCGAACTCTCTACCTTGGGCTCACCAGCAAGATCTCTAAATCCCGCTATCCAGCCATTTCCAGTTCTGCAGACCCAGCTTCTTTTAACTTAACGTCCAGCCACCGAGAGACTAGCAAGTCCTGTTCCAAAAAGCAGGGCTGAGTGTTGCACCTAAATTTTGCACCCCTTGCCAGGGTGTTTAGTCTAGGTTTCAGCTGTCCCATTTGGGAGCAGGTCCCTACAGAGGAAAAATTGACCTGGAGACACTGGGAAACCCCCCCCTCCGCCTTTGATCAAAACCCTCCCTCTCTTTTCTGTCTCCCCAGGTTGCCTTTGAGAGTCACCCACACCTGCGTGGCTCAGCCGCCGCCACCGCCCTGCCTCCTGTTCCCGGCAGCAAACCGTAAGTGCCACAGCACTGCCATGCTGACCTGGAGGGGGGGAAGTGGGTGCTTCTTGAACCCAGGGTTGGCAAAACCAACTCGCGTTGCTTGTGGTGGGCCTTGGACGTTTACCCCGCCAACGGAAGCAACGTCAACTGCCTTCCTCCCAAAATCATTTAACTCCGCATTGCCTCGTGGCCCGTCATTCCCTGTAATGTCCGGGCCAAAATCTCTTCCTTTGAATGCCTCCGCCGCTTCTACCTTACTGCTCTTTATATTCCTGGAGGCCTGCAGAGACCTGGCCCTTCTGAATGCCTCTGTCTGCTTCACTTTCCCCCCCTCCTTTGTGGGGTACACCTGGAACCTCACAAGTCGCGAGCCTGTAAGGGGGACCTTGTTTCTTTTGCGACCCGGAACGGCTCTGGCAAACCCTACATCTCGCAGTGGCTTGCCCTGCATCCCTCCCTGTCATCCCCTTTGAACCCGTTACCAACTCACTTTTCGGAATCTCTGTACAAATCATTGTGCACCATTCCATCCTTTGTTCGGACGTTTCCCTTTTCCTGTTTTCGTTCATCCCTTCACTTCTTTGAGCTGAGATTGCAGGCGCCTTGGGGCAGACGCCTCTCCCCGAAGCATTGCTTCAGGTGTCTAGGTTATGGGCCCAGGCCGTTGATGCTATGGTGCATGAGTCAACATGTACATGTTCCTCCTACAAGTTGCCCTGCTCTGCAATGCGTAAGTCGGCCCTCTGCCCGAATGAGCCTAAGCGCTTCTGATCCGACAGGGCGTATTCCTTCCATGTGGGTGCCGATGGGCAAATGCAGCCAGTCCCCTTCCCGCCCGACGCCCTCATCGGCACCGGCATCCCCCGCCACGCCCGCCAGCTCCACACCCTGAACCACGGCGAGGTGGTCTGCGCCGTCACCATCAGCAACACCACCCAGCACGTCTACACGGGCGGGAAAGGATGCGTGAAGGTCTGGGACGTGGCCCAGCCGGGTCCGAAAACCCCCGTGGCACAGCTGGATTGCTTGGTATGTATGCGGAAAGAGAAGCCAATGAGATTTAGTGTTTCAAGGGCGTTCCTTGGGTCTTCCAGGAGAGTGGCTTTTATTTTTCCTTTATTACTTATTTTCTCCTTCGAATATACATCTTGAATATATATATAGTATACATACAAGTATATATTATCATCCCCTTTTCAAACCATGTACCGCACCAAACATTTGCATTCAAAAAAATCCACTGGATAATTCCATTTCTCTGGCTACGGAGGATGTTTTAAAAGGAGCCGGCTTTTAGTCCAAACTCTTGCCTCTGCAGATTTCACGAGCATCCACACCTGTTTGGTTTTCCCCCCCATGGGAAAAAGATCACAAACATTCCTGGGTTGGGATCCGAGCCATGGATCTGATTTGGGGGGGGTTGGGGGCTCTGAACTGATCTAAATTTGGTACATATTTCAAATGAACTTTCGAAAATGTTGTTCTGGTTTAAGATTGTCCCGTTTGCTTGCTTGCTTGCTTGCTTTGGAGGGGTTTTCCCAGTGCTCTTTATCTTTCTTTTACCTTACCAGAACCGAGAGAACTACATCAGATCCTGCAAGCTTCTCCCGGACGGCCGCAGCCTGATCGTCGGTGGAGAAGCCAGCACCCTCTCCATCTGGGACCTGGCAGCGCCGACCCCAAGGATCAAGGCGGAGTTGACCTCCTCGGCCCCTGCTTGCTACGCCTTGGCCATCAGCCCGGATGCCAAGGTCTGCTTCTCCTGCTGCAGCGACGGCAACATCGTGGTGTGGGACCTCCAGAACCAGACCATGGTCAGGTGAGATCCGCTGCACCTACGCTCCTTCAGATGAAACCTCCCAGATTTCAGCGGGGCTCATTCCGCCCTGTTTCAGCCGCAACTTTCTCAGTCCGCTCAGCAAGGATCTCAGGACGGTAACCCCCAAAAGTATATTTTTCCCAAACTGTTGGTCTTCATCTAAGCATTAGAGGGCAGCACTACCAATGCCATGATTCTCCACTCCGGGAGTTCTGGATGATTGTGCCTCACCTGGGAGACAGGGCCTTAACTGGAAGATTTTTTTAAGCCAGAACTAGTTTCTCCCAGGCTACCAGATGTTTGATTTCAGGTTGTGAATGTGCCTTAGGAGATCCTGGCTGAGCACCCCTGGATGGCTGAAGGCAAAGTGTCCATCTTTACTCTGAGATATTGCCAAGAAAAAAGAATGCTAAAAAGTTTCATTTACGGTTGGGAGCAGATCAACAGCAAGCAGCCAGCATCCAGCAGACAGAAGGGAGGGGGAGGGAACTCAGCGGAGAGGCAGGGCTCCCTGATTGGTTAACGCTGGATAGATTGACAGTCAGCCCAGCCCAACAAAAAAAAGTCCCACCCAGTCACTCAAAGCCACAGGCAGCCTGCGAGGTTGTAACAAGTCCAAGAGTTTTCCCATATTCCAACGTAGAATTACACAGGCGTCGCTGGGCAATTAGGATCCCCTCCGTTTTCCCAATTTCGCATAAGCTTTCCAGACCAAAACCCAACGGAGGCGGGCAGAACGGACGTCCACGTTCACGGCCAGAGGTGAGCTGTAGATGCGGAGCTGGTTTGCTCCACCCCACCTCCGCCCCCCTGTGACTCCTTATCCTTCATTCCTCCTTGGCCCACGCCGAAAGCAGGCAATTCCAGGGGCACACGGACGGCGCCAGCTGCATCGACATCTCCAACTACGGCACCAAACTCTGGACGGGGGGCTTGGACAACACGGTCCGGTGTTGGGACCTCCGGGAAGGCCGTCAGCTTCAGCAGCACGACTTCAGCTCGCAGGTCAGCCGGGAGAAGGCGTGGACTTGCAGGCAGGGTTTCTCTAGTGTATTTTTGGAAGGTGGTGGTGGTGGGCTCATGGAGGGGGGGAGAGAAACTTCCAGGGCTGACCTGTCATCATACCAAAATACGGAGAAGCATGCGGTGCGAACGGCGAAGAGGGAATTGTGTGGGTTCGACTGCAGATATGAGGCCAATAAAAATTCTACTCCACACTTCTGGAGGAATTCATTTTTTTTTCAATTTCGGACAAAATGTCTTCCTTTGGCATTCGGGCAGAGGACTGACTTTCAAATTGCAGATCAGAGCAACTTGTGGGGGGAACACGTACACGTTGACTCGAGCACCATAGCGTCAACGATCTGGGCCCATAACCTAGACACCTGAAGCAATGCTTCGGGTAGAGGTCTCTGCCCCAAGGTGCGTGGAATCTCAGCTCGAAGAGGGCAAGGGATGAACGGAAACAGGAAAAGGGAAACGCCCAAACAGAGGATGGAATGATGCACAATGATTTGGACACAGATCCTTTCCCACCTTTTTTTAAATTAATGGGGGCATGGGACTACAGATCCCAGAATCCCCTACCTGGCACAGCCAGCGTTGATTCTGGGCACTGTTCTGATTCTGAGGACTCGCGCTGAAGGCCGGGTCAAAATTGAACCCGTCTTGTGTGGCAGTGCTTGAAAAATACTTATTTGTTTTTTTTTAGGGGGGGGGTTATTTTTGAAAAATGGTGCCCCAGTGCATTTTTATCTGTGGGAGAGGGGGAAGGAGGGGGTCCCCTTAAAATATAAGATCAACATTGGCATAGAGTTGGGTCGGGTGGGTGGGGAAGATGCATGGAGCAATGTGGGGGAAAATATGTGCAAATCAAATATTTATGCAACTCAGAGGATGGTTTGAAATGGAAATCTGAGAAGAACATGAGGGGTAGAACGAACACACATTGAGTTTCCTAGCAATATGCAGTTCTTGGTTTAGTCGCCAAATTAGGGACACAGTCAGACCCTTCAGATGTTTTGGGGTGAACCTACCCCAGCTTTTCAATTGGTCGACCCATAGCCTTGTAGACCTCTGGTCAAGTTTGGACCAAAACCTGGCGCGCCTTCACGGCCCTTGCAAAATTGGAATTCCCAGGCATCTGGGTTTATGGGAGTCCCTTTCCCACCCGGTTCTGTCCCCTCTACCTCCTTTTCTCCTCCGATTTCACCCTAGATTTTCTCCCTGGGTTACTGCCCGACCGGAGAGTGGCTGGCCGTGGGGATGGAGAGCAGCAACGTGGAGATCCTTCACATCACCAAGTCGGAGAAGTACCAGCTGCACCTCCACGAGAGCTGTGTCCTGTCCCTCAAGTTTGCCTCCTGTGGTAGGTGTGTGAGTTTCCCACGGGAATGATGGCAGGACTTTGCTAGGCAGGGGAGGTAGCGGATTCCGAACACACCGGGGTGGGGGTGGGGGTGGGGGTGGGGGTAAAACCCTGATCCCTTTTCATGACCTGGCATGGGTCTCTCTTCTGGCACCCGTTCGCTCTCCATATTTCCTCCTGTGAGAGCTTCCGACTTCACAAGAGAAAGCAATAAAGGTGGATAATTTATTCTGAGAAAGCAAAATGTGTGGGTATGGTTTAGTTTTGAACACGCAATTAAGATCCGTTCGTCCATCTTTTAAGGGAATGTATCAAAGGTGCTGTGAATCTGTCTGTTTGATCAAATTGAGCTTCATGTCAAGTGTCCATAGAGTTTGGATTAAAACTCAGCGCGGATTCAGATATTCTCTCTCTCTCTCTCTCTCTCTCTCTCTCTCCCCCATCCTGGATATCAGACTACTGTAATTAGAATCCCCAGTGAACAGGTGTCTGTTACTTACTTACTTACTTACTTACTTACTTACTTACTTACTTACTTACTTAATTAATTAATTAATTAATTAATTAATTAATTAATTATCATTTTTATCCAAACCCATGTGACTCTGGGCAGCTAACGATCCATCCAACCCAAAAGGCACAACCACAGCATAGCAAATTCAATGAGAGCTAAAAAGCACAAATAAAAAACGAAAACACAAAGAGGCCAATTAACATCACGTCAAACTTACTAATACATTAACCTTATTTAAAAAATAACAATAAAACGTTAGAAATGTTTTCAGTCAAATTTAGTGTCTGTCCCTTGGGAATGCGTTTGTAGTAATTTTCCTTTGCTTTAGGGTCTCCTGGGTGTTTTCCGTGTAGCTTGATCATCCTGTCCCTCATCGAGACTTGAACGTCCCAGAGAGGGAGCACATCTTTGGGGTAGATGTGGAACTCCTTGCCACCAGAAACCAGCAGCAAAGGCTTTCCAAATGGGGTTTAGATGGGCATTTCGAGAGGCGGGTGGGTCCTGACGGTGGTCGTTCATCCTGGCAGCTAGGTGGAGCCTCCAGACCAAGGCACGGTCTATCTTGGTATCAGAGATTATAGAAAACCTGGGAGTCCTAAACCAGTGCTCCCCAACCTTTTTATCACCGTGGACCGGTAAATGCTTGATAATTTTTCCCTGGCCCGCTTGTTTTGGTTTAATAAGATAAAAAATGTAAATGCCCCCCGCCGCTGACGCACATGCGTGCTAGTCGTTTCCCACTCTAGGGGGCGGTGCTCATCTCCGTACTCAAGCCGAAGAGCCAGTGTTGTGCGATGAGTCCTTGGCATCGCTGCAAGGAAACCCTGTTTTTACTTCCTCGCATTTTTCCCCCATGGGCTTCCTCATTTTCTTTCTTTCTTCCTTCCTCCTCCTCCTTTCGTTCTTCCTCTCTCTCCCTCACTCCTTCTCTCTCTTTCTTTTTCTTTCCCTCCCTCCTTCCTTTACTTACTTACTTTCTTCCTCCCTTCCTCCTTCTCCCTCCTTCTTTCTTTCTTTCTTCCTTCCTCTTCCTCTCCTTCCTCCCTTCCTCCCTCCCTTCCTTCCTTTCTCCCTTCTTTCTTTTTCTTTCTCTCTCTCTCTCCCTTCCTCCTTCTCCCCCTTTCTTTCTTTCTTTCTTTCATTCTTTCTTTCTTTCTTTCTCCCTCCCTTCTTTCTTTCTTTCTCTTCCCCCTCCCTCCTTTCTTTCTTTCTTTCTTTCTTTCTTTCTCCCTCCCTTCTTTCTTTCTTTCTCTTCCCCCCTCCCTCCCTCCCTCCCTCCCTTCTTTCTTTCTTTCTTTCTTTCTCTCCCCCCCTCCCTCCCTCCCTCCCACCCTCCTTTCTTTCTTTCTTTCTTTCTTTCTTTCTTTCTTTCTTTCTTTCTTTCTTTCTTTCTTTCTTTCTTTCTCCCTCCCTCCTCCCCCTCCTTACTTTCTTTCTTTCTTTCTGGGGGGAGGGGGTGATTGGGGGGGAGTCGCGCGGCGGCGGCGATGGTGGGACGGGGGCGATTGCGGGGTCTCGGCGGCGGTGGCGGGACGGGGCGGTTATGGGGGCGGTGGCGGCGGTGGCGGCGGCGTTGGGACGGGGCGACATGGGGATCTCGGCGGCGGCGCGGGCGGGATGGGGGCGATTGCGCGGCGGCGGTGACGGGCGGGCGGGCGGGACGATGCGGGGGTCGCGCGGCAGCGGCGGGTCGATTGCGGGGTCGCGGGTCGATTGGGGGATTGCGGCGGCGGGGGGGGTCGCGGCTGCGCGGCGGGGGGGGGCAATTGCGGGGGTCGTGGTGGCGGCGGCGGGACGGGGCGGTGGGGGGGATTGCCGCGGGCGGGGGTCGCGCGGCGGCGGCGGGGGGGGCGGGTGCGGGGGTGGTGGCGCGCGGGCGGGCGGGGACGGTGCGGGGGTCGCGGCGGTGGGGGGTCACGCGGCGGCGGGCGGGGCGTGCGGGGGATTGCGGCGGCGGGGGTCGCAGCGGCAGGGGCTGGGGCGGGGCCGATGGCGGGGGGGCGCGGCGGCGGCGGCGGGTCGCCGCTATGGGGGGCGTGGCGGCGGCGCGGGCAATTGTGTGGGGGTGGTGGGGGCGGCCCGGTGCCGATTCATCCACGGACCGGCACCGGTCCGCGGCCCGGGGGTTGGGGAACACTGTCCTAAACTGTTGCACTGGTTCCCTCCTCATTTAAAGCTTTTTGCCAGTCCTCTGCAGGGCACTGTTGGTGCAGATCTGGTCACATTTTAAAATTCCCTTCTTGTTTCAGGAAAATGGTTTATCAGCACCGGCAAGGATAATTTGCTGAATGCATGGAGGACTCCGTATGGGGCAAGCATATTCCAGGTAAGAGGAAGGTGGAACCATGACGTGGGTTTTAGGCAGGGAAATTAAACAGAGAACTAACACAGGCCAGATATTTAAAAGGTTTGTTTTTCAATGCAATTATTGGCTGTTACTCAGAGCCCCAGCTGCCTAGATGCCCTAATCACATCCGATCTCGATTGATTTCGGAAGCTAAGCAGGGTCAGGCCTGGTTAGTACTTGGATGGGCGACCACCAGGGACTACCAGGTGCTGTAGGCGCCTAGAGTAGGAACTGGCAAGCCACTTCAGTACTCCTGCCAAAAAAACTCCATGGACATGGAGTCACGAAGAGTCGGTCACGACTGTAACGACAAAACACACACACACACAGAGCCCCGAGGCTTGAGAAAGTCAGTTATGTTAGCAAATTTTTAAAACACTGCCATACAACCTGCCCTGTCCGCAGAAAAAGTTATCTGGAATTGCATTTATTGACGCCTCCCTTGCATCAGAAACAGGAAACTGGGTATGATAAGCTAATGAAGTAACACCTCTGTATCCATGAGATATAAGACCCAAGCCACTGCCTCCCCCCACCCCCGTGGATGCTGAAAAGCATGAATAATAGTGAATGCTCTAACATAGCATAAAAGTTTTTTAAAAATCCAGAAATCCATATTTTCAGCATGTACTACCAGATGTAGCCCCTGGAGGGAGCAAGATACTATGTTGGCCATGCATGAGACTCTTCTAGTCTATAGCATGGTCTCTGGTGCCCTCTAGTGACAGGTTCTGATAAATACACTGTGAAAAGATGTTCTAGGTTTTTTTTTCTTTTAATCTTTTTAATATTCTCTGTCTGCAGTTAAGTAAAACCATGAATGCTGTTTCTGTGGACGGAATGATCCTACTGTATAGATTGCCAAAACATCAATGCCCTTGTCCACATTTAATTATATATTTATTTTTATACTGTCCGTTTTCCCAAAGGAACTCCAGGCGGTTAACAACAATAGAAAAAAACACACCCACATCTCTCTCTCTCTCTCTTTTTTTCTCTCTCTCCCATCTCCGTCAACAGTCCAAAGAAACGTCATCAGTGCTGAGCTGCGACATTTCTGCCAACGACAAATTCATCGTGACGGGCTCAGGAGACAAAAAAGCCACTGTTTATGAACTGGTCTACTGAGGAGGGACGTTGTAACCACTGTCAACACTTCTGCTGTTTCTTACTTTGGACACACGTGTACACACCCAAGCCCCTTTGCTTGGGGATGCTGTTTCTGAACTACCACCCCGGTGCATGGTGAACTTGATGGGACGAAGCGGGCACCCCCTTATCACGCTGATGAGAGTGCAGTTCCCCTGTTCTCTGGGGGGGGGGTTGATTTTGTGGTGGGCTTGAGCAGGGGAGTCACTTAGCTTGTCTTTGAAACCTCATGAGGACTAGAAACACACATACACAACAAAAATGGATTCTCAGGAAGTTTTCTTGTGCCACTCTCGCCCAGAATCATGGGACATGCCTAGAGCTCACCACTACTTCTCTGCCTACGTCACACGAGTCACAGCTGGTTGCAGGGAACGTTTTCTCTATCTATGATCTCCATTTAACCTCTTTTTAACTTTTTGGCCAACCCGTCTCAAAGAGGAAGACATTTACGGACCCACACCGCCTCACCCTTGAGTGACAAGCAAAGTGACCAACCGGCAGGGTGCTCAAACTCCCTGCCTCCCACGTCTCCTCCAACAAAGACGTTCTTTTTTTAAAAAAAGAAATCCTCTTTTTTTCTTCTTCTTGATGTGTGGAAAGTTGTATAAATCAGAACAATTAAATGTATTTAAAGAAGGGCCCTTGTAAATCCATTTGGGGGAGTGGAGTTTAAAACTGATCCATAAGTCACTTGGGAAGGAAGGGGAATCGCCCATCTTGCACTCCAACACCCATCAGCCCCCTCTCGTAGGCCAAGGATGCTGGAATGTAGAGTCAAATTTAGGGCCAGTGTTCCTTAGAAACCCACCAGCCTTTACGGTAGCAAGTTAGTAGAGCTTTCATCTTCTTTGGATCTAGGTGGGTGGTTGTTTTACCCAAAAGAGACGCCATTTGCTTAAGGTTTCTGACTGAGTGTTTGCTCAGCTGCATTTAGGTGCATTGTCCAAACACATGCGTTTCAACCTCGGGAACACACCAAAACTGCCGAGGGAGCTCATCTTCTAACCCAGGCCTGCCCAAAGTCCGGCCGGGGCCCAAATCCAGCCTGTCAGGCCATTCTGAGTGGCCCACAGCTGGCTGGCCCACCCCTCCCTCCTCCTCCTTCGCCCCATGTTTTTTTTTAAATATTCCACCAACACTGACACTGCCGGGAAGCTTGAGGGGCTGGGCTGGCTGGCCAGCCGGTGAGCAGAACCTTGTGGGGCTGGGTGGGCGGGGGAAGGGGGCGGTCCACCACCAGCAGCACCGCCAGGAACCTTGGGGAGCTAGGTGCGCATGCGCAGGGCGGCGCACGGGCGGGCCACCGCCACCAGCATAGCCGGGAACATTGTGAGGTTGGGTGGATGCACTGGCCAGTGATCGGGCAGGCTGCGCCACCGGCACTGCTGGGAAGCTTGGACGGCTGGGCGGTCTGCCGCCACCGCCACCGCTGGGGAGCTTGGGGGGGGTGCAAGGTCGCACAGATCGCCTCTTCCAAGGGGCGACCTGTGGCCACGGCTCCCTGTGCTTCCTTTGGTCCCCAGCTTCCTTCTTTCCTCCCTCCTTCCCTTCTTCCTGCATGAAACTCAACAACTTGGCAAAACATAACAGACACCTCCAAGGAGCACATAAGGACTGGCTGATGGATCAGAAAGACACAAACAACCCATCCAAGGCATCTGGCTTATAGGAGCCTGTGTCCACAAAGCAGCAGGGTGAGGTCATCAGGGACACATTTAGAAGCAAAATAATTTCCATCAAAGGAATTTTTAAAAGCCATCTGAAAGAAAGCCATCTCACTGCTTTGTAAGTTCAGAAAAATTTATTATTATTTTCATTCTTGACCTGCAAGGAAAAACCAAGGGCTTTCCCTCTTAATTTTTTACTAGGTCAGCCAGAAACAGTGGTGGGATTCTGTCTCACAAGCATCAAAATAAATTCAGCTGGCTTTTTTGTACTCCACCTTTTGACTGGGGATTCTGGGAGGGAGAATTCTTAAGGGCTGAGAAAAATTCATATATTTTGTCCTTGAGGATTCTTATAACTTGGAATGCTCCTGCAGCATTGGTGGAAGGTGAAGTACCTGAAAAGGGTCTTGGGTGGGGCCTCCAAGTAGTCCATCCCACCAGCTACCCTTGCCAAGGAAGGAACCCACAAGCAGGACAGTGTGGTGCAATGGTTAGTGGTGGAGGTGGACAACTACCAAAAAAAAAATCATGCCCCAATTTGGTTTCCCAATGCCGATTGATTCATATAATGAGCATAACTTGCCTCCGGAACAAATTGGGATACATTTTAAAACCTGAAGTTAGCTTTTAAACCTAATGGAGAATCCTACCTACCTCTCCCTTTTTCTTTTCTTTGAGTATTCGTATGCAGGACAGAGCTACCAATTTGATACCGTTTTACAAAAATGTTCTATAATATGGAACCATGAGAGCCACAGTGATTCCAAACATTAACTCTACATGACTGCGAGAAAAGAACAGGACTAACCACTGCTCATTCCAAAGAGCAAAGTGAGGAACAAACAAGGAGGGTTGAATATTAACAGCCTTTTGACACTATACTACAGAACAATATCTATATATGCCTGATCCCACTTGTGGCTGTTGTGTGCCATCAAATTGCCCATTACGGTGACTCCATGAACAAGTCTTCTCCACAATGTGCTGCCTTCAATAGCCCTGCTTAACTCTTGCAAACTTAAGCCCATGGCTTCCTTTAAGGCAGGATGTCCAAACTTCGGCCCTCCAGATGTTTTGGACCACAACTCCCACAGTCCTTTGCCACTGGCAATCTAAGCTTAGAATTCTGGACATGCCCGCTTTAAGGAGTCAATCCATCTCACATTGAGTCTTCCTCTTCCTCCAAGTGGCCCATACCACCAGCTACCCTCATCAAGGAAGTCACCCACAAGCAGGGCAGTGTGGTGCAATGGTTAGCGGTGGAGGCAGACGACTCCTACTAAGGAAGGCAGTGGATCCCGTTTGGGTTTTAGGGCAGCTCCTTCACAAGTTGAACTAGAAGAGGGAGTTGAGCCACGCCTGAAAAATTATTCCTTGGTGTCAGGGAAAAAGCTGGAGACACTCAGGTTCAAGTCTCCCTCTGGCCAACAATGAGACACTGCTAATCTCAGGGAGGGACAAGATGCCAGTTGTATCAAAAGAAAAGTTTTGAATAAAATTTTTTTAAAAAAAAATCTAGAATGCTTGCACAGACTAAGACAGCTTCCTCTTCTGCATTCATACACGGTTTAATTTCACTTAATTCCATCTGCATTTTCTTCCTACCTTTGTTTTGCTTCCAAGGGTCACATTTGGTGATTTTCTTCCTGTATCAAAATGCCTTCAAGTTTTTAACAAGCCTGACATACACACACTTATTTCCACATTTAGGCTCAACCCACAACTTTCTCTTTTGGGCTAAACCACATGGGAGATATTATGCGGATTTACATTCTTAAATATAGACGGTGTTCTGGGCCCCATGAGAAATGGGAGTGCATAAGAAGCCATGAGCACATGATGGCTAAATTGTTCAGAACATTTTTTAAAACCCTGCAACAAATGGTTCAGATGCATATTCTTGAGATAAAGCGCATGCACTGAAGGTGCAAAAAATGCCCTTTTCGATGAGATGATTTGAGGCAACCTTGTTCCTCCTGTCTCAGTACCCATTTCCCCTGATGAGCCCCTGGTGGATGACAAAAGCTTGTTTATTGTTTGGTTGTGGTCTATAAAGGTGTCGCCTATTCTTGCATTTGTATTTTATTTTGTTGGGACCCCACGGCTATCAAGGTTCTAGTCCCTCTCGGCTGTGTCTCGCAATCCACATCTTTTGAAGACACGATTGTGTGTGGCTCTTAGCGATGCTCCCAATGAAGAATTTAAGCACCGCAGGTTGGGACGGTGCCCCAAGGAACACTCCCATACATGTTTTATTTTAAAGATTTTTTTAAAAAAATTCACACCACACAAGATAAACCATTCCAAGGATTTTGGATTTAAACACGCACACACACACACACACGCACAATAAAAGAGAGACCACCTTCTGCTCCTCTTCAAAATACAAACAGGGAGCAGAGGTCATGAGTCCTTTGTTTTTAATTCTGAAATTCGGATCCACTTTCTTCTCTCCCATCATCTTTTCTTGGAAAAGCTTGTCATGTTCCTTGCTTGATGGGGCATGCCCCCTAATCTCCTTGTCAGTCTGGAGAGAAGTTTTCTGCAAAGAGGATTCTTTGGCTGGGACAAAAGGAGGGAACCGTGCCTTTCCCCAGGTTCAACTCAGACACAGGCGCCAAGCAGCCTCAATACATGACCTCGTAGACAGACGCTTTTTTGTCCCCAGAACCAGTGACAATGAACTGATCGTCTGTGGAAACGTCACAGCTGAGGACAGAGGACGACTCTTTTGACTGGAAGGAAGAAGAGACAAAAATCATTATGTTACGGCTGACAAGAGGAAACAGTAAAAACACGGGCTAATCCGGTGTTTAACAAACAGCCCTTGCTCCCACCAAGGACATTTGTGCCTAAAAACAGGCTTTCCAAAATCATAGAATGATAGAATAATGAAGTTGGAAGGGACCCATAAGGGCATCTAATCTAACCCTCCCCCCCCCCAGCCCCACACAGGAATACAAATCAAAGGATGTCTGCCAGACGAGACACTTCCAAAAGCTGAATAACATATTTCATGGAAACGGCATCTCAGGAACACTGCAAGTTTAAGTCTGCAGAAATGCCAAGTACTGAACAAAAAATTCCAGTCGCTCTGTATGATTCTGGAACAAAGGTTCGGTCCTCAGACAGGGAGGGAATTTATAGATTTGAACTTGCAGTGGAAATCAAGATAGCCACCACCTGCCCCGGTTTAAGAGTCTCCCCCCCCCCGGAGGAAATGTTGATCCTGCCTAGTATGTAAACCTCGAAACCAGATGTCTGAAATTTGCGCCATTTTCCTCCTTTTTTTGGAGGATCTACCACTAGAAATAGGATTTTTGGTGTGTGTTTTTTAACTTCCCATCCTGTAGTTCTTTATTCTAGAAATTCTACACAATTTAGAGATAGCTAAATGTGACTCAGAAAAAGGCCTTGCTTTTGCCAGGCCTCCTATTCTTGCTATGTTTAGGTGTCTTATCAGGTAGAACTCCAAAATGGAAAAGTATAGGATTTGTAGCCCCCCCCCTCCAATACTGCCTAACATGGGTCTGGAATTCTTATCCATCAGTGCAGTACCAAAAAGAATCATGCCCCAATTTGGTTTCCCAATGCTGATTGATTCAGATAATGGGCACAACTTGCCTCTGGAACAAATTGGGATACCTTTTAAAGCCTCAAGTTAGCTTTTAAACCAAACTGAGAATCCTATGCCTACCTCTCCCTTTTCCTTGTCTTCGAATATTTGTATGCAGGACAGGGCTACCAATTTGACACCGTTTTCCAAACTTTCCCATATTATGGAACCATGAGAGCCACAGTGATTCCAAACAACATTAACGCCACATGGTTATGAGAAAATATAAATGGGACTAAACACTGCTCATTCCAAAAACCAAAGTGAGGAACAAACAAGGAGGGTTGAATATTAACAGCCTTTTGACACTATAGTACTGAGCTATATCTATGCCTGATCCCACTTGTTGCTGTTGTGTGCCAACAAATCGCCTGTTACACTGACTCCATGTACAAGCCTTCTCCACAATGTGCTACCTTCAGTAGCCCTGCGTAACTCTTGTAAACTTAAGCCTGTGGCTTCCTTTAAGGAGTCAATCCATCTCACATTGTCCTCCTCTTTTCCTGCTGCAATTCAGAATATGGGATTTATAGTTTGGAGGAGCTGAGAATTCTCTGCTGTTATTCACGAGTGAGTATTAGAGCTATCTAGCGGGGAATTTCAAGGGCCTTTGAGAAGATTCACTCTCCCCCGGAAATGAAAAATGGGATAAGGTGCTTGATCTATCTCCCCATACCAACAGGTCCCATCTTCCCCCTTACCTGGAATATACTGGCCCCGTAAGGCGTCCGCCAAGCGTTCAACAAATTGTCTTTGCCAGTACTTACAAACCATTTCCCTGTAAGCAAGAGGAGAGGCAGTGTGGTATAGTAGTTAAAGCCAGGGTGAGAATCATCAGGTCTCAGTGCCCTAAAGTGGAGAATGTGGCCTCACCAGGGTCCTTAAAAATGGTACGTCTATGCTTTAACTTGCCCCACATTATTGTCATATCCCAAATATCCTTGAATTGAAAGCAAACAACAATGGAGTTAAAAGAACAGTGGGCAGGTGTACATCTGAAAGCCCCCCAAAATGAAGGCACCACTTTTATGTTCCTTGCTGGGTCATTTTCTTCCTCCTAGGCCTCCACATTCACCGCCTTTGCCCACTTCTCTGCAGCACAGGAACCCACCCCACTTTATTTCGGAGACCCGGATCGCGCTTACCGCAAGAGGCAAACTTGAGGGACAGGACGCAGCTTTCGTGAAGGTGAAGCTGGTACTTCTCGGGCTTTGCCACATGCAGGATCTCCACGTTGCTGCTCTCCATCCCCACAGCCAGCCACTCGCCGGTGGGACAGTAACCCAGGGAGAAGATCTAAGGACAGAGGGGAGGAACCCAAGAGTCGCTTAAATGAACGGAGGGCCAACGTTTAGAACGCGCCAATACCGAGTCGTGAATCTATTGGTGGGGTTAGGAAAAGAAATGAAAACACCGCTGAATACTGAACGGCTCGATAGCTGAAGAACCCTTAGGCCTCTAGCTGCGGAGCCAGAGGTTGGTGGTTCGATTCCCCACTAGGCCGGACCTGATGATGGCAGGGGAGGCCAAATTTCGACCCTCCAGATGTTTTGGACCACAAATCCCAGAATTCCAAGCCTGTATTGCCAATGACAAAGGACTGTGGCAGTTGTGGTCCAAAACATCTGGAGTGCCGAAGGCTTGCCACTGCTGATCTAGAGGGTCCCTTCCAGCTCTTAAGTTCTAAGATTCTTATTAATATAAACTTCCCACCCTATTTGTTTTTTTTTCCTTTAACAAAAGGATTATAAAGTTCTCTCTCTCTCTTTTTTAAATTGGCCTTTTTTTGTACCCGCATCACACTGTTGGCTTCTGATCTATGACAACTCAAAGATCTTTCTCACTTGTAGTATTGCTGAGCCAGGCTTCCTGATCTTGTAGTTGTGTGCTTTTTTCCTTTCTCCTTGGTGGAGTACTTTGCATATATCCCTGTTGAATCTCATTCTGTTGTTTTCAGCCCCGGGCTCCAGCCCACCTAAATCTTTTTAAATTTTGTTTCTGTCCTCCAGGGGAATTGCTATTCCACCCAATTTTGTGTCATCTACAAATTTGGCAAGCATCCCCTGCACCCCCCAGATCCAGGTCATTAATAACGTTGTTGAAGAGCCCCAGCCCCAGAACTGAGCCTTGGGGTACCCCACTAGTTACCTCCTCCCAGTTTGGCAGGTAGCATTGTGAAACACTCTGCTGGGAAGAAGAAGGGGGCAAAATATTGTTGGAGCTACCACAACCTTGCATGTTGCCTTTAGTAGGTTTGACTTGGAAGGAACTTTCTGGGCCTTATTCAATTGTTTTTCCCTGGCTCTGAATTCAAAGAGAACCCTCCCTCTCTGTTCTGTGTTCCTTTCCCTTTCTCGAGTCTGTTCAAGCTGGCTGCAGAAAGCAGTCACATTTGTTAGTCTGCTGCTTGCTTTGTTCAACAGCAAGCAATGAAACCTTTTGTTTCTTTCCACTATTCATGCCTCCGAGTGAGTTGCTGAGACAGCAAGTGCCAGTTGATGAGGAAAGGGGGATGGGCTGATCTGGGGAACTTGAAGCTATTCTGCTCTATGGATCCCTGCATTTTTGCTGTGGAGCTCCAGGAAATTTTCCCTAGTTTTCCTTTCCAGCTTTCACATTGCTGCATTGAATACCAGTGGCAGGGGGAGGGGGCAACCACAGGGAATTCCAGACCTCCTCCACCATCCTTCTCCTTCCCCCACGTCTTGCCTGCGAGCTGAAGTCGTGCTGCTGAAGCTGACGGCCTTCCCGGAGGTCCCAACACCGGACTGTGTTGTCCAAGCCCCCCGTCCAGAGTTTGGTGCCGTCGTTGGATATGTCGATGCAGCTGGCGCCATCTGTATGCCCCTGGAACTGCCTGCAAAGAGAGGAGAGCGGAAGATCAAACAAAGGCGACGGGAGAGTGTTTATGCATGCAACTGATATGGCCATTCCAGAAAGAAGTGCATTCAGAACAGCGGCTCGACAAACGCAAAGACCCCTTTCATTGAAAGAAGATGAGCGGTCAACAAATCTGCTGGAACAGAGTGCCTGTTCGTAGGCAGAGAAAATCCACCCTTCTGCCGGAACTCAGGAAGGGTTCTCTGTGCCGGGGGAAGACGTGGCCTCTCACAAAACTTTCAAGTCCCCAGTCCTCAGTACGCTAAGCATATTCTAAACGGTGCCTGCTGGAACAGCGCCCAGATTCCCTAAACGCTTCTGGAACATTGTGCCCGCAAAAACAAACAAAAAAACCCGCAAATCAAGGAATGCTAATTCGGAGACGTTTCGGGAGATCTAGTTGCCGAATTTTCGGCAGCAGCAAACCCAGCATGTCGTTTCACACCTGCAAAGCAAATTTGGATCCTCAGAGGTAGCTAAAACCCGCTGCTGCTAAGACAGAGACAAAAGCCAGGGTATGGTGACGGACGGACAGAGAGGACCAGCCACAAGACGGCGGCAGGATGCTTTTACCTAACAAGTGTCTGGTTCTGGAGGTCCCACACCACGATGTTGCCGTCGCTGCAGCAGGAGAAGCAGACCTTGGCATCCGGGCTGATGGCCAAGGCGTAGCAAGCGGGGGCCGAGGAGGTCAACTCCGCCTTGATCCTTGGGGTCGGCGCTGCCAGGTCCCAGATGGAGAGGGTGCTGGCTTCTCCACCGACAATCAGGCTGTGGCCGTCCGGGAGAAGCTTGCAGGATCTGATGTAGTTCTCTCGGTTCTGTGGCAGGGGAAGAGAGTAAGAACGGAATTAGCGGATGCCGATGTTTCGCCCTTGGTATGCAGCTGCACAAGATGTGCAATGGTGAGGACAGCCTCCAGATGCTTAAGCCTGCAGACGGCAACCTGAAATATTCAGCGAGAGACACAATCGTGCTTAAAATGTGCACCTCGTGCAACACCAATGGCGAGCAGTGCCATGGTGCCCGGCAATGTGCTGATTGTGCGTTGCATTGCACAACTTGGGACAGAACTCCCACCACTGACTCTCTGCAGATGCATGAATGTTGAGCACAAGAGAGACCCTCAGAGTTTTCCTCTGGAGCAAGGGAAATTTCAGCAAGCCACAACTGCTCAGTATGGTGCCGGTGGCACAACTGGTCCTATCGTCAGCTGGTTGTGCAACGAGCACACAAGTAGTTAGCTGCAAAAACTCGGTCTGGAGTTCGAATACTCCACTGGGCCTAATTGGATTTGATGTTCTATCACATCCAGGTCTGCTGTTCTAAAGAGCAATATTATTATTTGCCATTCCAGCTTAATATGACTTCTCTTCCAATGGTGTAAAACAGTGGTCCCCAACCCCCGGGCCGCGGACCGGTGCCGGTCCGTGGACCGGTCGGCACCGGGCCACCTGGGGAGG
Organism: Phrynocephalus forsythii; assembly: GCA_029282475.1. Lineage (NCBI taxonomy): Eukaryota > Metazoa > Chordata > Lepidosauria > Squamata > Agamidae > Phrynocephalus > Phrynocephalus forsythii. The sequence goes on from JAPFRF010000018.1 coordinate 13,956,012, forward strand.
CCGGGGAGGCTCCTCCCCTTTTCCTCCGCCGCCCTCCTCCTCCTCCTCTTCTCTCCCGCGGGCGGCCAGTGGAGGAGGAAGGCTGGAGGAGCGCAGGAGGAGCCGCCGTCGCCACCGCCGCCTTTGCCTTCCTCCTCTGCCCGCCGCCGGTGGCGGCGGCGCATCCTCCTCCTCCTCCTCCTCCCTCCTCCTCCTCACGCTCCACCAGCAGCAGCAGCAGCAGCAGGAAGCCGGGGGCCGGGCGCGCGGGGGCCGGCGGGGAGGAGGGGGCACGCGCGGGAGGCGCTGGCGAGCCCCCCCCCACGCGTGCGCACCGCCGCCGCAGCGTGGGGGCCCCTCGGTCGGAAGAGGAGGAGGGTGCCCCCTCCTCCCCCCGGGCGTGCGCCCTTTGGCCCCTCCCTGCGGCCGCGCTCCAGGGCAGAGCCCCCTGCTGCTGCCGCCGGACCGCACCTGTGTTGGGGGCGGGCGGGGGCGTCGCGGGCCGGCCCGGGTGTTTTCGCCGCCGCCGCGACCCCGTGGTGCCGCCGCCCCTGCGGCCCCGCTACCGCCCTCGTTGCAGCCCCTTCGGGGCGGGGTGGGTTCCGCCAGTCCCCAGCGGCCGCCTCGCTGCCTCCCCGGGAGAGCGGACAAGTTCCTCAGTTTCGCGCCTGGCAAGAGCTCGGGCTCCCTGCCCAGCAGCAGGTGAGAGAGGCGGTGGCGGCAGCGGGAGGCGCTCGGGCTTCCCCTTCTCGGCCCGGAGAGGGGGCAAGTCTTGGTGGCGGAGGAGGGCGCACGCGGCGCGGGGTGAGCTTTGCCCGCCTCCCTGAGAGGTGGCCAGGTGTGTGTGTGTGTGTGTGTTTGTGTGTGTGTGTGTGTGTGTCGGGGGAGGACCGAGGAAAGGACACTGGCCTCTTCAGGGGGGGCGCGGGGACGCCACCCCCCCACCGGCCTCCCTCCCCTCCCCCCTCCCGCTCGCCCGCCCGAAGGCCGCAGCCGGAGGCGGGCGGCGGCGGCGGCTGAACCCGGGCGGCGGCCATGGCCGCCGCGGCCGCCGACAGGAGGAGGAGGCGGGGGCCCGCCCGCCCGCCCAGGAGCCCCAGGCTCCCCCCACCCCGCCCGTGCGCGTGGGGACGAGCGGCACTCCCAATGCCCCCAGCCGGCGAGCGCTGCCGCCGCCGCCGCTCCCGTGGCCCCCCGCAAGGCACACGCTCCAAGCCCCCCGCACCCCCGCCTCCTCCTCCCTCCCCCATCCCCGTCCCCCCCACACACCCCCCCTTCCCCCCGCCCGACCCCCCGCATCCCCCATCTCCCCCTCCCCACCCCCAGCCCCGGGCCACAGAAATTCATCAAACATTGTTCGGTCCGTGGGGACAAAAAGGTTGGGGAGCACTGGGTAAAACTCTGTTCTAGCCACAAAACTCGGAGAAACAAAAATAGATGCCCACATAAAGAAAAGTGTGGTGCACAAACAGGCTATACACCGAGGGGGGGGCACTGTCTCCTTAGCTGGGCTTTCATGGATAACCAAAGAATCACAGAATATTTGAGGTGGAAGGGTCCCCCTAAGGTCATCAAGTCCAACCCTATGTTCAATGTAAGAAGGAGGTTGTCAGTTCAAATCCCTATGACAGTGATGGCGAACCTTTTAGAGACTGAGTGCCCAAAATGCGATTCAAAACCCACCAATTTTTCGCAAAGTGACAATACAGCAATTTAACCTGAATACAGGTAACTGCGAAGGGCCGATGTCGGGTGCCCACAGGAAGGGCTCTGAGGGTCACCTTTGGCACCCGTGCCATCGGCTCACCAACACTGCCCTATGATATCCCTCTGGGAAAGGGGCTAGCCAAGATCCCCTGGAGGGTGGAGGAACGAATGCCCCCAGGAAGGACCAATTACTGAGTAAACTACAGCTAAACAGACCTAGAACTGCCAACCTAGCAGTTTGAAAGCATGTAAATGCAAGTAGATAAATAGGTACTGCCGTAAAAAGCAGGATGGTAAACAGTGTTCCGCGCACAGAAATGTGTTCAGCCATGCCATCCACATGGCCACAGACTTGCACAACACTGGCTCTTTGGCTTGGAAACAGAGATGAGCACTGTCCCTAGAGTCAGACACGACTAGCACGCATGTGCGGGGGAAACCGTAACTTTTACCTAAACAGACCTAGAAAGCCCTGGGAAAGGTCCTCATAAATCAGAATCCACCTGGTAGTACATAATCTTTATAAGTTTGAACGTCGGGTGTAGTTTGCAGCTGAAAATGTCATCGTAACATGCTCCACTCTGTGGTGCAAACCCTAATTCGCTTTGACTCTTCCAATTGAGGAAACAGTAAGATACAAGAGAGGGAAGGGAGACCGAGAGGGTCTTATTTGGGCTATAGGGAATGAGATTCTCTTTTTAAGATTCTGACTCAGCAAAGCTGGGGGAAAAAGGAAAGTGAAAAAGTTGTAAATTCTGTCGCTCTCACAAATGAATGCCAGCAAAGGGTGCACTGCTGCAGGTCGGCTCGAAAACATTGCACATGCCCCCTCCACTTACCAAGCAATCCAGCTGCGCCACGGGGGTTTTGGTGCCCGGTTGGGCCACGTCCCAGACCTTCACGCATCCTTTCCCGCCTGTGTAGACATGCTGGGTGGTGTTGCTGATGGTGACGGCGCAGACCACCTCGCCGTGGTTCAGGGTGTGGAGCTGGCGGGCGTGGCAGGGGATGCCGGTGCCGACGAGGGCGTCGGGCGGGAAGGGGACCGGCTGCATTTGCCCATCGGCACCCACATGGAAGGAGTACGCCCTAGGGTGGAAACCAGTGTATCAACCACCGTTAACCAAATGGAAAGGAAACCCACCCATCCATCGGATTCAGACAGGGAGGAAACCAGCTGGGATTCCTTATTGTGATTTCTAGGACAGGGGAGCCACCACCAAGAAGGCTCTGCAGTAGGCGGGGCCAATGGAAATGTGGGTGGGGCCTCCCTTCTGCTCTCCTCTCCCCCCCCCGCTTCAAAACAAAAGGCAAGAAATCTTTGTTGATTACTTAAAGTGGATCACACCTCTTTCGATGGGGAGGGGAGGCTGGTCCCTGGAAGGAAAGCCGCCACACAAGGCGGTCCTTCCTCCAACCTAACCCCGAACACGACAGCGTCTGACACTCACGGCTTGGCTGACGGCACCCGCGTCGGCATCCCCGTGGGGAGTCCGGAGACCCGCAAATGAGAGTGAGGATCGTAGGCAACCTAGGCAGAAAAAAGCATCAAATAAAGGGAGGCAGTGCAGCACAGCGGTTAGAGCGGTGGATCCAGACTGGGCCAATCCAGAGTGAAATCCCCCACTAAGGTGGGAAACACACAATGCTTGGCCAGTCTGTTTCTCTCTTATCTTGTTCTACCTTGCTGGGCTGTTGTGAGAATAAAGTAGGAAAGACCAACATGAAGAAGTGTCAAGTAGATACTTAGTAGGTAGATATTTTTAAAAAAGCAACCAGTAAGCAGTTAGTTTTTGAAAAGTAACCAGTAAGCACTTCAGGACCGAGCTTAAAGGCAGCATGTTACATGCCATGTAGGGTCTCTAGTTACTTTTATAAAAATAAATAGTAACTAGTTACTTTTGTAAACAAGTAACTAGAAGGCAGTTAACTACATGGCATATAACATGCTATCTCTAAGCTCTGTCCTGAACTGTATAATCCAGAAAGAGTGGCTATGTTTTCCCCCCTCCCTCTTCATAATCCTGCCTTTTTGTGTCATGCTGTCACCATCTCTCCTTAACAATTGTACTAACGGGGAGTAGAAAATAAACACGAACCATTTCTCTCTTTCCCTCTCCTCCTGCTGGCCAGTTCCTGAGAGAGAGAGAGAGAGAGAGAGAGAGAGAGAGAGAGAGAGAGAGAGAGAGAGAGACTCACCAGTGGGGCACGGGCGTAACCGGTGGTCCCCACCATAGCCGCCCCGTTGAGCTGTGGGCTCATGAGGTGCAGGCCGGCATAAGCCCCCGCGCCGGCCATCTCCCCGTGGGCCACGTTGAAGGCCGCCTGGTAGGAACTTGGGACAGTGAGCGGGTTTCGGAGGCTCAAGGCTGAAAAGCAGAAAGGAGGTTTTGGCATGGTAACAGGCTTGGGGCAATAGGTCCTGTGCAGGCAGGTGAACGGCTGGGTTTAGAAAAGCGTATGGGGTGACACGGGATTCTTCTGCCAGCCTGCTAAAGAAACCACCAGCTGCCGCCACCAGGAGGTCCTTAGAAATCCTGCCGGGTTCAGAAAGAGCCTTTGGAGGCAATCTTTCCCCCTGCATTCCTAGCGAGAACAGCTATAGTCCCCCCTGGGGTTGGCAAATGCAGAATCGAGTGAGACGGGATTTATGTGGCTGAGCTCTGAAAGTTTCAGAATACAGTAACCCCCCCCATGTATCGCGGGGGATAGGAACCCGACCCGGCTTGCAATCATTGAAAATCCGCGATATGCCGATGCAGGTCGGGTCAGGCCTGGGGGTGCAGCACACAATGTTTAAAATGTCTTTAAGCAACGGAGCCTGGCACTTGGCCCCGTTGCTTAAAGACATTTTAAACACTGTGTGCTGCTTCTCCTGACCCCCTCGGGGCGTGGTGGAGTGGCATGTGATGCTTCCATGGAAGGCAAACCCGGGTTCCAGCTGATTAGCGCTGGGGTGGGGGAGAAAAACCTTTATTTCCCCACCCCAGCGCCAATCAGCTGGAGCCCAGTGCTTGGGGAAGGGGGAAAGGTTTTAAAAGCCTGGGCTTTTTTTAAAGCCTTTTTTGCCCTCCCTCAAGCCCTTTCGGGGTACCACTGTACTGCGGTCCTGCGATATAGAGGGACAGCAGTATATGAACCGCGATAGGGCGGGGGACCACTGTAATATTATTCCTGCTTTGTTTTTGGTTTTTTGGGCCAAGGTAAGTCTACATAAGAACATAAGAACGTAAGAAGAGCCATGCTGGATCAGGCCAAAGGCCCATCTAGTCCAGCTTCCTGTATCTCACAGTGGCCCCACTAGATGCATCTGGGAGCGCATGTGACTAGATATCTGTCTCCTGATAGTCTACTCCCCTGCATCTGGCCCTTGAAGTACCCTGGTTTTAAGCCTGGAGATGACACATCTCCATCATGGTTTGTAACCTGGGATGGAGTTTTCCACCAGGAATCTGTCCAATCCCCTTTTGAAGGCATCCAGGCCAGATGCCATCAACACATCCTGTGGCAGGGAGTTCCATAGACTAACAACGCGCTGGGTGAAAAAATATTTTCTTTTGTCAGTTCTTACTCTCCCAGCCCTCAATTTGAGTGTATGTCCCCTAGTTCTGGTATTTTGGGAGAGGGAGAAGAGCTTCCCTCTATCCACTTTACTCATACCCTGCATTATTTTGTACGTCTCAATCATATCCCCCCTCAAGCGCCTTTTTTCCAGACTAAAGAGCTCCAAATGTTTTAGCCTTTCCTCATAAGGGAGGTGCCCCAGCCCAGTAATCATTTTAGTCGCTCTCTTCTGCACCTTTTCCAGTTCCACTAGGTCTTTCTTGAGATGCGGTGACCAGAATTGTACACAATACTCCAGGTGCGGTCTTACTATTGTTTTGTATAATGGCATTATAATGTTGGCTGTTTTATTTTCAGTCTCCTTTTTGATAATCCCTAGCATGGAATTGGCCTTCTTCACTGCTGCCACACATTGGGGAGACACCTTCATGGAGCTGTCCACCAACACACCAAGATCTCTTTCCTGATCCGTCACGGATAACTCAGAGCCCATGAGTTGATAGATAAAGTTTGGATTTTTTGCCCCAATATGCATTACTTTACATTTGGCTACATTAAAACGCATTTGCCATTTCTCAGCCCATTCCCCCAGTTTGGAGAGATCCTTCTGGAGCTCTTCACAATCTTCTCTGGTTTTTACCACACGGAAAAGTTTTGTGTCATCTGCAAACTTGGCCACCTCACTGTTTATCCCTGTCTCCAGGTCATTTATGAACAGATTGAAAAGCACCGGTCCCAGGACAGATCCCTGGGGCACTTCTCTCCATTGTGAAAATTCCCATTGACACCTACTCTTTGTTTCCTGGATCTCAACCAGTTCTCAATCCATAAGAGGACCTGCCCTCTTATTCCCTGACTGTGCAATTTTCTCAGCAGCCTTTGGTGAGAGACTGTGTCAAAAGCCTTTTGAAAATCCAGATATCCACTGGTTCACCCAAATCCACATGCCTGTTGACCTTTTCAAACAATTCTAAAAGATTTGTCAGACAAGATTTACCCTTACAGAAGCCATGCTGATTTTCTCTCAGCAAGGTTTGTTCTATGTGTTTTAAGATTTTTCTCTTGGATGAGGTTTTCCACCCTCTTCCCTGGGACAGATGTAAGGCTAACTGGCCTGTAGTTTCCTGGGGCCCCCTCCTTCCTTTTTTAAAAATTGGTGTGGCATCTGTTATCCTCCAGTCCTCCGGCACTGTGGCCATTTTAAGAGACAAGTTGCATATAACCGTTAAGAGATCTGCAATTTCATTTCTCAGTTCCCTAATAACCCTTGGGTGGATGCCATCTGGGCCCGGTGACTTGTTAATCTTCAATTTATCAATTAGTCCTAAAAATCCTCTCTTTTAACCTGTATTTGATTTAATTGTTTAGTCAAGAGGGGCGGTTCAGGCAGAGGAATCTGCTCGAGGTCTTCATGATACAAAGACAGATACAAAGAACTCATTCAATTTCTCTGCAATGTCCAAGTCTTCCTTAACCTCCCCCTTTCCTCCCTCACCATCCAGAGGGCCAACTGGTTCTCTGGCAGGTTTTCTACTTCTAACATATTTAAAGAAGCTTTTATTATTACCCTTTATATTGCTAGCCATGTGTTCCTCAAAATCTTTCTTTGCCTCTCTTCATCTTCTTACATTTCTTTTGCCACAGTTTGTGTTCCTTTTTATTTTCCTCATTTGGGGAGGATTTCCATTTACAGAAAGACCTCTCCTTGTGCTTTAGAGCCTCTCTAACTCCACTCGTTAACCATGCCGGTGTCCTCTTGGACTTAAATGAGCTCTTCTTTCTTTCTGGTATGCACTTGTGCTGGGCCTCTGTTACCATTGTTTTAAACAGGCTCCATGCACTCTGAAGAGATTGGATTCTTCCAACCCTCCCCTTCAATTTCTCTCTAACTAGTTTTCTCATCTGAGGGAAGTTTGCCCTTCGAAAATCAAGGGTTTTTATGTCTGATTTGGTTGACACTCTTCCTCGAACATGCATGGCAAAGGAAATTGCAGCATGGTCACTGTTCCCCAGAGGCTCAGTGACATTCACATCCCTGACCAGGTCCTGAGTATCACACAGTATTAGATCCAGAGTTGCCTGTTCTCGGGTGGGCTCCATGACAAGTTGCTCTAAGGCACAGTCATTCAGCAAGTCGAGAAACCCAGTTTCTCTTTCTTGCCCAGAGCTTGCATTGGCCCAGTCAATGTGGGGATCATTGAAGTCCCCCATGATTACTATCCTATCCCTATTAGCCACCTCCATGATTTCTCTCCTCATTTCTAGGTCCCCCTCACGTTTTTGATCTGGTGGACGATAGAATACCCCAACTATCACATCACTCCTTGGGCCTGGTAGTTTAACCCACAGTGATTCTATGGTGGAGTCAGACCCTCTGTCAATCTCCATTCTGCTGGATTTCCCCCCTTCTTTGACATAGATGGCCACTCCTCCTCCAACCCGCCCCTCTCTATCCCTTCTATAGAGTTTATAGCCTGGGATTGCTGTGTCCCACTGGTTCTCTACATTCCACCAGGTTTCTGTTATGGCTATTGTATCTATGTTATCCCTAGCTGCCAGATGTTCAAGTTCTCCCATCTTTGCTCGGAGGCTTCGAGCATTGGCGTAGAAGCACCTGTACAGTGGGTCCCGCAACAACAGCTGCTGCCTTGTTCTTCTCCCCCCACAGCTTTTATTTTCAGTAGACGAACTGTCACATTCCGCTATTCTGCCAGTGTTAATACTTGCTAGGTCATCTCTATGTGATTCTCTACCCTCTCCAACCTCATTCCCTGTGGATGAGGTGTTCCGAACCGGATGCCACTCAGCTCCTGTCGGCTTTCCCCCAGTTATCAGTTTAAAAGTTGCTCTGCAGCCTTTTTGAGGTTGAGTGCCAGCAATCTGGTCCCATCCTGATTCAAGTGCAACCCATCCCTCCTGAACAGGTTTGGCTTGTCCCAAAATGTTCTCCAGTTCCTGACAAATCTGAAGCCCTCCTCTTGACACCATCGCCTCATCCACGCATTGAAGCTTCTGAGCTGTGCCTGCCTGGCGGGTTCTGCACGAGGAACAGGTAGCACTTCTGAAAATGCTACCTTGGACGTCCGGGACTTCAATCTTCTTCCTAACAACCTGAACTTGGCTTCCAAGACTGACGGCCTTCCCGACATCATTGGTACCAACATGTACCATGACCACTGGCTCCTTCCCAGTTCTCTCTAACAAGCTATCTAGATTTCTCGTGATGTCTGCAACCTTTGCACCTGGCAGTCAAGTGACCATACGGTTATCATGCTCATCACAAATCCAAGTCTGATTCTCTGCGTACGAAAAGCACCACTTGGCAGGTATTAAAGGGCCTATTTGCAGGGACTACTAAGCACACATTAGGTGCCCAATGAGAGCTTAATTGCACATTATTCAGCCCAATGGCGGGATCGTTTGCAACCCTTGGCGGACAGACAGCCGGGCGGGGTGCAAGGGGGTGGCTCTCTCCAAGGCTGGGGATCTTCCAAGCACGTAGGGTCTCCGGGAATAGGAATCATCCCTGAATGTCTCACAGACCTCGGGGGACACACTATCAGAGTTGCCAACCTCTCCTGCAAGGTGACCAGCGCTGCCTCTCACCCAGTGACTCCACCGTCTGCTTCGCGACCCCAGGGCGGAACTGCGATGTGTTGCTGCCACTACCGCCGCTACCGGACGATCCCGACGTGGCTCCTTCGCCTTGTGACGTTGGGGTGCTTGACTTCAAGGCTGGGGTGGCCACTTTCTCCACCTGTAAGGGATTGCTTTATTCCTTACATCACTGGGCGGACGGTGCCCCTGGCGCTTAAAGGGGGGGGGCAAATCCGCTCTGGGTTTTTAGTGTGCAGTTCACACCAGAGCCGCCCAAGACACTCAAACGCCACCCCCTAAATAGGCACCAGTCCGTGGACAGCTATTGGTGAAGTTCGGACAAAAACCCAGAGCGGTGCCCATAAACCTTACAGCCACCCATGTCTAGCCTGTGAGCTCACAGTCCCAGCTCTCTTCCTCCTCCGCTTTTAACTGCACAAAAGCCCACCCCAAATATTCAATTTGCATTTCTAAGATCCATTGGAAAAACCCTCTTGGAAATTATTTCACATGGAAAACAAGAAGCAAAATCCAGTTATTCCTCTTTTAGATTAGATTAGATAGATAGATAGATAGATAGACAGACAGACAGACAGACAGACAGACAGACAGACAGACAGACAGAAGGTAGTGAATTGATGATAGATAGATAGATAGATAGATAGATAGAAGGTAGTGAATTGATTAGATAGATAGATAGATAGATAGATAGATAGATAGATAGATAGATAGATAGATAGATAGATAGATAGATTACAATTTTAAGTGAAAAAGCAAACTGACATGCCATTTAAAATAAATCTGACATTTTTGTTTCACTGTTGTACAGAATCCCACCCCATCCCAAACCAGTTTGGAAACAAGGGACTCCCGGTGACTTTCCAAATAAAGATACGCTTTCAGCTCCCTCTCGGGAACTGCTCCTTGGACATCTCGCATGCTATGAAATCCTTATCTGATTTGCCGCCAGCTGGAGCCCGCTTGGGAGCACATCAGAAGACCACGAGGGGAAATCACGTTGTACCCCAGAGAGAGCCTTGGGGCGAGATAATGCCCAGAACCTGCCTTCCCTCCTTCGCCGTAACCTAAAACCAAAATACTCCCGGCTCTCCGACAGCTGCTTATACCTAACTGGCCTCCTCCTTCCGATTCCAAGCCGCAACTTTGCTAGCCAGTGACGGGAATGGGAAGGAGCAGGGAAAGGGGCCAGGAAAACCTCACTGCCCCCAAGAGAGTAATTTGAGGTTATCCGCTTTCCCACCTCAAGATTCCTGCGTTTCCCCTCCCCTGCCTGCAGGACACGGGGACCGGAACGGAAACCTTCCGGGGGATATGTTATCCGGGACGTCTCTGGTGGCCGAGGGAGAATGCTTGCGAACATTCTGTGGGCGCCAGTCCCACAAGTGGAACCGAGGCTGTCCATTGGCCGATTCCTCCGACAAACAGCGTTGGGCTCGCTCTGGCACAGAGGTCCCACCATCCACCTGACCCCTCGCCGCCCAACAGATCGGCCGTCCGTCGGACTCTTAAGGACCAGAAGAAGGGACCAGATCTTCGTCGGCTGTTTTTAAAAACCCAATTAAGGTGATGGCTTGATTGCTCATTAATTTCCAAACCCATCAACCCAAGCTCGTTTGCAACCCGGCCGGGAAAAGTTTAAACCTTTTGGAAACACAGAATCATCTCTTTGCCCCCTCAAAATGACACCCTGGGTCGAAATGACTGAGTTGATTCACCTGCTCCGTAGATCGACTCTAGCTGTGATGGGCTGTGAGCCTGGAGGGGGCCTTTGTCCACCCCATTCTCTCTTGACTTCTCCTTCCCATCCCCCGGACCCCCAAATCTTATCCATGGCAATTTCCTACCGTAGCCACATCCTTAGCAATCCGGGGAGGAGAGGCACTACTGGAAGAAGCCATGGAAGTGGGGCTGAGCGGCGCCGTCTCTTTCCTCTGGAGGGGGCCTTTGTCCACCCCGTTCTCCCTTGACGAGGAGTGGATACTGTGGGGCGAAGCAGGGTCCTGGAACGGGGGGCAAAGCAGAGACCCCCAAATAAGCCCATCCTGTCCCAAAATCCATGGGCGGAAATTACACCTCCGCCACCAGTTCTGTTGGGTTTCTTTGGGGGTTTTTGGCTGAAAGAGGGGAGGGGAGTCAAGCTTTTAAAACCCAAGTTTCCCCCCACCCCACGCTTTCGGATCAACGTAAAATCTCAACCCCTCTTTCAACTCAGCAGGGTTTTTAACCTCTCTGCCGGGGCAAGTGCCGGATTTTCACAGGGAGACTCCCCCACTGCTCCGTTGATGTCAAGTGAACTTGGCGGGGCCATGAAACCCAAGGATCAAGTAGGGAGGGAGGAAAGGACCTTTGCCCCCTCCTGGCTGATAAAAGTTGCCAGAGAGGGGCTGGCCAAATGGGTCCAAGGGATAGTGGAGGCCTCCTTGGAGCCCCCCCCACGGGACTGAATAATTACTGTCCAATCGCTAATATCCCATCCTAGGGCCAGGTGCCGGAGTGGGTCATGGCTTCCCAGCTCCAGGGGTTCCCGGGTGAGAGGGTCTTCTCTGTCGCTATTTTAAGTCCCTGGAACCCCCTGCCACTCATAAAGTCACAGCCTCATCCGAGGTACAACGGGGAGTCGAACCCGCCGCCGTCCACGCCAATCCACTGAGCTAGGAAGCCGCTCTTGTGCCCATGTTTACTTGCAGGATGCAAAAAACAACAACAACAACAACAACCCAGACACCAGGACTCACCTCATCAACCACAAGGTTATCCTCGCTCTTGTCTCCATCGCTGCCCTGAAAATGTTTAAAAAAGATGAAGTAGAAACACATTCCCTGCTACCCGCTTCTCCCTCCTCATAAACCACTTCCGTTGCACCAGTGGTTGCCCAGAACCAGAGAACACATTTAGGCTTTAAAGCAGGCATGTCCAAACTTCAGCCCTCCTGATGTTTTGGACCACAACTCCTAGAATTCTAAGCTTAGATTACCAATGAGAAAGGACTGTGGGAGTTGTGGTCCAAAACGCCTGGAGGGCCGGAGTTTGGACATGCCTGCCTTAATGCTTTTACTTTTCCTCTTTCCTCCCAACACCCCTTTCCTTTGCTGCTGTCACTTCTTTTCGTCCCATTCATCAACAAGTGCTTCGTGGTTTCGTTCCGAAGTACGAGCAGTTCTCAAGAGTCTTTCCAAGCTACAGAAGGGGCCCAATAATTTTTAGACAGATAAATACGGTGATAACTCTTAAAACGAATTTAATTCGTTCTATGGGCCAATTTTGTTTAAAGAAAATTTTGTCTTACGAAGCGCGGTTTTGCCCAGGAATACATTGAAAATGGATTGATCCGTTCCGGAGGCGATGGGTCGCATTGTTTTGCGAAAACTTTGTCTTACGAAACACGGTTTCCCATAGGAATGCATTGGGAATGGATTAATCTGTTTCAGAGGCTAGAATAAAGACAAAAATAACCAGTCCCCCAACCCGGTATATGCAGAATGGTTTTTCGTCTTGCGAAGCATCTCATAGGGATTTTTTTTTATCAAATGAACCATTTTTATTATTATTGCTTTTATTTTCTTTTTTATTATTTAGTTTGTTATTATTGTTATTGCTACTGTTGTAAACCGCCCGGAGTTCCTCCGAAAGACGGGCAGTATATAAAAATTAAAATAAATAAATAAATAAATGCCTATTACTGGAAAAAAATCTTCCTATGATTTTTTTGTCTTACGAGGCATTTGTCTTAAGAGGTACTGCTGTAGAGAGGCGGGGGTGGGGGGAATCAAAATATTTGTGCCTTAGCCAAATATTGGAAAAGACACAAATGACCGAAAGAGAGATTTCAGCTGACTATCAGAGGAAACTTCTTAAACTGTTCGAGCGGTACAACAACAGGAACCCTGGCTTGACCTCGGGAGGTAATGAGAGCTGCAGTGCTGTGGTGGCATTCAATGAGAAAATGGGACCACCATCTAGCAGAACTATGGACTTACGTAGTCTGTCCCGTATTCTTTCTCTTCTGTTTTCCTCTTTTTGCTGCTGTTCAGGTACTCGGAAATGGCACGCATTCTCTCCCCGTTCGACAGTGCTAAGGGACTCTGGGGGAGGAGGAGAAGAGGTCGGAGGTGAGCCAAGGAGGGGGAGCTGTCTGCAGAAAAGTCGAAGATGATTTTGAGCCGGCAGTGCACGAAGCCACCGATTCAAAGTCACCCCCCCTCTTCCGACGCTCGCCGTCCTTAACATCCGAAAAGCAGGAGCGTACAGCGTGGCTCCGCCCATTTCAACAGAGCTACGTACGCAGCATTACGGCCGGTTCCAACAAGGGAGAACCTCGTTCCGGCATCCCGAGTCTGTTTTCCAAATAATTTAACAACATTTGCCCTTGACTTCACTTCTAGGATGGGCTGAATTTGCAGGGAGGCTTAAACATTTGATTGCAAAATCACTTTTCCCAGACACTCCTCTTGAATTGCCTAAGGGGGTTCCTATGTCCTCACCGCCCCCAAAAAAACCTACTGCAAACAATATTTACATTAAAAGGGGGGAGAAACACCGCTACTGGTCATTCCCAGCAGCTTTGATGAAGGAGGGAATTAAGGAAAATATGGACCCTAAAGAGACTGTGGGTCACTGTAATTCCCCCCTCCCACGCACCCCCTTTTAAAAAACCCAATACAAATGTATTCCCCAAAGGCCTTTTTCAGATTCCACCACCACACACACATTTTTGACCTTTTGCGGTTTTTTTAGGTCTGGAACAACCTAGATCGGTGGTGGCAAACCTTTGGAACTCCAGATGTTCTGGACTACAGTTCCCAGAATTCCAAGCCTACATTGCCAATGACAAAGGACTGTGGGAGTTGTGGTCCAAAACCTCTGGAGTGGGAAAGGTTCTCCATCACTGACCTAGATTAACGGAGAAATCTCCCTCTGCCCCTCTGGCTGACAAATTGCCCGTATCCACCCTGCAAGGCAGTTGTTCTGAACACCCTTTTCCCAGTGAGGTGTGTGCGTGTCCCCCGCCTTATGATTTACTCCCAATAACGATCCCCCCCACACACACAATATACAAAGGAATATTTTTAAATTTAAGAGCATTATTATTATTTTTAAAACCGAATTTCATTTCCAACCAAGATCACAGCACTCTCTTGGTGGCGGAAGGTGGGATGGGGGAGAGGAAACAAAAAAGAGAATATATTTGGGGCAGGAAGGAAGGACAGGAATGAAAGGGAGAACGGGAGGAGAAGCCAACTTACAGGGCCCGGGTCTCTCTCTGTCACCATGGCAACACAGATCAGCAACAGGACCGGGATAAAAAAAGAGAAGAGAGAATTTAGCACCAAAAACAGATGCATGCACACAAGCACACCCTGACCATAGTCATTGCAAACCAACCCCACAACGGCTCCGGTCCTAAGGGCACGTTCCACCGGCATGGCGCAATAGAAGCAGGAGTTTGTATATGGCAAGAAACAGAAGCAGTCACTAATCTGTTAATGAGGATCTGTTGCAATGACTCACACACATACACTCTTGCGCCTGCTCCACCCCTTTTTGTAAGTTCTCCATTTTTTAGTACCACTCTCTTCTTCTCTGGTCAGACCCCACCCGGAGTCCTGTGTCCAGTTCTGTGCGCCTCAATTTAAAAAGGACATTGACCACCTCGAGCGGGTCCAGAGGAGGGCGACCAGGATGGTTGAGGGCCTGGAGGAAATGTCTTAGGAGGAACGGCTTAGGGAACTGGAAATGTTTAGCCTCTCTAAAAGAAGACTGAGAGGGGATATGATAGCTATGTTTAAATATTTGAAAGGATGTCACATTGAAGAGGGAACAGGTTTGTTTTCCATGGCTTCAGAGACTAGGACTCGGGGCAATGGTTTCAAACTACAGGGAAAGAGATTCCATTTGAACATTCAGAAGAACTTCATGACGGTTAGAGCTGTTCGGCAGTGGAATAATCTGCTGCCCCAAAGGAGGGTGGTGGAGTCTCCTTCTTTGGAGGTTTTTAAGCAGAGGCTGGATGGCCATCTGTTGGGAACACTGTGATGGGGGTTCCTGCGTGGCAGGGGGTTGGACTAGATGGCCCTTGGAGGTCTCTTCCAACTCTAGGATTCTATGATTCTAGAAACCGTGCAGAACCAAAGCCACCCAAAACCTCTCTCTTCCTCCACGTTATCAGGCCACCGAGAGCTTAGAGCCGTAGATAGTTACAAATCACTGTGAGGTAGTTACTTTTAAAGGAATAACTAAGTTACTTAAAGGGAAAAAGTAGTTGCACTGCTGCTTTCTTGGGGCAACAAACAACGTTGTCAAGCCACTTTGGATGTTTCTCTTTGATGGTCCCTTTTTTTGGGGGCATTTAACCACTAGTGGGAACTTCCTTCTAATTTATAAGAAATAATATTGGAATTAACCACTAGTGCAGGGGTGCCCAAACTTTTTGTAAGGAGGGCCAGATTTGGTGGCTGAGAATGTGTCAGGGGCCGGTTGCTCCCTGACCCTGCCATCCCACTGCAAGCCCCACCCACTGACCCATAAGCCCCACCCACTGACCCCTTGCAACCCCACCCGCAGGAAGGAAGGCGGGCGCCTAGCTTCACAAGGTTCCGGGTGATGCGGGTGACGGCGGCCCGCCCCTGTGCGCGCACCCAGCCCCACAAGATTCCTGGCGGTACTGGTGGTGGTGGCCCACCCCCTTGCCCGGCCACCTAGCCCCACAAGCTTCTGCTCACTGGCCGGCCAGCCTGCCCAGCCCCTCAAGCTTCCCGGTGGTGTCAGTGTTGGCGAAAGATTTTTAAAAAAAAAAAAACATGGGGTGAAGGGGGGCAGGCCAGCCAGCCGTGGGCCACTCAGAATGGCCTGAAGGGCCAGATTTGGCCCCCGGGCCGGACTTTGGGCAGGCCTGCACTAGTGGGAACTTCCTTCTAATTTATAAGAAGCAATATCAGAATTAACCACTAGAGGGAACTTCCTTCTAATTTATAAGAAGCAATATCAGAATTAACCACTAGAGGGAACTTCCTTCTAATTTATAAGAAGTACTATCAGAATGGCCCACTAGGAGGCGTTTCCCTGTATTTTTCTGCTGTGCTGCTAACAGTACAGCCATAGTTTAATAAAGTATAATGTGCCAAATTGATTTCTACAAATGTAAACGAATTGCATTTTTTAAATTTGTGTCATAGCAAA
The DNA here is from genome assembly GCA_029282475.1 of Phrynocephalus forsythii. Classification (NCBI taxonomy): domain Eukaryota; kingdom Metazoa; phylum Chordata; class Lepidosauria; order Squamata; family Agamidae; genus Phrynocephalus; species Phrynocephalus forsythii. The sequence goes on from JAPFRF010000018.1 coordinate 13,972,056, forward strand.
GACGCAACTAAGTAAGGTCATTAACACACACACACCTCTGAGTGGGATGCTTGTAGTCACCTATGGTGAGCTGCAATTCTGCCCAGGCGATTATCCCCGATACCTTGTTAAATTAACTAACAGTGTCTTTCGTTGGGTAGATGCTACAGAGGGCACAGAGAAAGCTGTTCTAATTCGGCCTCACTGTTCTAATTCTCCTTGGTCTCAAACCCGGTTGGTTCCAGATGGAGTTTACTTGTGAGCAAGTGAGCCGAAGAGAGCAGTTGGGATTTATAATATAGGGGCAGCCGCACCACGGAGGCACGCTTGTGCTGAATTTTCATCATTTATTCTCCAGGTTCGCTCCTTCAGTGGCGTTTCTGAATTTTAAAGGCACACACTTGTTTCTGAGTCATTAAATTTATCAGGTCTGCGCTAAAAAACGACGAGGACGCATCATAACCTTTGAAAATGATTCTCCTCTCTCTGTCCCTCCACCCCACCGGATAGATCAATGGAGCAGGATGTTAGGAGTTCAAATCCCCCTCTGGGCTTCCTTGACAGGAGCTGGGACTGGAGCATCTCAAGGGTCCCTTTCATCTCACCATTACAAGACAGGGGTTATTATAGCCTATAATAATGTCATCAATCAGTCCCAGTTAGTACCCTTCTCATAGTGCAAATGAACTTCCATATATGAAGGTGTCGGCAACTTTCGATGGCAGTTGGTTGTGGTTCGTCTGGGTTGACGAACCACAAATTTTTCCCACTTGTGAATTGACGAATCCGTTCATCGGTTCGTGGGGGTTTATTTTAGATAGCCCACGGCTATCTAAAATACAAAAATGGGGATGAAAAAAATAAAAATGGGGATACAAAGGGAAAATATTCACATTTGTCAGGGTCTCGAAAGCTGACAAATATTTAGGGTTTTATATTAAACGAATCAACAATATTTGGTGAATACTGCAATTCTTTTTTTATTACAGTGGTTGGTACCTTGTATAAAGGAATTAATTCATTCCAAATGAAATTATGTTAAGCAAATTAGTTATTTTGGGTGTATCGCTCCTTCTCTTTTTAAAAAAGCAAATGGGAGGATTAAAAGAACCCCAGAGAACAAAAGGACATCTCATGCTTTCCGTAGCATGATTCTTATCAGGAGAAAAGCAGCCTATAAATAAGATCAATAAATGTTCCATAGATATTTTTGTTCTGCAGGTTCTGGGAGACATTTTAGACCATAAAAGTGGTGGGTGGGTAGTCCCGTCCTAAATACATGGGAAGGACAGCTGTTATTTATTTATTTATTTATTTATTTATTTATTTGCAGAAATTTTTAGCCACCCCACTACCCAGTGGTCTCTGGGTGGCATATTTTATAAGCTATTCCTGGTCTAAGAGGGGTTGTTTCTTTTTTAAAAAACTCAATTTTATTTAAAAAAAATTGGGAGGGAACTACCCAGACAGAAATAGATATGTGAATGCATTTCAAAAGCAGGAGGGGAAAAAAACCCTCTGAAAATAGACACGGCCTGCAAAGTTCGGAGGAAAAGACAGACGGGAGACAGCGCTGAACGCTCATAGCGCCAGACCATGTCAACGGGCCAGCCTGTAAGGTCAGGGCCTCCGGAAGCCAACCGGGGTTGCCACTCCCATCAGGTAGTGGACGCACTGGCCTTCGGGGGCTCATGGGAGTTGTAGTCTAAGGAAGCCCGTCTGCCTTTCCAGATTTCTGGTCTGTCCCATTCAGAGCTCTGAAAATGACCCTCCAAATCTCGTTACGACAGAGGATGTTTCCGTGTTTGATTCCCGGTCGAAACTTGTGCGTTAAACCTGCTTCTGCTCTCGAGGCGGTTAAACCAGCGCTATCCAAAGGAAGATGCCCTCTAAAGGGAACATCCGGGTTTGGGTACGAAGACCCCGTGGATGTCCAAGATCGGGTGGCCTTCCGAAACCATCTTGCATAATAAGGGATCTCGGCCGTGAGGGTTGGGCAACCCCCGAGCCCCGCCCCCCAAGCCCCCCCCCCCATTGAACAGAGCCCACAAGGCATACCTCTAGAATCACCATCCAGGAGTCCTCGGTCATCCTTGGCCACCAGCTGGGCCTGGGCACCCAGCGCTCCGGATAAGGCCAGTAGCCCGGAAGCACCTCCGAGGCCGGCCAGACTGGCTGACTGGAGGCCAGAGGGGTGCGGGGTGAGTGGGATCGGGGGCGCATGGTGCGAAAGATGCTGGGCCTGCAGCTGGTGCTGGAAGAAAAAGGGGTTGGGCAAAAACTTCAAAAAAGGCAGCGGGTCTAAGTGGTTAGAGCCAAGCCATCCCTTGAAACCAGGGGGTGGTCCTGGGTTCCAAAGTTCCTCCCCTTAATGAGTTTTGCAAAGGCTCTACATTTTGCTACAAAGGCCATTTGGGATGCCACCCCGCCCCCCAGGAAGCTGGAAGTCCTTGGGGTGCAGGCGGGTTACCGGTTCAAATCCTGCCCTCTCCAGGATCAGAGAAGGAAATCGCTGAGAAGAATGAGCCACATCAACCAATGGGGTTGGATATAAGGAAGTGGACTCTACCGGTCTCTAAATCAGCTTGAGGACTAGCGTGTTTGGAAAAAATAAAAACAAGCTGGTTTAAATTTTCACCGGAAGGAGGGTGACTTTGCAGAGCACAGCTGGATCAGTTCCTTGGCTGTGGCAGGACTGGACCCCATGTTAAAGAAAGTAGGAATCGGTCGCCTCCCAACCCAGCTGAATTATGGGTGGGGATATCTGGACTGGAGCACCCCCTTCTTTCACACCCCGCCCCAACGCGCCCACCTCTTCAGGCCCAGTTGGTGCAATTACAAACCAGGAGAGGTAAGGGAGGGCACAGGGAGCCCCCCGCAAGCAATGAGCCTCGCCTCCCAGCAGTGGGGACTTTGCTCTGGGTTTCGGTCCGAACATGACAAGAGCGTCACAAGAGCCTGAGCCTGAACCCCCCGCCCCTGATTGGGTTTAAAATCAGATGTGCTGGGAAGAGAACCAGCTTGTGTGTGTGTGTGTGTGTGTGTGTGTGTCTTTTCCTCCCCTCACCCCCGTTTTTTTCCTGTTTACTGCTTCCCACCAAAAATCCCCTTTCTCTTCCGTTGTCAGTATTCTTCATTCCTTCTTATTCTTTTTTCTTTAAAGTACACAGAGTTTTGACAGAGCCACGAAACTGGGTCAAGTTTCCTTCCCTTGCCTGTTAAATTAAAGATCACCGCCCGGGTGCCAAACAAAACACACACACAAACACACACACACACGCACGCACACTGAGATCTATCTACGCACAGCTTCTCCAGCCGCCAGCCAGCTGTGAGCTGGTGGCTTCCCTCGATGGTTAACCCACATTGCTGTCTGCGGGTTGTCCAGCGTTGCTCAGACCCACAGAGCTACTTGCGGCACACACTCCGTTTGGGGATATTTGCTTCGTACATTTTCGGAGCGACAGCCCAAGCGTCCCTGCGCCTTCTCGAGGGAGAAAGGCTTCTTTCCCCCTTCCCCTTCAAGGAAAACAAACAAACAAATAAATATATGGGATTTAGGATGGCGCAAAGAGGGGAACGCCCCCAAACACCTACCCCAATGGCCACATTCAGCTCCGCCATGGTCACCTGCTTGGCTCGTTCCACCGCTTGGACTACTTGCTGTTGATGCTGAGCAGAGAGAGACAACCAGGAAACACACACCCCACCCCCATCGTTCACATCATCATCATCCCATCATCATTCCTATTTCTACTCTATTCCACCATCTTGCCAAGTATCTTATTTTAATTTAACTTAAATTTAATTTAATTTAATTTAATTCAATTCAATTCAGTTTAATTTTTTTCCCTACCATCTTGCTGGCTATTTATATATTACCCCCCCCCTTGTTATGGTTATTATTATAATTATCATTTTAACTGTTCGACTTGATGTTTGTTCACCGCCCAGAGTTCCTCTGGAAGATGGGTGGTATATAAATAAATAAATAAAAATAAATAAATAAATAAATAAATAAATAAAAAAATTATTTTTATTTTTTTGCTTACCAATATTAGCATAGTTAGTTCATTCTATATATTTTCTTGTTTTATTTTATTTTATTTTATTTATTTATTTATTTATTTATTTATTTATTTATTTATTTATTTGGTTATACTGTTGTACCTTTCAATTGTGGGTTGATTGGTGCCGTTTAACCGCCCAGGGTTCTTTTGGAAGATGGGCGGTATAAAAATAAATAAACCAGAGACCTCTTGGTAGTGGGGGTGGCTTAAAAAAATCTTGTAAATAAATAAATAAATAAATAAATAAATAAATAAATAAATAAATAAAATCATTGTAATTGTTTTCATCATCTCTGGCCTTTTCTCTCACCCTTTTTAAAAAAAATGCCCAGAAAAGAGCGCTCACCTCTGTGTTCACCGTGACAAACCCGGGGGGGGGGTGTCTTTCCCGCCTTAAAAACGAAAGCGAACGCTGTGCCCTGTTTGATTTTGGAAACGAGGTTTTGAACCCTTCCAAACGCGGCGGCCATTATGGAGCTGAGAGTCCGAGGAAGGCCATCTCCTTGGAAAGGTAGTACAGATACCTCCCGACCCCAAAACCAGGCATTGCATTTCTGCTCGTATGGGGAAAAACACTAACCCGATAACGTTTCTGCTTGCCACGTTTGACCCGTCCGTCTTTATCAAAAATTTTGGGGATAACGGCGGGGTGCCTGAAAGGTGATCCAAGACACTCACCTCTTGTGACAGGAACGGGATGAGTTGGGCACAGATCATGTTCAGGCGCTTGGCGATCTCTGTCTGTGATGCGGGGGGAGGAAAGAGGCACAAAATATACATAGGACACCCAAGAACACGACAAAAACCCCGCCAAATACCCACATTGCGACCGCCGCCACCACCACCGACTCTCAGCTCTGGAGTGCCTGCACTGAATGGCACGCCATGGGATTTCTGAGTAGAAAACGGACCCCGTTTGTGGTTGAGAGGCCAAACTTTTCCTCTGCCATTCAGAGCAGACAACATGGGGCCATGAGAGGAGAAAATTCCCTGTGGTCCCCTTAATATACAGCAGGAGCAGGGGATCAATTCTGAGCCCCTTTGCAGATGCTGAAAATGGTGGATATGAACAACCCCAATCTACAACATGGTCTCTGGCTCCCTCTGGTGGCTCATTCTGGGCATTACATTGTGGAAATATGTGTGTCTGCGTTTTTCTTTACCTCTTCAATTTATTTAGTATGTTGACTCTTGTAAGCTAATCACAGTGGTCGCCGACCCAATGGGTGGGATACAAATAAGATAAAATAAAATAATAGACAGACGGAAGGGAGGGAGGGAGGGAGGGAGGGAGGAAGGAAGGAAGGAAGGAAGGAAGGGAGGGAGGGAAGGATATATAGGCAGAAGTTCTATCTGCTTCTACCCAGAACGGAAGCATCAGTATTTGTCTCCCCGTTCTAGCTCTGTGACACCAACCTTCTTTTCTGGCCTTGGTCATGTTCCTTCATCTATTCTAAAGCAATGGACACACGGACACAGAACAGCAGGCCACGCTCTGCCCGACACCTGGCATATTTTTGTGGCATTACTCAGACCCCCCCCCAAAAAAACCTGGCACAGTCAGGTAACATAACATCAACGGACTCTTTCCACCTCCCGTTCACCATCCTCCCCCATTAACCAATTCTACTGGCGTGCCCAACGAGGGCCCTTTTAATCTTATTCATTTGCAAGCAACGGCGTGGTTTTGCACCAGCTGGCTGGGGACCCCATGCCTCTCAGAGCCTCCCTGGAAAACATCTGGATTTTCCGAGGGAGGCATGGTGCGTTCAAAACCCAAACCCCACCATCGGTCGCGAGAGGTGCAAAAGCCCCGGCCTTGCATGTCAGGGAAGCCAAGGGCCCCCATCGTGGCATCATTCCCGGGGAGCGAGCAAGGTCAAGTCCACACCTCGGAGGGGTTGGACTACATGATCTTAAGGGACCCCCCTTTCAATGGTTCTGTGACCTTTTGCACACCCGGGCAAATGGGAAGAGGTCTGGAATCACCTGACCTTCATTTTCAATGATGATGATGATGATGATGAAGATGATGATAATAATAATAATAATAATAATACAGTTGTGCCTTGTATAAAGGAATTAATTCATTTCAAATGTAATTCTGTTAAGCAAATTTCCCCATAGGAATGCATTGAAAAACGACGTAATCCCTCATCGCGACTGTTTTTATGTTGTACGGAGTCACCTCATAGGCGATTCCGTTAAGCAAATTTCACCCGGTCTCCGGAATCTTTAATGTTGTACAGATATTATGCAATACAAACCATTTGTTCTACGAGGATCCACTGTAATAATGATTGATGGTGATGATGATAATTAATAATGAAGAAGAAGAAGAAGAAGAAGAAGAAGAAGAAGAAGAAGAAGAAGAAGAAGAAGAAGAAGAAGAAGAAGAAGAAATTTAGACTTTTCAAGTTTATTTTTATTTATCTTTTGCCATTTTGGCCAATTCATTCTCCGACTGGAGGTGCAGGCTTACCCCAGAGAAGAAAGAAGGCGGGTGGGGGGGGGGTGGGGGACACCTTGCAGAAGAGAGGAAAGCAATTGCCTGCAGGTACTTCCAGGGAAAGATTTAATTCTCTCCTGGGCCTTGCGGTAATGGATTCCTTTTCCTAATGCACTGATGGGCAGGCCGCAGGGCAGGGGGGGGGCGAGGGAGGGAGGGGGGAACCCAGCCTCCCATTCACTTGGGCTCGTTAATGTTCAATTTAGTGGCACTTTAACGCTCACAGTATGAAAAATGATCAGCCGGCCATGCGCCAGGCGCTTCTCCCCCCCCACCCCGCGCCAACTCCGCCACTCCCTTTTCCTGGCTCGCTTCCCTCTGTCTCATTTTTTTTTCTTTTCCCTATAGGGAAAGACAGAAAGAAAGGGAGGGGGTGGAATTAAGCTTGGTTCTCCTGCTTAAACCCACCACCACCACCAATGAGATTTCCTACACCATTCCTACAAAAATGAGGCTCCCCATTGTGGCCTGCTACCCTCACCCTACCCCAAAACCCTACACAGGAAAGCTCTGGGTTTGTCTTCACAAAGTCCTAACCAGGTTCCATAATAAGGCACAGCCGCTGCCCCGTACCGGTTCCACCCGGTCGGCCAGAAACCCACCACCAAGGAGGGCCAAGGGGTTCAAGGGGCCCTCGGATGCCCACCCACCCCTTGGTTGGCACAGTCGGACAGAATGAGGTCTCCTCCCCGTGTCCCCCTCCTCCAAAGTTGACACAAACTTTATGCATTTATCTGCCTGCTTTGTGACATTTTAAGATAAACTTCCTCTGGACGGACACCGAGTGGCCCCCTGCAAAGTTTATCCCAACCGTTGAATCAAGGAGGGATGAATCGACCGACGGGCTGCTTCTGACATGAGACAGGTTCTGATGGCCACCGCCTTGAGATCTCATGCCTTATTCTCCATCCTGAATTTCAGAACCTGTTCAACTCCTTGAGTAAATATTTAGGAGGTCCTTTCAATCGTTTGCAAGCCGACCTGGGTCTCTTGACCGGCGAGAGGAAGGTCGCTTGACCACCGCCAAGGCACGAAGGAATGGTTTGCCTTTCTGCCACAATTTTCCCTGACCTAAAGCCCCCGGAAACAAACGCTTTGGAGGCAGAAACCTGAAAAAATCACACACCCCAAAACCAACCAGACGGAAAAGGAAAGGAAAAGGGGGGGGGACTACAGAAAAGCCACTATCAGAATCCCGTGATTTGGGTGTAAATCAAACACCAGAAATGTGAGTTGGGGAAGCAATGTAGTCCTTGTGGAGTGCGTGGTCACACAGAAGGCGCGCAAATGAGAATACAAGCATTGACTTTTCTGCTGCAGCACTTTGCTGTGGTGATTTTTAAAAGAAAAAAAAAATTGGCAGCCTGAGTCAGGCTGCTTGCAGGCAAGGAATAGGATGCAATAAATGGCCGGTGTTATGTGGTGCACAGAAGGGAAGAGGCATAGCTAGGGCTTCCAGAGGCTGGGGCCACTGCCAGTTTTTGCGGCCCCCATTGCAAAATATAACCTGGACGGCGGGTAGGGGGGCAGTGGCGGAGGGGGTGGGTGGGTAGGCAATTTGGCGCTCCCTAATTGCTGAGCCCGGGGCCCCCTGCCCCCTTGCCCTCCCCAAGCTATGACCCTGGCCTGGGGCACCCACCCACCCCAGCCACCCCGCGCCCTGCACAACCCCAGTTCCACAACACGGGAACAATAAGAAACCCCCCCCAGCTACCTTCCCATTCTTACAGGTCTCCGATACAAAACCGATTAATTCCTGACAAGGCCTCTAGATTGCCTCCCCCGGGAAAAGGCAGACAATCTGTACCCAGATCATAGGGCAAAAAAATGCCATTCCCTAAGTCTGCAGACGTGGCCAAAGAAGTCATAAAACAATGCACACACGATACGCATCAGAACACCAAATGTTTTCTGCGCAGCTCCTCCGATGGAGGAATCCTGTTTAGAGCCTCGGACAGTGGTACCCCGACTTAAGAGCAGCTTGACTTAAGAGCAATTTGACTTAGGATCGGAAAACCGTTGGCATTTTAACTGCCACCTTACAAATTTTACATATGGTCTGCTCGACTTACAAGTATTTTTTTTCATTTTTTTGATTTTTTCAAACTGAGTTTTTCAATTTTTTAGATAGGTACCCTGACTTAAGAGTAGTTCGACTTAAGAGCGTGCATTCAGAACGGATTAAATTTGTAAGTTGAGGTGCCACTGTACTTGTTCGACAACTAGAACCAAGCTGCTCCTGTTGTGCCCGTTGACACACACATCTTTAAACGCGCATGCGCACCCTTCCCCAATGCACGTACCTGTTTATGCATTTCAATGTTCAATCCGTATGACATTTCATAATACTGCAAGAAATTTAAAAAAAAAAAAGACAACAAAACAGAGCTCAACAGAGCAAGAGGGGAAGTCTGGGTGAGAAAGACACAGATAGGAATCCTGTAGCAACACATTACACCCCGTAAGGCGCAAGACTTTTGGTGTGTTGTTTTTTTTAAATGAATGAAAGACTTTTCTCCCCCCCCCCCCAAAAAAAAGACTGTTTGGGAATCGCTCTGGCTTTGGAGAAATCAATGGGTGGGTGGAACAGGATGGGAGAAATATTTAATATACAATATATTAATATTTAATATATTACAATATTTAATATTTAATATATTCATACATTCCCCATTTCATCCCTTCCAGAGCCACCAAAGAAAGAGGGAAGTGGCCCCAAGCAGGCTGAATGATCACCTCGGCAGAGTTGCTACAGGACTACGGCCCCCAACACGCACCATTTTGGTGAAGAGTGATGGGCTTTGTAGTCCAAGACAGCCAGACAAAAGGAGGGAGAAGATGCATGATCAATGAACCAAACAAGGAAGGGAGCCAAGATAAGGGTTAGGGTTAGGGTTACGGTTAGGGTTATTAGCGTCCCTGAAAACTTAAGATCCCCCTCTGTTTTCTCCTCTGCCCTCCCATCTTCCCACAACACCCGCTGCCCGACGCCAGGCGGGCCACTCACCATGACGTAATGGCGCTGGATCTCCGTTTTCTCACTCACTAGCTTCTCACACTCAAGTTTCAAGCTGCGAAGACAGAACGGAAGGGATGTCAAAAAGCCACAATCCCCTTCCACACCCTGGGCGTTCCGTTCCACCAAACCTCGGCCGATCCACCCGGCTTCCGAGCCGTGGGCTTTGCTGCCCCCCCCCCCCGGTCTGCTCGGAGGAAGCCTTGGGCTCTGAACGTCACGTCTTAAAGTTGTGCCGGGCGGGGGCGGGGGCGGAGAATGGGTAGCGGAAAAGCCCAACTCTGTGGTTTGGACCTGTTTGGGAGACTGCCGCCCCACTTGGACAACTTCTCTGGACGCATTTACGGTGCGGCCAAAGAAAGAGTTTTAAACGCCTTCCGCCCTCTCTTAAAATCCAGTTTAAGTCTAGAAAATGGCTCTTTGATAATAATAATAATAATAATAATAATAATAATAATAATAATAATAATAATAATAATAATAATAATAATAATAATAATAATATCCCCAAGTAGCTAGGAAAGTTTGGGAACTGAGGCCCTTCCAATTAGAATGAATGAATGAATGGATGGATGGATGGATGGATAATAATAATAATAATAATAATAATAATAATAATAATAATAATAATAATAATAATAATAATAATAAGAAGAAGAAGAAGAAGAAGAAGAAGAAGAAGAAGAAGAAGAAGAAGAAGAAGAAGAAGAAGAAGAAGAAGAAGAAGAAGAAGAAGAAGAAGAAGAAGAAGAAGAAGAGGAAGGAAGGCCGTTCCAATTAGAATTAGAATGAGAATTCAATTTGAATGAATGAAGAAGAATGAATGAATGGATGGATGGATGATGTTGATGAATAATAATAATAATAATAATAATAATAATAATAATAATAATAATAATAATAATAATAATAATAATAATAATAATAATAATAATAATAATAATAATAAATAAGTAAGGAAAGTTTGGGAACTGGGGCCCTTCCAATTAGAATGAATGAATGGATGGATGGATGGATGGATGGATGGATGGATGGATAAGAAGAAGAAGAAGAAGAAGAAGAAGAAGAAGAAGAAGAAGAAGAAGAATATTCCCAAGTAGCTAGGAAGTTCTGGGAACTGGGGCCGTTCCAATTAGAATTAGAATGAGAATTCAATTTGAATGAATGAATGAATGAATGAATGGATGGATGGATGGATGGATGATGTTGATGATTAATAATAATAATAATAATAATAATAATAATAATAATAATAATAATAATAATAATAATAATAATAATAATAATAATAATAATATCCCCAAGTAGCTAGGAAAGTTTGGGAACTGGGGCCCTTCCAATTAGAATGAATGAATGGATGGATGGATGGATGGATGGATGGATAATAATAATAATAATAATAATAATAATAATAATAATAATAATAAGAAGAAGAAGAAGAAGAAGAAGAAGAAGAAGAAGAAGAAGAAGAAGAAGAAGAAGAAGAAGAAGAAGAATATTCCCAAGTAGCTAGGAAGTTCTGGGAACTGGGGCCGTTCCAATTAGAATTAGAATGAGAATTCAATTTGAATAAATGAATGAATGAATGAATGGATGGATGGATGGATGGATGATGTTGATAATAATAATAATAATAATAATAATAATAATAATAATAATAATAATAATAATAATAATAATAATAATAATAATACAAAGGGATCTTTCTAAACCACTTTTTTGCTCCTGAATCTTCCTATCGTGGAAATGCCACCTGATGCCGACACGTGCCAAGGCGCCAGTCAATGAGAGGGCCAAAATATGGACCTATTTTGGAAGATTTAAATCACTGCCAATATCTCAGAATGGCAAGAACAGAAGGGAGCCTCGGTCACCAGGTCCAGCCAAGGAGGCTGTGTCGGGGAATTGAACCCCCAAACCCCTGAGCTATGAGAGGCACCTCCCCTCCTTTACCCCCACCACAAAAAAAAAAAAACCCTTCCCAATTTTACCTGTGATATTGGCTTTGCAAAAATTGAAATTCCTCTTTGATCCGGTCCAGAATCTCCGGGTACGTTAGCTTCAGGGACTGTGGTGGGGTGGACACGATGCTGGTGGCAGCAGCCACAGCCGCAGCGGCCGTTGCCACCGGGGTTGCCTGGAGGTGAGCCTGGAGGCGGGCCAGAGAAACAGAACCCATCATCCCCCTCTCAGGCAACGGCCAATGCTCCCCCACCCCACCACCCACATCACCACCCTCGTCCTTGACGGTGTGTGTGTGTGTGGGGGAACGCCTTCCCTCTGAACCTCCAGAAAAGAGGCACCTGAAACCACACCTTCCTTCATTGGGGATCATCTTTACACACCATCAAGTCATCTCCAAACAAGCCTGGCCTGAATGGCCTGGGGAATGGTTGATTTTTCCCAAATGAGGTCAATAGCCACTCTCCACTCTTGTAAACAAATACAAACTCATTTTCAGGCAGGGGTGGGGAGCCTTCGGCCCTCCAGATTTTTCAGGACCGCAACTCCCAGAATTTCGAGCCTCGAGGCCAAGGATCAAGGCCGGTGGGAATTGCGGTCCCCAACGTTGAGACTGAGGGCCGAAGGTTCCCCACCCCTGCTTTAAGGAGACAAGCCATCTCATGTTTGGTCTTATTTATTTACTACTTAAATTGGAAAGCCCCCCCAAGGCAGCCCCACACTGAGTGCATTGCAGCAATCTAGGCGGTAAGTGACTAGGGCACATCTCTCAAGAAATGGGCACCGCTGGTACACTGGTTTTATCTCTGCCCTCCTGGCAAGATTTCCTCTGTTACTACTGCCTTTGGCTTTTCCTAGCATTATCAGGCAGTCTTGTCTTCTCAACACCTTGGGATTCCCTGGTGGTCTCCCATCCAAGTACTAACCCAGGGCCGGCTCTGCTTAGCTTCTGAAATCAGGCGAGGTAAGATGGGCTTAGAGGGCACCTTAAGGGCCTTCAAATCCTTTCTTGCCCCAACCTTAACAGTGTCATTGAGGTACGTGGGATGGTGAGGGACTCAGCTTTCCACTGCCCCTCGCCAGTGGGTTTTCAGTGACCAAGCAGGGATTCGAACCCAGGTCTTCCAAATCATAACACCACAGCATGATGGGGTGGGGTGGGGGCTCTAAAGGCATTGAGTCCACCTCCCTGCTCCCCACTGAAAGAAGGTGCTCCGATTTTCTCCTGAGGACCTCCAATACTGTGATAATCACGACATTTCAAGGTAACTGACTCCACCACTGGACTACTCTAACAGTTAAGAGATTTCCTCCCTGATCTTCAGCCTGAATCTGACTTTTTTTCTTTTAACTTGACCCCTTCATTATGTGTCCGGCACTCTGAGATGACCAAGAACGGATCTTGCCCCTCTTCCATAGGCACCTTTTCAAATCTTTGAGCAGCGCCATCCTATCGCTCTCCCGCCATCCTTTCTCAAGGCTGAAGAGACTCCATTTGGACATTAGGAAGAACTTCATGACGGTTAGAGCTGTTTGGCAGTGGAAAATGCTGCCACGGAGAGGCAGTCTCCTTCTTTGGAGGTATTTAAGCAGAGGCTGGATGGCCACCTGTCGGAAATACTGGGATGGGGGTTCCTGCATGGCAGGGGGTTGAACTGGATGGCCCTTGAGGTCTCTTCCAACTCTATGGTTCTATCATTGTATGATTCTATGATTCTATGAGTCTATGACCTTTCAGTCTTTCCTTGTCGGGCTTGGTTTCCAATCCCCTCATCATCTTTCTCGCCTTCCTCTGAACCTGCTCCGATTTCACAGCATCTTTCTTGAAGCGTGGCGTCCTGAACTGGACATCAGACTCAAAAGGAGGCCTAAACAGCCCTGAATAGAGGGAGACTAGGACCTCACAGGTACCAGTCATCGCTAGAAAGGGGCAAGAATTAAGAAAAGCCATCGCAGGATGCGTTCTAAAAATCACTAATTTGTCACTTTGTATTCACACAAATGGATAACCCACCGAATGAATGCAAATTGATGAATTGTTAGCAGCTAGGGATTCGTTGGGCTATTAAAAGGTTCTCAAGGCACCTGGAGACACCAGATTTGCCAATTCTTCCCCACAATCCCTTTAGGTTTGAGGAAGATTGGGGTTTTGGTCTCCGAGTTACGGACGCACCCCCAAACAGACCCCTGGAGAGTTCTCCCAGGTACCTAGAGATTCTCCTCTACCATCCTTCCAAAGTTTGGTGAAGATTGGGTCTCCCCAAAGCCAGTTGCTAAAGGGAATTTCCCTGGGGGTTCTTGGGGGTTTTTGTACATCTCTAGGAACTTGTTGGGGTGGGGGAGAAATTCCTTGGGGTGGATTCCAAATCTCCAAGACCGAAACGTCACCAAACATGCAGGTCTTATAGGGCAGTGTTGGCGAACCTATGGCACGGGTGCCAAAGCTGGCACCTGGAGCCCTTTCTGTGGGCCCCCGGCATCGCCCTTTCACAGCCACCTGGATTCAGGTCAAATGGCTGTATTGGCACTTGCTGGGTTTTGAATCGCAGTTTGGGCACTCGGTCTCTGAAAGGTTTGCCCTCACTGTTATAGGGGATCATCCTGGGAAGTTTTCCTGCCAATCTGGCATCTCCGGGTGCCTTGAAGACTATTTTGTAAGGGTTTTAATTCCAACCCCAACTTACGAATCCATTCGTTGATTCATCAGGGGAAATTGCAATTTCGTTTTTGGTGATCCGTTGACTTTGACGAATCACGAATCAAAATGAATCGCTGTGGGTTTTTTTTTTCAGATCCGTTTCCCCCAATCTCTAATAATCTCTCCACCAGATTGATTTTCGGAATATATCTAGCCAACCTTAGGTCATGGGACCTCTACTATACATTTATAAATTAGAAATATTCCACTCAAATTACTCTTTTAATATTAAACACACATCCTGTCTCGCAAAGCCCTCTGATGAGTTTGTGTGTGTACCACAACACTTCATACCGTTAAGCCAGAGTAAAAGTTACCTTTCTCGTAACCCTATTCAACGCTGAAAACCCAGGAACCCAAATAGTCATGGAACTTTTAAGCTAGGGTTTCACTCACCGGGGGCCGGTTTTGGGGAAACATCCTTGGATTAGAACCATAGGTTTCTTTTATGTAGCTTCTGTGCCGTCTTCTCTAAAACGTTGGGCGGGGGTCCTGAGGAAGACAAAAAATAAAATATTTTTTAAAGATGGAGCGATCTAGGCCTTTTTGTATGGGGTTTTAATTTTTTTAGATAGATAGATAGATAGATAGATAGATAGATAGATAGATAGATAGATAGATAGATAGATAGATAGGATAGAGGTGTGTAATAAGATTGATGGATTGATTGATCAATCAATTGATCAATTGTGAGTAGAAAGAATCCGTGTTTAGACAGACAGACAGAGACATAGCAATGTGTGTGTGTGTGTGTGTGTGTGTGTGTGTGTGTGTGTGTGTGTGTGTGTGTGTGTGTGTGTGTGTGTGTGTGTGTGTGTGTGTGTGTGTGTGTGTGTGTGTGTAAAATGCATTGTTTTATTGGGAGAAAAGCAGGGTATACGTAAAGCTGATAACCGAATAAATAAAAAAAAATAATTAACCTTGCCTACCCCAAGAAATAATATGTTAAAGCCTAGTAAGTTTGTATTTGTTTATTTATTTTGTTTTGTTTTATTTTATTTTATTTATATACCACACCATCTGGCCAAAGATCACTTTGTGTGGCTTTTTTCATTCCATCATGAACCCCTTACTGAAAGGTGGCACAGAAATGAAATAAAATATGCATTCGGCAGGGACGATTTAAATTTCATATATATACATTCTTTCATACATAGACAGACAGACAGACAGACACACACACACACATCTATATATTAAATCGTGCCTGTAGAATGCATATTTTATTTCATTTCTATGTCACCTTTTCTACTGTGCATCATTTTCACCCAGCTCCATTTGGCTGGAGACGGGGCCATTCCAAGGAGATCTTATCAGATCACCTCTGCGGACATCAGCATTCATAAAAAGCGATTCTGTGCCTAAACCTAAATGGAAATGCCAAAAACAGTGAGAGAAACAGGCCCTGAGCATGGAGGATAAAAAAAGCAGCTGGTGGGAGGGTGCAGTAACCACAGGTAGACTGCCTCTGAAGCTGGAGGAGCGATTTATCACAGACCCCTCCAGAACAGGTTAAAAAAACAACAATATACCTCTCCCGATCAACTCTATCCAAAGGGAGAAATATTTTGAACCTCAAAACAACTTGGAACTTAGAACTGCCAAGGGCGAGTGCCTAACAACTCTGGGGATTTTATAACATGTTTTGGTTCTTGTGGAAGCAAGCAAGGAAGGAAGGAAGGAAGGAAAGTAAGTTTAAGAATTAGAAAGTTAAGGAGAAGAGGAAAGAAAGAAAGGAAAAGGAAAAGAAAGAAAGAAGATTTGAAAGAAAGAAAGAAAGAAAGAAAGAAAGAAAGAAAGAAAGAGAAAGAAAGGGAAAAAGAAAGAAAGAGTGAGAAAGAAAGGAAGGAAGGAAGAAGGAAGGAAGGAAGGAAGGAAGGAAGGAAGGAGAGGAAGAGTTTGGAAAAGGAAGATTTGAGTGAGAAAGAAAGAAAGAAAGAAAGAAAGAAAGAAAGAAAGAAAGAAAGAAAGAAAGAAAGAGATCAGAGGAAAGGGAAAAAAGGAAGATTTGAGTGAGAAAGGAAGGAAGGAAGGAAGGAAGGAAGGAAGAGATGAGAGGAAAAGGAAAAGAGGAAGATTTGAGTGAGAAAGAAAGAAAGAAAGAAAGAAAGAAAGAAAGAAAGAAAGAAAGAAAGAAAGAAAGAAAGAAAGCCAGCCAACCAGCCAGCTTTTGGGTCTTTACAGCCCACAAAAATAAATTTAAAAAGGTTTTGTTTCTTCACTCCCACTACTTAGGAAAACTGGGATTCCACAACATATAAATGGCTTAGAGATCAATAAATAATAAAAAGGGGAGGAGGGAAACCCCTTTTAAAACTTGGCTCTTCGAACTTGGGATTAGAAACTTGCAAAAATTCGGTTCCTTGGAAGAAGGGGACCCATCAACTTCCAGGTCTCCCAAGAGATCAGATCAAAACCATTTGGGGTCCTTTTGGGGGGAGAAAGGTGGGAAAGAAATAAAGATATGTAAATAATATATAATATTATTATCTATTATAATATATGAATAAATAACCAACCAACTGACGAAGCAGACTTGGACAGGACAACTCATAAAGGAAATTAATAGATGGGTATGCTAGTTCAGGCTGGACCCTTCAAAATCCCCTTCACTCCAACGGCCTGGGTCCCCAACGGACCCAGTGTGGTGTCAAGGATTGAGTGACAGTTCAAAGCACGGAAGACCTGGGTTCGAATCCCCACCTACGGATGGAAACTCACTGGGGACCCGTCATCATCAACCGGTCCTTAAAACTTCTTAGGTACCTCCAAAAAAAAAAAAAAAACCACCCCTGGGGTTGCCATAGGAGGAAATTGTTGACCCCATAAAAGAGAAACAACACACAGAGGAGGAAACCTATCCCAGGGCTGTGGCTGGGACTCCGGTCCCATCTTCCCGAAGCCCAAACCTCTGGGGCTGATGGGAGACGGAGTTGGCCAAGCCCTCTGAGCAGGGGCATTGCCCCGTGGCTTTGGGAAGGGCCCAGGCCCTGCACCGCCACCTCCTCAGAGGTGGGGAAATTCAGGACTCCCCATGGACTTCGGCTCCATCCCCTAGGGCCCAGTCACCAGGGCCGATGGGAGTTGTAGTCCGAACCATGTTGATCGGCTCTTTTCCCCCACGCTATCACAGCGTCACCCTGTGAAGATGGGAGTGATCAAGTGTGATTCCACCCAACTGCCCAAGGCCTTGTTGGGGGGGGGGAGGCAGGGGGGTCATGGACAGAGGGTCAGACTAAGCGACAGGAGACCCGGCTTTTGAATCATGGATATTCACACCACTTAAGCCCAGCCACACAAGTCTTGTTGCGGGGGGGGGGGGTTTATAGAAAAAATCCAATAAAGTCATAAAGAAAGGAATGACCCTACGCCTCCCTACCTTGGTGGCCCTCGACCTCTACATCTGCATGGTTGAGAGACCCACAAATTTGTTTGGTTGGGGCCCCTCTGCCTGAGAGTTTGGGAGACCCGCTGGGCTTCCCACGCCCCCCCCCGGCCTCCCCTGGAAGCTGGAAAAGGCAAATGCCCTCCACACATGCTCAGAGGCACCCTTGTCGCTTCCTTAAACGGCATATATATATATATATATACCCGACTCCAATTTAAGCCATGTGCTCTAAAAGTTGGTGAGTTCTGCGGAGATTTGGGGGGAGAGAAGTACAGAGGATGGAGTGAGAATAGAAATAATATGGGAGGAGGAATATAAGCACACCTTGGGAGCAGACTTTGGGTTCTTGATCTGTAGGGGGGGGGAGCTGGCCGACTAAAAGGAAGAGGGACCAGGCATTAAACGACAGGCACACACAGAGAGAGCCCCTAAATTTGGGGGGGGGGGGCTGCTGGCTTCCATCGACCCCTCCCTCCAAGTTAGGAAAAACTCCCCAAAACTCCCCCCCCACTTCCCCATGGAATTCCCACCCACACCGCCGCCCCCCCCATTCCACTCCCTAGAGAAAGAGCGCCGTCTTAATACCCAATGCCTCTT
This sequence comes from Phrynocephalus forsythii, assembly GCA_029282475.1. Taxonomy (NCBI): domain Eukaryota; kingdom Metazoa; phylum Chordata; class Lepidosauria; order Squamata; family Agamidae; genus Phrynocephalus; species Phrynocephalus forsythii. The sequence continues at coordinate 13,990,275 of JAPFRF010000018.1, forward strand.
AATACCCCCCCCCGCAAAAAAAAAAACCAAGGCTGCTGCCCTCCCGCTTGGGGAGCGTACCCCCCCTTTCCCTTTCGACTTCCTCCCCCCCACCACCCTTTTACGCCCTTTGCTCAAGCGAAACAATGGAATTGCTTTCCTTCCTTGCACGGCCGAAGGACCCCCACCCCCACCCCACCACCCGCCGCCCTTCTTTCGCAGGTAATAAAAGAAAAAACACGCCAGCAAAGAGTTCCCCAAAGAGCCCCGCCCGGGTGGGGAGGCTTCGAGTCCTTCCACCGCCACCACCTCTCCACCCCACCCCCCCAAAAAATAAATAAATAAAATAAAAACCAAACAAACGCGGCCGATCCTCCGTCTGCAATCGCCCCCCCCCAAAATACCACGCCGCCACCGCCCCCCCCCCGACGGCGCGCACTCACCGAGGCGTGGGCGACCGGATCGGGACCGCGCAAGGCCAAAGGCGAGCAAGCAAGGGAAGGAAGCCCGCGAGGGGGTGGGGGGGGGGGGGTGGGGGTGGGCCAGGCTGCTGCCGTATTATGTATATATATATATATAGATATATATATAAAGAGAAAGAGATGCATAGATATAGATGGAAGCCCCCCCCTTCTGCCCTCGATCTCTGCTCCCCCTTTTTTTCTTTTGCACTCGCTCTTCCTTCTTTGCTTCCTTGCAAAGAAATAAATAAAAATTAAATTTTCCAAAAAAAAAAAAAAAAAAGATATACGGGGGAAATCGAAGCTGGAAGAGGGATTTTTTTAAAAAAAAGGTGCAAAGAGAGAAAAAAAACCAACCCGGAAATTTAAAAATAAAATAATAATAATAATAATAATAATAAAGCAACACCCAGCTTTGCAGGGAACGGGGGGGAGGAAAATATATATTAAAAAAAAAATCAATGGAAGCCAGGCCAGCTCCACGTGGGGTCGGGCTCCTTCTGGTTCGCCAGAGCCCGGCGCGCCGCAGCCAATCGGAGGCGCCGGCGGGCGGCCGGGGGCGGGGCGCGCGGGGAGAGTGGGAGAGAAATAAATAAATAAGTGAATGGGAGCCCCACGTGGGGGCCGAGGCCTGGGAAAAGGCAGGGAGAGGGGAGGGGGGGAGGAAAAAGCCCAGCCGAGGCTTCTGATTGGTCGAGGCGCGGCCTGCCGGAGGAAAATGTGTCAATCAGTGAGGGAGGGAGAGAGGGAGGGAGGGAAGGGAAGGGAAGGGTTAATCTCGCGGGTTAACCCTTTCCGGGAAAGGCTGCGAAAGAACCAAGGGAGGGGGAATGGTTTAACCCTTTAAAGGGGGACGCTTTTAACCCTTCAGGGGCTGGAGAGGGTCTTAAGGGTTGATTTTTTAACCATTCAAGGGCTAAAAAGGGGGTGTTTTGCTTTGGGGGGGGTTCGAAGGTGGATTTAACCCTTCCAGGACTGGAGAGGGTCTTAAGGGTTGATTTTTAACCCTTCAAGGGCCAGGGGATGTTTTGCTTTGGGGGGGTTCGAAGGTGGATTTAACCCTTCCAGGACTGGAGAGGGTGTTAAAGGTTGATTTTTAACCCTTCAAGGGCCAGGGGGTGTTTTGCTTTGGGGGGGTTCGAAGGTGGATTTAACCCTTCCAGGACTGGAGAGGGTCTTAAGGGTTGATTTTTAACCATTCAATGGCTAAAAAGGGGGTGTTTTGCTTTGGGGGGGGGTTCGAAGGTGGATTTAACCCTTCCAGGACTGGAGAGGGTCTTAAGGGTTGATTTAATCCTTCAAGGGCTGAGAGCTGTTCTGTTTTTGTTTCAGTTTTTAACCCTTGGGAGGTTGGAAGGGTTTAGCTTAGCCTTTTAAACACACACACACACACACACACACACACAGAGGCCTTGGTGTTTGTTAAAGGGCTAGACAGGCCTGGAGAGGGTGGAGCCCTGGTGGGGGGAAAAGAGATGCTTAACCCTTTCAGGGAGCCAGGGAGAGATGAATTATTAAAGAGCAGGGGGTGGGAATCCACCAGAAATGATATGATGACATGGAAGTCCTGGGGTAGGCAAGACTTGGTTTAACCCTTTCCAAGGAGTGTTGGAACCCCCCCCCAAAAAAAAACCCAGAGGAGGAGGAAGGGGGGGTTAACCCTACAGAAGTCTAGCCCCTGAATGGGTTGGGAGGAGAGAGGGAAAGTATCTCCAGAGAATTTAACCCTTGATGGGGTGGGATGAGCTTGGTTAAACCCTTAGCAGGGCCTGGACCTGGTTTTAAGCCTTAAGGGGATGAGAATGAGGGCTGGAGGGTTCAAACCCTTAAAGGGCCTAGAAAAGATTGACCCTTAAAGGACTGAAAGGAGGGGGGTTGGTTCCCCTCCTAAAAGGACCCAGAAAAGATTTAAGCCATAATCAGATGGAGAGAGGGCAGGGATTGGTTTAAAGGGTTAATAATGCAAGGAATAAGAGTTTAACCCTTGAAAGACTGGAGAAGGAAAAGGTATACCTGTTTTAACCCTTTAAAGGACCCAGAGAGAGAGAGAGAGAGAGAGAGAGAAACCTTGGATGGAAGGAGGGTGAAATGGGTTTAAAAGAGCCAAACCTGGCTTAACCCTTAACATGTTGTAGGGAAAACTGCTTTTAACCACCACCCCCTCCCAGAGTATTAACCCTTGGATGGAAAAAAGTTTGAACCTCAAAGGAAGTATTTAACTCTTAAGATGACCCATGTTGTAAACCGCCCAGAGTAGCCCTAGGGCTAGATGGGTGGTGTAAAAGTCAAATAAATAAAATAAATAGAAGGTTGAAGTCCAAAATGTAAGTCTTCCTATCCAAGATTAAATAGTATTTACAAGGAGCTGAGTTTTAACCTCAGACTCACCTGAACATTAAAATGAGGCACAAATTCCACTTTCTTGTATTTTCTTTAATTTTTAAAATCATTATTACATTTTCATGTCTTCAATTTTTAAAGGGTTTCTAGTTCCTTAAAAGGTTGCAAGTTTTAAACGTTTTCTAATCATTTAATTGTGTTTTCATCATTTTAAAAAAATCGCAATGTTTGGTCTTCTTATGAGGATAGTAACATGTATTTCTGTAATCTCTACAGAGGTTTTGCCCTGTAAAACGCCAACCTTGACTTTTTTTTTGTAATTTAGAAAGGATACTATGTACTGCTGTGCTTTTTTAAACTAAGTAACTATGCAAATTCTAATCTGTAACAAGTTGTACTTTGTAGTAAATTCTAATTTGTAGCCATTTTACCTGGGAAATCCCTTTTCCAAGGAGAAAGCTTGGGTAAAAATATTCAAAATAAATAAATAAGTAATCTAAGCCTCAAAAGAGCCAGAATGAGACCTTTTAAAAGGTTGGAATGGGATCTTTTTAACCCTTTAGAACACCTGAAGATGAAACTGGTTAACCCTGGAGGGTAGTGGGGATGATGAGGGGGGCAGGATATTGCCTTAACCAATAAGAGGAGCTGATTTGCCCTACAAATAGTGGGCTTAGCAATTTAAAAGGTCCAGAAAAAGATGGGGTTTGGTTAACCCTTAAAAAGAGGGGAAGAAATGGATCCTTTCGTTAAACTGGAAAGAAGAGAGGAGTTGAAATCTGGATTGAGCCTTCAAGCAAACTTTCCTGGTGCCTTTTGGGTGCAGCTCCCAGGAGGTGCTTGCCAAGGATGATGGGAGCCGGAGTCCTGCAAAGACTATTGTTATGCGCAGCTACAATCCTCTGAAGGTCTGGCACTTGATGGTATCTTGAGGGGATGGGAGAGGGACACATCCTTACTCTTGACGGGGAGGGTGGAACCAACTGGAAGGTCACTTTTGCTTTCCAGGGATCAGGAGGAAATGCAATGACCCTAAAAGAAGGAAAGGCAGAGACAGCTACTCCCAAAGAAAGGTTCTGGCCAGCAGGGCTAGTGGTGAAGGCTTCTGGGATTGATTGGTTGGTTGGTTGGTTGATTGGTTATTGATTGATTCTATTTGTATACCACCCATCTGGCAGTGAGGCCGCTCTGGGTGGTTAACGACAAATAATCAAAATACACACATAATTGGATACAACTAATAAAATAACAATAACAATAAAAGTAAGACGGACATAATATCAACAAATAAATGAATGTCACCGGTACTTTAAAAGAACTAAAAGGTAAAAAAGATAAAGGTTCCTCCCCACACATGCATGCTGGTCGTGTCCGACTCTACTGGGGGTGCTCATCTCCGTATTCAACCCAAAGAGCCACTGTTGTACAAGTCCGTGGCCACGTGGCCAGCACAGCTGCCAGGAAACACTGTTTTACCTTCCTGCTTTTTTATGGCAGTACCTATTTATCGACTTGCATTGACCTGCTTTCAAACTGCTAGGTTGGCAGCAGCTGGGGTGATCAGCAGGAGCTCCTTCCACTGCATGGCACCCGGGATCCGAACCGCTGAGCTGCCGACTTTGCAGCCGGCAGTTTTCGGAAGCCTTAGTTCCCTAAGACACTAAAATTATAAATTATAAAATTATAGGTGGTCTGAGTCTGGGCAAAAGGTCCTAATCATAGGTGTTATTTGTAATCCAAGCGCCCGCAAGGCCAGGGAGTCCCTGCATGAGGCCAGGCCCAGAAATGAGGAGTTCCAATATAGTCTACAGAAAAGAAACCCCTCTTAAATACAAGATGAGGCCACTGGGGGTGGGGCTAGATGATCTTTGAGGGACCCCTTCCAATCTGGTAATAATGCACAGATTCTCTCTCTCTCTCTCTCTCTCTCTCTCTCTCTCTCTCTCTCTCTCTCTCTCTCTCTCTCTGTGTGTGTGTGTGTGTGTGTGTGTGTGAATGAATTAGTTTCCCCAGTCTGGAGAAGGAATTAAGATTACAGTCACAAGAGGAAGGGTGGGGAGATTTTTAAAAAGGGTGGTGGTGGTGGTGGATTTAACTCTTAAGAGATCTGTTCTCCCCATGGGAAGGGGGATTTAACCCTTTAAATCCTTGAGTGGCTGTGGATTTGGTGGGGGTGGGGGTTGGTTGAGCCCTGGAGGGCTGGAAGAGAGAGAGGTTAATCCTTTAAGGAGGGTGGATTGGGAGGGGGAGTTTAAGGGTCAAAGGGCCCTCAGGGCAAATAATGGGCTGGTGGGTGGAAGGATTACACCCATGGGGTTTGGTTAACCCTTTCCTGAACTTGGAGGGGTGTGTGTACACCCTTATATTAAAAAAAAACCCAGACAGACAAGGCTGCTGGCTGGAGGGTCCCCGCCTCCGATGTGGCTCCCCAGGGGCCATGCAGGGAGGCAGGGTGCTTTTACCTGTTGGATTTCAGCCTGCCAGGCTCCTGAGGCCAGGCCCTGCATGGAAGGAAACCACTGCTAATGTAATGAAATAAAATAAAATAAAATAAAATAATTTATCCATGCAAGGAAATCAGAGGACATCTCTTGACTCAGATGGAGGCTGGGCGAAGAGAGAAAGATGCTTGAGACCCAGATCCGAGATCAGCCACCCAGATTCACCCCACCCCACCCCGAAAGCAAGCAGGGGAGCAGAGAGAGAGGCCTCCCCCGTGGCAGGGAAGCCACACGGGTAACACTGGGAGGTAGGTTGCCATGGGAGAGGAGGCTCCACTTAAATACAAGATGAAATAGCAGAACTAGGGGACATCCACTCAAACTGAGGGCTGGGAGAGTGAGAACAGACAAAAGAAATTTTTTTACCCAGGGTGTGTTAGTCTATGGAACTCCCTCCACAGGGAGGTGGTGATGGCATCTGGCCTGGATGCCTTCAAAAGGGGATTGGACAGATTCCTGGAGGAAAAGTCCATCCCAGGTGACAAACCATGATGGAGATGTGTCATCTCCAGGCTTAAAACCAAGGTACTTCAAGGGACAGATGCAGGGGGAGTGGGTATCAGGAGACAGAGATCAAGTCTCCTGCGCTCCCAGATGCATCTGGTGGGGCCACTGGGAGATCCAGGAAGCTGGACTAGATGGACCTTTGGCCTGATCCAGCAGCAGGGCCTCTTCTGAGGTTCTTAGGTTCTTATGTACTTAGGGCGTTGTGACTATTCCTGCATGTCAAACGTTGGTTGTTTAGGAGCAGAAGGGAGGGATGGATTAAAAACACAGATGGCAAAACATGGAAGAGTGGAGTTAGAAGGGGCCTCTACGGCCAATCAGTTCCAGCACCACCACCACCCGCCCCAGGAAGGGAGGCTGAGGGGAGAACGTGGAGGAAAAAAAAAAAAAGACCGAGATCTGGGTGAATCCTCCAGATTCTGTCTTCATTTTCCTCTTTGCGCCCCCTCCCCCAAGAAGCCGGCTTCTGCAGCTAGACTGCTACTGAGCATGGAGGAGCCCCATGGTTCATGTTGACCGCCGTAGGGCAGAGGGGAGCCCTGGTTTTTCTCCAAACCAGGATCAGAAGCTAAATGTTTTCCCACTCCCATCCCTGATCTGTAAGATGCTTCCATGACTATTATTTCCAGGCAAAGTGGGGTTAATTCCTCCCCCCCTTATTTTTTAAAAAAGTCACCCTCCCTCCTTCTCTATATCCAAGGATAAAGACAGGAAAATCTGTCTAGTCTTCTTCTTTTTTTAAAAAAAGTCATCTTGCAGCTTCAGTGTCAGAAGCGATCTGACTCAATCTGTTTCCTGGGGCTTGGATGAGTTCTGGTGTGAGCCGGATTAAAAAGGAGGAGGAGGAGGAGGGGGAGGAGGAGGGGGAGGAGGAGGGGAAGAGAGAGAAAAAAATAAAATTAAAATAGAGACCTCCTTGCTGGAGACATTGGGGGAATGGAATCAGGGCTTTCCAAACCGGCTTGACACCGTGGGGAGGGGAATTTTTGCTTTATTTTCATTTCATTTTAATTTTTTTTAATAAGAAAGCCAGGCGGGCGAACAGAGCTGGGGGGAAATAATAAATGAATTTCGTCCTGAAATTGTGTGCCTTTTTTTGGGGGGGGGAGGCGGAATCCACAAATACCAAAGCCTCCCCTTTTAGAAATCAAAAAAATCAGGGGAGCCATAATAAGAATCTGAAGCTGCAATGTAAAAATATTTTGCCATTTTCCTGGTTCTTCACCGCCTTCAGGATAATTTTGGACTGGTGGCGGGGATGGGGGGGCTGTGTTTGTCCATTCATCATGGCTAAATAATTAGAAGTCGACAAGACCTTTCTTGGATCAGGTCTGTCTTGCCATCTCGTTGCTGGCTTCCCCCAATTAACAGTGCTGGCTGGGGGATGCTGGGACTCGTAGTGAATTTCTCAAGCCGTGTCCCCAAGCTCCGAGCTTCATACCCCAACCTCCCCCCCCACACCACCCAAGCAGCCTAGGAGATCAGCTCCCCCTTTTCAAAACCCCAGCCGAGCAGAAAATCCGCCCGTAATAATAGTTTATCTGATGCTGGGGGAATTCCCAGCGATGTTTCTGGTTTATTTCATTTTTAATATTTCAGCGGTGAGGCCCAGAAGCTTTGAACAGGCCACGAGGAATTGGACCCAGAAGGGCCTTGATTTGGATCAATCGGTCTCCACCTCCAAAGGCTTGGGCCGGTGGGGAAATGTGTCAGCCTGAAAAGTAACTAGCGAGATTACAATTTGTAGTTAGCTTAGTTACAAGGCTTTGAGCAAGGTTACTGTCAAGCCCTTCTATGGCCAGGATGTTGTATTGGGGGCAGGGAGGCATGATTTGGGGTCCCCATAAATGATTATCCCCTAAACTCTGTGTTCATGATACCTTTGTGGGTGAGCAGCTGGAATTAAGAAAGAGTTATTTGTAACTAGTTACTGCCAGAACCTTGCAAGAGTGTCAGGGCAGCTGCTTAACCCCCCACATCCGCAGCTTTTTTTTTCCCACCCAAGGGAAAAATCCAGATTTAAAAGAGCCAAGTTTCAGGTTAAAGAGCAGAAAGGAGGGGGGATAATTTCCCCCTCCTCCGAAACTGGGGCCTGCAGTTGATCTGCATGGCACAGATCTCCACACAGCAGGAAAACCCTCTTTGTGGAAATATATATATATATATATATATATAATTTTCTTCTGTCAGCTTTTGTAGAACTGGCTAGTAGCCGAATCCACAGTGCCCTCTGTTGCCTGCTTTCAAAATCGTGCTTTGGGAACAGGAAAAGAAAATTCTTTTTTTTTTTTTGACACTCAATGTATGAAACACATCCCCTCTCCATTGAAAGGGGACATGGTTGGCTTTCTACCCCCTCCACTTGAACACCCCCCCCCAAGTTTGGAAGAATAAAATCAGATTTCATGGCCGACTGGGATGCAGGGTAGTAAAAACTGAGGGGGGTTGTGAGGAGCTCCGGAGGGATCTCTTAACCCTGGGGGAGTGGGCAAACCAGTGGCAAATGAGCTTCAACATTAGCAAGTGCAGAGTGATGCACATTGGGGCAAAAAAACCCAACAACCCAATTACGTTTATAAACTGATGGGGTCTGAACTCTCTGCAACAAACCGGGAAAGGGACCTTGGTGTCCTGGTGGACAGCTCAATGAAGGTGTCAATCCAGTGTGACGCAGCAGTGAAAAAGGCAAACTCAGTGCTAGGGATCATTAGGAAGGGATAGAAAATAAGTCAGCAAGTGTCCTTTTGCCTCTTTATAAATCTATGGTGAGGCGCCATCTGGAGTAATGTGTCCAGTTCTGGTCACCCCATCCCTCCAGAAAGATATTATGGAAATGGAAAAAGGGCAGAGGAAAAGGGTGACCAGAATGTTTCGGGGACTGGAGCACCTTCCTTGCACTCTGAGGCTGCCACGGCTGGGCCTCTTCGCTCTTAAGAGGTGACATGATTGAAACTTATAAAATCATACATGGGGTGGACAAAGTAGATAAGGAAAAGCTGTTTTCCCTATTGCATAACATTAGAACTAAGGGGCCCTCCACGAAACGTTTGGATGCTAGATCACAGATAAGAGAAAGTCCTTTTTCACCCAGAGGATCCCTAGTCTGTGGAACTCCCTGCCAGAAGATGTGGTGACCGCGGTCAGCCTTGGCAGCTTTAAGAAAGGATTGGACAAGTTCATGGAGAAGACAAGGGTCTCTCCAATGGCTGTCATGATGGATGCCGAAGGACCACCTCCGGGTTGGAGAGAGAGATGCAGGAGATCTCTCAGTGCCATTTGCGGGGAATCGTAAGCAGGTGAAGACATCTGCTGGGGAACACCCTGAAGCAAATGGTGAGCCGCTGTGTGTGACAGAATGCTGGACTGGATGGGCTGTGATGGCCTCTTCCGGCAAGGCTGTTCTTCTGTTCTTCTGTCTGAAGATTTCCCCTCCGGACCAGCTTGTACTTGTCTATCTGGACACGTTCTCTCTCTCTCTCTCTCTCTCTCTCTCTTTGCTGTCTGCCAAAAAATGTGGAATGCGAGATTCCAGGGCACTCCTTCCTGGCTTCCGTGCCGAGATTTCCTGACTGGGTTGCTTCAGAAATCTCTTCTCGCAGACCAGAACTTGCAGATCAAGCAGAGACCAGAACAAGATGGGTTTTTTTAAAAAAAGGAATGCATCTAAAAGGTCTCTCTGTTTCAGCTCAGTTTGAACTGCTAGATAGGTTTTAGGCTGCTGAGCCCAGAAGTTGGGAGTTTGATTGAGACTCCATGACAGGGATTGGATTGGATGGTCTTAAGGGTCCCTTATAGTTGTGCCCATCTCAGGTTATTTATTTAAGGTCAATGACTCTTTGGTTTGTGTTTCTGGGCAGATACATCTAGAGTTGAAACTCTGAGATTTAATTTGATTTTCTTCCATTCCTCCCCCGCTCCTTGGTCACTGGTGAATCTCTTGGGCACCCTGTCTGAAAAAGCCGGCAGTTCCAGCATGTGGCTCCATGGGGCTACCTCAGGTTTGGGTTCGAATCCCTGGTGATCCAGAAATCCTTCTGTTCAGTTCCAGGGGAACCCACTTCCACAGCTTTTCCTACCTAGCAAAGTGGTTGGATGGATCAAAAGCTTTTAGTCTGTCATCCCCCAAAATATCCCAGCCGGGTATAGCTGTGGGTGAATTCTCCCTTCCATGGTCATTTCACCAAGCTCAGCCCAGAAGGAAAAGGTGGAAGAGCAATTATCATCATTAACATCATAAATAAAATGCAAGAAAGATCAAAGCTAATTGTAGGCGAAGAACCACGCATGCCGATTAAGTGGATTTTGTTTAATTCATTAAGTTCCCGCTGCTCAAGAACCAGTTTGACATGGCTTCAAAACATGTTCTGGTTTTTCAAGGCTTCTGATTAGTCTGTAAAGCTAAAATTTAGAAATTTTGTGGGCAAAAACAGGCCAAACAAATATAACCAATCATTGGGAAAAGGCAAGGATAACCAACCAAACTCAACTCAACTGAACTCAGCCCAACTCAACTCCACTCAACTCAGTCCAATCCAACCCAGTTTATTTAATCCCAATTTAGAATCATAGAATCCTAGAGTTGGAAGAGACCTCAAGGGCCATCCAGTCCAACCCCCTGCCATGCAGGAACCCCCATCATAGGACTCCCAACAGATGGCCATCCAGCCTCTGCTTAAAAACCTCCAAAGAAGAAGACTCCACCACCCTCCTTGGTGGCAGCATCTTATTCCATTCTCTAACTGTCAAGAAGTTCTTCCTGATGTTCAAATGGAATCTCTTTTCAACTCAACCCAACTCAACTCAACCCAACCCAACCCAACTCAACTCAACTCAATTCAACCAACCAACCAACCAAGGAGCCGAGGCAGATTCTAAAACCTTGCGACCTTCCTCTGTTTAGACCAACAACTCCAGCTGGCATGGAGGTCACGGGAGTTATTGGCCAACATTTGGGAAAGCCCGGCCTTGCCCAGTCCTGGCTTCTCACTCATTGTTGATGTACCTTTTAAGTTACTTTCCCCCCTGGTGACCATTGATGGTCTCTTCTGGACCCCTGGTATTCCAGCAGAGCCTACAAAAGCTAGCTTTTGAACGAGAAGGTTTCAGGATTTCACAATACCCATTCTACATAAACATCCCTGCACCTGTACTCCCACAAAACATACAGTTCTGTAGGCTTTCGTTATATATCTCAGCTGCTTAGGTCCAGAGGTTGGAAGTTTGATTCCCCACTGGCTGAACTAGATGATCTGTATGTGAGGAAGAGAAAGTGAAAGGGATTGCAGGGGGGAGAGAGAGAGAGAAAGAGAGAGAGAGATACAGAAGAGAACCTATATGGTGTCTTATTTGCTTCCTAGGAGGATCTGTTGACCGAGCTGCTTGTGGTGCCATGGAATGCTCACAAACATTCAAACTAATGTGGTTGAAAGTGGTTGGGAAAGACAGCTAGGGGGAAATGATGACATATCATCCTCTGTGTTGCCAATATATCATCCCCATGGCTGCCTCGGGCACTCTTTGTGGTGGAAACCTGAGATATTCATGGCAAAACGACCACAACCGGTTAATCCACCGCAGGCCATCAATTCTCTTTCCTCCACTTACAGCCTGCTGATTCGTTCCCTGTTTTCATCCAGTGGCTCATGACCGAAACATCCCTCTTAATGGAATATTGTTATAAGACGACACCGAGGCCAAATGGCAGCGCCGCCGCGCATGGACTTAAATCAGCTGTTCCTTACGACGATGCCAACATTTAGAAAAGAACTCAGACGAGAGAGAGAGAAAAGTTTTATAAGTTTATAGAAGGGCTCAGAAGAAAATCATTGTGATTTTCCTACAGGATGAGGGACTTTTTTGATAACATACTACTGTACTTGTCTCTCTGTGTGTTGTTGTCGTTTAGTTGTTGTTTTGTATTTTATGTTTCAATTATCATGAATATTTTAAGTCTGAAAGACATATCCATTTTGGAAAAAGGTTGCCATGAAAAGATTTTTATTTCATTAAAATGTTTTCACCCCACCACTCTTCTTTTAAAAGGATGCCCAAGGCAGCTGATGTCACGTCAAGGCTGCGTTTGCAAGCAAAGAGCAAATACATAAAAGAGTCAAAAGCCATTTGGTCAATAAAATAAAATAATTTTTGTTTTTCAAGGTGGAGCAATGGACATTTATCAGTTTGGCTCGCTGCCTTTTCAGCTAGAAGGGTCACGTCCGAGGAAGACCTGTCCCCTTGTAAGTCCCCATCTCTCGGAAATACTGTGATGGGGGTTCCTGCTTGGCAGAGGGTTGGACTGGATGGCCCTGGTGGTCTCTTCCAATTCTTATGATTCTATGCTTCTAAGTCAGTATGTATGCGGGACGTATCCTTGCATTGGATTCCTGGATGTGTCTACTCACATCCCCTGAAGTTGAACACAATTTATTCCTACAAAAAGCGAGTTATAGAGAGTGGAATCTCAGTGTCCAAACCTCAACCTTATTGAACCTCCGGTTCCCCTCAAAACAATTTAAGCACGGGAACTGAACGTGTACACTTCCAGGGCCTTGTCTGGTTATTTTTTTAACGGCAGGTGCTTGATTAGTCAAACACTGCATGCCATTGCATGTCTGTTCCAGAAATCCTGCATCACGTTGCATGCTGCCTGAGGCCAGCCGCAGTCAAGCTGCAGATTAAATCACCCTCCTGCAGGCAAGAGGGTTTCAAAGCAGGCCTGTTAAAATGTTGTCATGCCTGTGATTATTAAAATACAGCAAGGCAGATGTGACAGAAAACTCCATCACAGGTTACAAACCATGATGGAGATGTGTCATCTCCAGGCTTAAAACTGGGGTCCTTCAAGGGCCAGATGCAGGGGAGTGGGATCAGAAGACAGAAATTGAGTCTCGTGCGCTCCCAGACGCATCTGGTGGGGCCACTGTGAGATGTACAGGAAGGTAGACTAGATGGGCCTTTGGCCTGATCCAGCAGGGCTCTTCCTAGGTTCTTAGGTTCTTCTGTCCATTGAAGGCACCTCCCTGAATCCAGCTGCAAGCTTCTGCCCTTCTTTAGATGGCCAGCCCAGCTCCCAAAAGTTTAAAAACTCTTTTGTCTGGCCTGGGGTTCTTTCCCTTCCAGGAAGCTTTTAATCCACGGGACATCAGCTCCAACAGGCAAGCCAAGATGAGGGGGTCTCATTAGCTGCACAAGGAAGTTTCAACTCAAGGCACAAGATTCCCCCCTCGCCGCCGCCACCGCATTCATTGGTGGGTGTTACGGTCCCAAACTACAGGAAAAGAGATTCCATTTGAATATTAGGAAGAACTTCTTCCCCCCCCTTTTTTTTTCTTTTTTCCCGTTTTTTCCCCTCCCCCCTTTTTTCCTTCCCCCCCCAATCAGCGCCCCCCATCCGTCAATGTCTCGTTAATTATGAGCCAGAAGGGGGCGCTTAACAAACATTCTTGACAGTTAGAGAATGGAATAAGATGCTGCCACCAAGGAGGGTGGTGGAGTCTCCTTCTTTGGAGGTGTTTAAGCCGAGGCTGGATGGCCACCTGTTGGAAATACTGTGATGGGGGTTCCTGCATGGCAGGGGGTTGGACTGGATGGCCCTTGGAGGTCTCTTCCAACAAATAGGATTCCATTCAATGCACACAGTTCAGCGTTTGTTCTTCTTTGTAGCCGTGTTCGCTGCCTCCCCACACAACACAGGTCTTCCGCGCTTTGTTTCCCGGTGTGAAGCAGCCCTCGGCTGTCGGCCACTTGGCTGAGCCTGGGGAAGGTCACGGAACGCCCACCAACATTTCCAAACGCTCCTCCCTCGCGGACAACGGCTTCGGCCCTTGCTCTTTCCCAGAAGAAGGGGACCCATCAGAAGAAGGGGAACCGTAACAAACCCAGAGTTGTTGCACTCAAGTCTGTTTTTATTCAACTCTCTGGAATTGGAACAACAACAAAAAAAGAAAACCAACCCCCAAAGGTGCTGTGGACTGCGAGACGTAAGATCCATCCTTTCTCCTACCCGTACCTGTCACTCTTTCCTGCTCTAGGCCTGATCCAGACACCCACAGGGTGAGGACATGAACTCAGTACTTTTGGTCGGCTGGAGCCCTAATTCAAACGTTTAGCTGGGCTTTGTTGATCAGCAGTCAACACTTCAAACTTTAAGCACGTGACTCAATGTGGCCGGTGGGCTGAGAGACCCATCTTGGTCGGGGGGGGGGGTCCCTGCCTCCAAGGAATGGAGCCCCCCCCCAGAGACTGTTCCCAGGCCACCCTTCAAGAGCTGCTGACCCAGCAGGGGGGCCAACTTAAATAGGGAAAGAGTAAGCACCAGTGGTGGCGAACCGCCAGCCCTCCAGATGTTTTGGACCACAACTCCCACAGTCTTTTGCCATTGGCAATACGGGGTTGGAATTCTGGGGGTTGTGGTCCAAAACATCCGGAGTGCCAGGGTTCGCCACCACTGCTTAGCGCTCTGCCCTTCCGTTTTGGTTACCAGCGTCGATCGGGGCAACATTAGGAAGGATTTTTATCCACAAAGTTCTCCTATCGTAAGCTGGTTTTAATTGAAGAATAGCCCCAAGGGCCACGGGTGCACAAAGTTAAGGACAATTGTTTGTTTTCTGTTGAGTTTGCCTAATTTTGTCTTATCAAGGTTTGCATGTTTCTACAATTCAATTCTTTTTTAAAGTGTCCATCTTTGCGTTTTTCTTTTAGCCTGGGGGTATGGATGTTTTTAAACCTCCGCTAACTTTCTTCAAAGTCCGGCTAGGAGGGGTAATCAGAACCCTGCCCGAGGATCTTAGGGCTCCGTGTCCCATCAGCCACCCGCTGCCAGTGCAGACAATGGACATTGCCAGTGCCTCCTCCATCAGGATAACCGAACCCAACAACAAAAACAAAAGACCAAGGGCCACCAAGGAAAACAGGTTTGGAAAATGCTTCGAGCTCAGACTACGCTTCCCATTTGCCATGCCAACTGAGGGTGGGGAGGTGTCTCGAAACACAACATTGGGTAATGGGGATGCTGGGATTCCAAATTCTCTCTCTCTCTCTCTCTCTCACACACACACACACACACACACACACACCCAAAAAGATTGTCCAGGACTGCAAAGCTCCAACCCGTGATACCAACATACATACGCCCCCAAATCACACACACACACACACACACACACACACACACACACACACACACACACACACACACACACACACACACACACACACACACACACACAGAGGTATTCAACGTTTGTGTTCCTCCCTCCCTCATCCCCGGACTCTGCAGAAGTTAAGGCGTAAATCCTAAAATACAAAATAAACCATGTAGTAAATAGCATCGTAGATATAATGAAAACAGTCCTTTTAAAAATATACATATATTCATATGGGTGTGTGTGTGGGGAATTCCCCACTGATCATCTTTTTGCTGGGAACATCCACGTAGACGTTTTAGGCAAGGGAGGTGTCAGAAGACCCTTCCGGAAGATCGAAAGAGATGCAGATGCTCCTGTCACTTCCCCCTCCAAAAGGACAGCCTCCCCCCAAAAAAGTTCAAGTCCCTGCCCGGTAGGTGAAATGGTTTGCTTCCGGTTCGCTTAACGGGAGGGGGATGCTTGCTTTGTGCCCCACGGCGTCCTTCCCGGTGCATGCCAGAGGGGGGCGCTCTTTGAAGAAATCTGAGACGTAACGGACCTGGAAGAAAAAAGGCGTGCAAGCCATGAGAAGAGACGGCCGGAGGCAGGGAGTTTAATTCTTCATTTGGGCATCCTGGGTGGGTCCCGTGTGGTTAGTCTGTGGAACTCCCTGCCACAGGAGGTGGTGATGGCATCTGGCCTGGATGCCTTCAAAGAGGGATTGGACAGATTCCTGGAGGAAAAGTCCATCCCAGGTGACAAACCATGATGGAGATGTGTGTTATCTCCAGGCTTAAAAACAGGGTCCTTCAAGGGCCAGAGGCAGGGGAGTGGACTATCAGGAGACAGAGATCTAGTCTCTTGCGCTCCTAGAAACATCTAGTGGGGCCACTGTAAGATACACAGGAAGCTGGACTAGAAGGGCCTTTGGCCTGATCCAGCAGGGCTCTTCTTCTGTTCTTCTGTTCCCTTCCAGTTCTCCAGTTCTCCAGTCCCAGAACTACTACTACTACTACTACTACTACTACTACTACTACTACTACTACTACTACTACTATTATTATTATTATTATTATTATTATTATTATTATTATTATTATTATTATTATTATTAAAATAGTCTCTGCATGAGGAAGAGAAAGAGAAAAGACAGGGAAAAGGGAGAAAGACTCCCCCAGGGCTCAGAAGAGACCCTGTATCGTCCCTTCATTGAGAGAATGATGCCAAGGACGCCAAGGCAGACCTTGGAAGTGACATATTTTGTTTTTTTTAAAAAAGCACAAATCCAACTAGTTACGTCTGCCCATGTTACACAATCGGGAGGATGCCTAAGGCTAGGGCGTATTCTTTCTCCATGATACGAATGCAATGATTTTCAAGTGAATGGATCACTTACACAGCCTGTTACGCATTACTGCTTGGACTGAATCTGCATCGCCGCTTGAGTTTTTCCATTTTTAGTTTTCTGTCTCTCCAAGGAGATTCTCCCCCTTCCTTTATTTGTTGATGTACTCGTCTTCGTTTTAACATTTCCTTATTAAAGATGTAAGGTGCTTCTTTTGCAATGAACAATTCTTTTTGTCAACTGTTTTATGAAATACAGTACATTTATTTTGGTCACTTGTTCCCGTGGGTCCCGTGTGGTTAGTCTGTGGAACTCCCTGCCACAGGAGGTGGTGATGGCATCTGGCCTGGATGCCTTCAAAGGGGGATTGGACAGATTCCTAGAGGAAAAGTCCATCATCCCAGGTGACAAACCATGATGGAGATATGTAATCTCTAGGCTTTAAACCAGGGTAGTTCAAGGGCCAGATGCAAGGGTGGTGGTGGTACCAGGAGACAGAGATCTAGTCTCATGCGCTTCCGGACGCATCTGGTGGGGCCGCTGTGAGATACAGGAAGCTGGACTAGATGGGCCTTTGGCCTGATCCAGCATGGCTCTTCTTATGTTCTTATGTTCTTATGAGGTCGTGAGCGTCCCCGAGTGGCCAAACGGCCAGGTGGGCCACTAATATGCAATTAAGTTAAGTTGAACATGGCCTTTTAACATTTCTTGGTAACTGTTTTACATTCACTACCTACCAATTTGTATGTTGTCTCTCAAGGTTGTAAGCCCACTTGTGTCCCTTCCAAGGAGAAAGGCAGGGTAAAATATTTTAAGTAAGTAAGTAAAGTATGTACAGTGGCACCCCGACTTAAGAGCAGCTTGACTTAAGAGCAATTTGACTTAAGAGCGGAAAACTGTTGGCGTTTTAACTGCCACCTTACAAATTTTAGATATGGCCTACTCGACTTGCAATTTTTTTTCATTTTTTTCATTTTTAAATCTTTTTTTCCAATTTTTAAGATAGGTACCCTGACTTAAGAATACAGTGGACCCTCGTATAACGAACGGTTTGTATAACATAAAATCTGTACAACATAAACAATTCCAGAGACGGGGAAATTTGCTTAACAGAATCGCCTGTGGGGCGAATCTGTCCAACAGAAAAACGGTCGCGATGAGGGATGACTCTGTTTTCAATACCTTCCTATGGGAAATTTGTACATAGAAAAATTTACTTAACAGAATTTCATTTAGAACAAATTAATTCCTTTATACAAGGTATCACTGTAGTTTGACTTAAAAGCATGCTTTCAGAACAGATTAAATTCATAAATTGAGTTACCACTGTAAGTAAGTAAGTAAGTAAGTAAGTTAAGTAAGTAAATTTGGATCTCTGGCTGCAGAGGCAGAAATTTGGGAGTTCAATTCCCCGCTTGTCTGACTCCAGCTTTGTACTTCTAATGATTATGGTTTTGGTGGTGATGATGATAATGATGATGGGACCTGAGGAGGGGCGGGTAACCCTTTCAGAGATGATTTTGGCCAGGGCAGGATTTGAACTCAGCTCTCTTGAGGTACTAAGTCATGTGTGTGTGTGTGGGGGGGGGTTCAGCCCCCCTTTTGGGCCAACCCACCGGCCGCCTCCCCCCCCCGCCGCTGCCTTTAGCCCTGCCCACTCACCACAAGGACGGCCACCAGCGCCCCCTGGAGGAGCCCCACCAGCACGTCGCTCCAGTGGTGCTTGTAGTCCGACACCCGGCTGTAACCCACGTAGATGGCGAAGGAGAGGAGGAAAAACTGGACCGTCGGGCGCACCAGCCGGGCTCCCCTCCCGACCAGGCGGGCCTGGATGTACAGCTGGAAGGGGGAGGACACAAAAAAGTATGGTGGAGACCGAGAGCTGAGAATAGAGGAACCCCCCCCCAAAAAAAAAACCAAATGGAGCTTAGTTTACACCTCCAGTGGGATCCACCCACCAGGCCAGATGTTCATCCCTCTACCGAGGGGGGGGGTCCTCCTGACCGTGGCTCCCCAGATGTTCTCGGACGACAGCTCCCAGAAGCCTTTGCCACCAGCTGGGCCGGTCAGCAGGATTTCTGGAAGTAGTAGTCCCAATACATCTGGACACCTAAGGCCAAGCCGGACAGCAAGGGCTCTAACTAGGAGCCGTTTTCCAGAGTATCCAGGAGAGAAAAAAGCCCATCTCAACCCTGTTATTTGAATTAAAAAGGCCACAAATTAAAATCTGGGTGTTTCTAAGCCCCCTTGATTTTCATTCTGTAGTCTGAACTCAAAACTAAAGTGAGTGTCTCGTCCTCAAGGTTTCTAAACCAAGGTAGCAAGCAGGCCAAGCAGCTCAGTGACAGAAATCCACATTATTTCATCGGAGAATAAGCTTTCTTTTCTTTTCTTTATAGAGACTCCAAACACTTTGAAAGAAAAAAAGAAAAAGAAAAAGGAACTTACCGCTAGGAACATCATGCAGTACATTCCGAATGAAGAATGTCCGGAATAGAAAGATAACCTAGAAAAGAGACATGGGGAGGGGAGAATAATAAATAAATTCACACACACACAAAGCCCCCCCCCCATGCTGAAAAACACACTCTTATTTTAATCATGAACACTGAACAAAGCATGGTCTCTGGCGCCATCAAGTGGCTACTTCTGGCAACTTCGTCATTAAAAATAAATCGAAGGATTTTTTTTTCTTTCAATTTTTTTTACATATTTTCAGAGAACGCATTAAGTCAGGGGTCCTCAAACTTTTTAAAGAGGGGGCCGGTTCACTGTCCCTCAGAACTGTTGGAGGCCAGGCGGCAGCGGCGGCGGAGGGGGTGGGGGAACCAAGTGGGAGGGTTGGGTGTGCCTGCCGAGATTTCTGCAATTGGTCCCATGGAGGTGGGGAAGCAGGGGAGCCCCCAATTTTAAACTGCCCTGCGAGGAGGCCGGATGGTTGGCTGGCTGACTTTCAAAGCGTTGTGGGTGGGTGGGTGGGTGGGTGGCTGCAATTACGACGCGGGACGGATTCAGGGCCCGAGGGGACCATATCCGGCCCACAGACCGTAGTTTGAGGACCCCTGCATTATTTGAATCAGTAGATACTCCTCTTGTGGAGAAGATGGTCCTACTGTGCAAAGGTGTAAAATACCCTGTTTTCCCCAAAATAAGACATCCCCCAAAATAAGACCTACTTAATTTGCCTCTCACTGAAATATAAGGCATTCCCCCCGAAAATAAGGTCTCTCCGATAATAAGATAACAATAAATGTGTACTGTATTCTTTTTCATGAAAAAATAAGACATCCCCTGAAAATAAGACCTAGCGCATCTTTGGGAGAAAAAATTAATATAAGACACTGCCTTATTTTCGGGAAAACACAGTATGAGAAAAGGAAACGTCGGGGTGTTCTGAGCTTCGAACACACAAGGGGTAAGAGAAAGTGAGGGGAGGGGATTGTCGCTTCCTATAAAATGCAAACAACAGAATCGTGGCCTCAAAAGGGATCTTTAGAGGTCATCTAGTTCCCCCCCCCCCGGGTGAAATGAAGGGTCTCGCGCTGCGGAACGAATCAAATATTCTTGGAAGCTGAAAAACCAACTGTAAATCAGTTCCCGTGGGGGGGCAAGTTGCCAGGAACCTGATGCGATTCTAGGGTTTCACGCATAGAAGGTCCTGGGTTCGGTTCACACCTGCCCGACAGGCCCGCCCAGCCCTTGGTTTTTCGGTCCCCGCCCACCTTTTACCTGGACTCTGTGACATTCTTAGTGTGGCCTTGGCACAACCCTTCCAACTGGACGTAGGTGGAGCAGTTGACCTTGGCCCAGTCGGGCTGGCACACGGCGAGGAAATTGGGGCGCAGGCGCCCGACCATGTACTTGGCCAGGTCCGTCAGTGACTGGCTGACGGCGGCCCCGAACAGGAAGGTCCCCACGACCTTGTAGAGGGCCGCCAGGTAGTTGTTGAACTCCGACCGGGAGTACAGCCGCTTCTTATAGACCAGGTAAGCCTCTCCTGCCGAGATCTGCGAAGGGAATAAAAGAAGGGTTCAGAGGAAGTGCAAGCCGTGAGACCTTTGGCAGGAGGTTCACAGACCCTTGATCTCATGCTCCCTCTCTGCACGGGGGTCGTCCGGTGAGGGTAGAAGGTAGGGACTTTTTAGTGGCTGCTCTCCCCCGACTTACAATGATGACGGTGCAGGGAATGGTCACGCCCGCCATCACTCCGTGCGTGATGGTGTCCGGCTTGTATGGGTAGCGGATGGAGTTGTCGTCGCAGTAGAAGCCCCGTTTGTACGGGGAGTTCACCAGCGTCAGGATGATGAAAGGCAGAGAGGCTGCAACGAAAGAGAAAACCTTTCTCTGTGACGTGTAAAAAAAAAAAAATCTGTCCCTCATCCCTTGCGTCTGTTTTGCTTGGTCCGGTCCAAATTATTTCCGAGGCAATGGCTGGCAAACTTTTGTTTTATTTATTTGTTTAAAATGTTTTTACCCAGCTGTTCTCCTTAAAAGGACCTGGGGGGGGGGAAATACATGATTTATAGACAATATTTAGAAGCTAAAAGAAAAAAGAAAAAAATACATATATACACATATTAAAAAAAGAATTAACTAGGTTTCAGTATAACCCCCATATTCATTGTGGATTGGTTCTAGGCACACCGTAGAAACGAAAAACCATGGATAATACCGATGATAGATAGATAGATAGATAGATAGATAGATAGATAGATAGATAGATAGATAGATAGATAGACAGACAGACAGACAGGAAGGAAGGAAGGAAGGAAGGAAGGAAGGAAGGAAGGAAGGAAGGAAGGAAGGAAGGAAGGAAGGAAGGAAGGAAGGAAGGGATAGAGACAGACAGATAGGAAATAAGGAAGGAAGAGATAGATAGATAGATAGATAGATAGATAGATAGATAGACAGATAGATAGATAGATAGATAGATAGATAGCATGGTAAAAAAACACATTCTTTCTCACATGCATTACTACAAATGGTCATTAGAGGGCGACAGAGACCATGCCATGTATGTTCATAGCATGATCTCTGGCTCCCTCCGGTGGTCCGTTCTGACAATATACATGAAAACATCCCTTTTTTCCTTCTAATATTTTTAATATTTCCTGACCTTGGTTGGTGTTCTCAGGGACACGGGGCTCCTATTGTATTAAAAATGGTAAATAAAACCAATACTAAAAACATTTAAAACCACAGAGCACGACAAACTGATTTGAAAGCTTTTTCCAAACATGGCCAGGAAAACGGCAAGTGGATAGCACAAGGCGTTGCCAGTCCTTTAGGCCAGTGACTCCTGCTGAGAAAACAGAGTGAAACTCCTCGGAAGGCAAGTAGAATTTTACAGTTGAAAATTTAGGCTGATATTTGGGCGAAAGGGGAAGGGACGTCTTATTTTAGGGTTGTTATACGGTCTCCAAACAGCATCCACTGGACGTTGCTCTACGCCTCCCTAAGACCACCCAGTGGGGTGGTGTAGCCTAGCAGTTAGATCTGGGAAGACTCAGGTAGGTGTCCTACCCCATAGGGGTGTGGTGCAGGGGCAGTGAAAGAATACAGAGAGAGAAGCCACCCGTCTTGCACTGAACTCTTTGGAGGAATTAAATGAAGCAATAACAAAGAATGCAGTAGGACCCCTCATCCATTGATTCATTATCCACTGATTCATTTATCCACAGTTGGCAGAGGAAAAATAAATGAATAATTCAGCAGCTGCAAAGCAAGCTACTGTCACAAAGAGCAGCTGTAAAGCAAGCTACTGTCATAAAACAGCAGCCGTAAAGCAAGCTACTGTTGCAAAACAGCAGCTGTAAAGCACGTTACTATCAGAAAACAGCAGTTTTGGGGACATTTTGTTGTTCTTTCTTATCCACGGTTTTCATTATCCATGGGAAGGCTTGGAACCAATCCCCAGTGGATATTGGGGTCCTACTGTTACTGTATAAATAAACTGTCTTCAGCAAATGTTGATTTGATATCAAATCACCTATGAGTTCTGGATGCCACTGCATGTTCGAATAATTTATTCTGTATACTGTCGTTTCTTGTGAAAAAACAAACCAAACAGATACCCAATGATCTTTGAACCCCGTTGCCTTGGTTTCCTTCCTTGTCTGATCAGTTTCTAGCATTGCACCCTTTAATTGTCATGAGGACTAGTAACTTTGACAAAGCAAGATTTATTTCTGGGGTTTGGAGGGAGGGGGTGGGCTCGCGCAAGGGCGTGAGCCTACGGAAGACACAGGCCCCCGAGACGTGTCAGAACGTGGTCTTCTCCCTCGAATCCGTCACTTTTCCTGGCTTCAAGGCGTTACGCTTGAATCACTAAACCCTGAATACCAGCCAAGATCAACGGAGCGGTTCCCACCCATTTTGGTGAACTTTCACCCGAGCTTTTTGTGTTGTTTCCCTACTTGGTGCCTTTGCCAAAAGTGGCCCGACCGGTTTGGTGCAGGAGGAGGAGGAAGAGGAGGAGGGAAGGAATTGCAATGTTTTATATGAGTTCCTTAAGCAGAAAAATTCACTTTCTATTTGTAGGGCGTGGTAATTACCTAGACAGTTGCAGCGTTCCAGCGCTGAGTCGGGAGGGTAGGAGACTCAGCCTTGATCCCTAACATTTGGTTCAGATACACACTGAGAAGGAAAGGGAATCCATCCTTGATGGGTTGACTTTCTACTTGCCGGGAATCCACACCAACGCAGGTGCAAGGGAGCATTTAAAAAAGCAACGTCGCCGTTTTCCATTCCATCTGTCGGTCTGTTTCCTCATATTAGAGAGGATACCGAGGGAGAACCCAAAAAGAAAGCCACATTTAAAAGATAAAAATTTATTTCAGTGCAAACTTGTGGGGATCATTTTTAGGGTGGGGGGTTGCATTCAGGATTGTTAAAAAAAACTCCCGTTAAAAGGCAACAATTTTAACAGCTTTTGAATAACCACAAAGTCAAAAAAGTTCCTTTAAAAACTGTAACTATTCCCAGTAACTAAATACCAAGGAGTGGCTTGGAACTATTATTACTGGACCTGTAACTACCGCTAACTACTTTTTAAAAGGAACTTTCCAAGCTCTGTTTCCCTATCCCCCAACACAGTCTGGCTTGGGGGCGGGGGAGTCCTTCTAAAGGAATGAGATTCAAACTCCAGCCCCTGAACAGCACAACTACAAGGATGATGGGGGTTGTAGTCCTAGATACTGAAGGCTGCTAGGCTGGGGAACTGGACTAATTGTATGGGGTGTGTGTGTGTGTTTGAGAGAGAGAGAGAGAGAGAGAAAGGAGCAGAGACTCGACTGGGGGAAGTTTCTTGGTTGCTACTACAACTACAACTTCCATAATCCATGCCTAAAATTCTGGGAGTTGTAGTCCATAAATGCTGTTTCTTTTGTGCTTTCAGGTGCTGACCCCATGAATGCGTGTTCTCTGAAGTATCCTGTGCTCATTGCACTGTCTAGCTCTTCTAAATGCTAGCCGGTGGGTTCCTTTCGGGAGTTGTTCCACCTTGTATTGGAAGCCTCCTCTTTCCCTACTGCCTTTCGCCTTTCCCAGTATGATACAACCTGTCCCTAAATAAACTTCCTTAAACTCTGATAAACACACACACATACATAAGAGGAGGCGGCAGACCTCAAATCAGGAGCCATTTTTGGGCTGTCGATTCGACTTTAATCTGTCCCCAAACTAAAAATAGAGGTGACCCACAGGCGGGTCAGCCCCAAACCGCCAGGTCTGCCGTCACTGTCCACCCGTGGTCGCACCAGATTTAGGTGCCGAGGGACGAGAAAAGGGAGGTAGATCCCGGGAAGGAGCCTTGCCGTGACGAAAATTAAAACCTTGGAGGCCTTTTTTAAAAGGCACTTTTTAAAATTACGGAGTCATAGGTGGCTATTTTAACCATGCTGCCTCGGTGGTCTTTCCTCCAGAGCGGAGAAGTCACTGGATTGTTTGGGAGGGATATAAATAGGATTTATTTATTTTTGGGAAAAGGAAAACAGAGGGAAAACGTCACGGACCCGAAAACAAAAAGCGCTCTATTATCTTTCTTTATTTGGGCCCACAGGGGTGCTAAAATAAACCCAGGGCACAACATCAATGGACAATTAAAGGCTGCAAGAGAGGAAGCAGAATGGGACGGATTTTATATATATAAACCAGCTCCGTGTTCAGCCTTTAAAAACTTCTAAATTCGATTGTTGGGTGAAGCGGAGAGAAGGGTTATGGGCGAAGGATCGGAATGGCATCTAATCTGGGTTCAAGTCCTGATGGTGCCATTTGGAGGGGACCTGAGCTTGGGCCTTGTCTGTGTTTGCTCCCAGGCGTTGGAACTCCCTGCCACTGGAGGGCAGGCAAAAAAATCGATTGTTGTGCCTTCTTGCCTTAGAACACTACTAGTTAGGGTTCCACTCAAGTAAGTTACTGTTATTGTTCCAATTTCCAAAAGGAGCTCTTTTCTGTTTCGTTATTTGGAAGCAATTAAGAGCTACTGGAATTATGCTGCACAGATACACAACTGGGTCGCACCAAAATTGCAACTGATTGTTGTGCAAACATAGGCCTTTTGTACACGACCCCTAAACTCCGCCGCAAATGGCTCCCAGCTCCGGAGCTTAAAATTATTTCCCCACCAGCTCCGGAGTTTACAGATAATTAAGTGCGACCACGCCCACCTAAGCGAGTCCCAGCGCACTTTTCAGGTACCTGCTCTCGGAGGGTGAAAATTCCTGATGCGGATATAACAATAGTGACTGCCGGGCTCTCCTTGCTTCTGTTTGTTCTTTTTTTGCCCCCCGCCCTTTTAAGAGATCTGAATGCAGTGCCGGGACGGCAGAACGGAGGTGAGTGGCATTCTTTTCTTCCTTTTTTTCTCCCTCCCCTCACGCAGCCAGCAGCCAGGAGTGCGGAGGGGGTGGGAACGCAGGAACAGCGACAAACCCCTAAGATCTCTGGTCCGAATTTAAGTGGCCAGCGGATCTTAGGGGTCGTGTGAAAAGGCCCACACCTACAGAACACACGGGCTTAGTTTTGTGTACGAACACAGAAGTAACAGTCAGGGGGAAAATGCAATTATAATAGACTATCGGTGATCACCCATATGCTTTTGTTTAAATGACTGCACGGCTCCAAACCTCTTCTTTACCCATGTGCTCTTATGCACGAGGATTCTAGTTACTTCCAGTTACTTCCGGAAAAAGGAGCAGATGCTGTACCTTTCTATTAAAACGCTAGCACGAGCTGTTGGCTTGTGATGAGGAACACACACCATGGCAACATTGTCCGTAGGTATACAACCAACGACAGTGATGAGTATGGTTCCAAAACAAGTTACCTCTGGATGCATTACAATTAAAACTCAACTTCAGTTGCGCCTGGAATTTGGCAAAAAGGAATTCACTACATGTAACTGGTCATTTGTAAAGAGTCGCGCCCGAGCTCTCTCCTATAAGACCTTTGGACAGGTAGATATACTTCCATCACAATCCTGTCAGAAGGGCGAACGGAACAACACAGCTAGACGAAACACACTCAGAAGTGTGAGGTTGTTTCTTGAACTTCTTAGGAGAAGGGGGACATTTGGGGGGGGGGAGACCAATGGGAAACAATTAGAGATTTCCATGAAAATTAAATGGCCCCGCTGGACCGGATCGAGCCCGACGGCCGCCAAGGGCCTGACTCCAATCTCAACGACAAGAAAAACAGGAAATGCAAAGGTTAAGAAAGTCCCTCTTGGAGTGTTGCAAGGGAACTTTCTCTTGAGTTTACAAAAAAAAGAGAGCCCTCGCGACCGACCGAGGCAAGGCACCATCCAGATCGAACTGTCTTTCTTCCCCCAAAAGCTAGTGAATAGCTTCATCTGATCACCGTTGGAGGGAAGGAAGCGAGGAGACAGGGGGTCAGCACATGGCGACCAGCTCACACAAAATCCTAGATCCAAGGCAATCCTCCCTCCTCTCACCCTACTGGAGCCCATGGCTTTTCGACTTCCGTCAGCAGACACCAGATTGCAGTGCCAGCCGGTCCCATGGGGGCGTCAAAGTGGTCAAATAGAGATGCCTAGGACTGGAAGTATATACTAGAACAGTGGCTTCTCCACGGTGGGGTCCCCAGATGTTCCTGGACCGCAACTCCCAGAAGTCTTCACCCACTCGCTGAGCTGGCCAGGATTTCTGGGAGTTGCAGTTCCAGGAACATCTGGGGAACCCACAGATTGATCAACCACTGGACTAGAACAACCAACCTATAGGTTTTAAGAAAAAGTGGGAGATGTACGGATCGTAGCAGATGAGGGCAAGGGTCTCTCGTAAAAGGTGCGGAGGCCACTAAGAAGTGAGCAGGGTCATTCCTGGAAAGAGCTGGGGCTGCTTTAGAAGAGGCATCCCGTGCTGGGTTTTGCGCAAGACACCAACAAGGCTTGGCGTAATCTCAGGAAAGGCATTCTTTCTGTGTAAGGTACGACCCGCACGAGTCAGTCCTCTTAGAAAGAGGCATTCTGTGGGTAAGGAGGCAGGCAGGTCTGAGAAAGAGTGCCGTCTTTTAGAGGAGGCATCTTTTCTGTGTCAGGTTATCATGCGAGACACTAGGAAGAATTGAACCCGGTGCAGCCAATACTCTGCTCGCAAACTGGGGTTCAATGCCAGGTAGCTGGCTCCAGGTTCAATCTGCCTCCCATCCTTACAAGATGGGTAAAAATGGGCACCCAATTCACCATTAGGAAGAACTTCCTGATGGTTAGAGCTGTCCGGCAGTGGAATAAGATGCTGCCACCAAGGAGGGTGGTGGAGTCTCCTTCTTTGGAGGTTTTTAAGCAGAGGCTGGATGGCCACCTGTCAGGAATACTTATCTGATGGGGGGTTCCTGCATGGCAGGGGGTTGGACAGGATGGCCCTTGGAGGTCTCTTCCAACTCTAGGATTCTATGATCAACTGCTTGGAGAGTCCTTTAAGGGCAATGGGACAATCTAGAAGTCGGCGGCATTCAACCATCCTTCCTTCTAAGGTTGGGTTTGATGCTTTTAAATATCTCTCTATTTTTCTGCTTTTCACTTTCCACGTTGCCTTGTAAGCGTGTAAGCCACTTTGGGTCCTTCTGAAGGGGATAGGCGAGGTAAAAATACTTTAAATCAACAAATACCTCTCTATGCAATTGGTGCTCCCCTGGTGCCAAAAGGGATTTAGCATTTGTCCTCATTTTTGTTATTTTTGCACCAGGCCTTTTGTCTTAGTCCTCCATTTACCGGCCTCGGTTTTTTTACACCGATCACGCTTTCTCCTATGAAAAGCCACCCACGCCCACAACCGAATCGAAGAATTCCCTACAAAACCATGCGTAAAAGGAGGGGGGGGGAACCAGTTTGAGCACATCTTTCATTGATCAGCTCAAGGTATTCTGAGTGTCAGCTTATACTTTCCCAGCCCACACATCTTGGGATATTACTTACAGCCAAAACACTCCGGTTTCCTCTTCCGGATGGCACACATCCCATCTGCTTAACGTCTCAAGGAGACATTTGATGCAAAAGTTCCATTTTCCCTGGCAGGAAGTTTTAGAACAACCACAGACGAACGCCCCTTCCAGAACCGCAAAGAAAAAACAAGATCCCTTCCGAGAGTGGTTTCCAACATGATTTGCACAACACGCCTTAAGCATGCCTCGCGGTGGATTCTGCCGGTTAAGGCTGATGGGATTTGTAGTGGGAACATGTGACAAAGGGGGGAGTGCGCCTGCGAAGGATCTCTCCACAAACAAGGACCCTGCCTCGGGCAGGTCGACGAGCAGAGTGCGGAAACGGGGGCCACGCTGTGTGATCAATGCCCCAGGACAGTGGTGGCGAACCTTCGGCCCTCCAGATGTTTTGAACCACAACTCCCAGAATTCCAAGCCTGTATTTGCCAAGGACAAAGGACGGTTGGACTTGTGGTCCAAAGCATCTGGAGTGCCAAAGATAGACTGCTCCAGATCATGAAGGTTCCACTTTTTCCTTGCAGTTTATGGGCACCCAATGGACTAATGAAACGGGCTCAAGCGTTGACACCCCACACACACACACCCACACCAGGCCTCTGCAAATGGTATAAAGAACCTCCAAGTCTTCCAGGGGAAACACAACACACAAAACACACTGCAAGCAGTCAAATGGAGAGTGCTAAGAAAGATGAGAGCAATGCATTCAGCGCTTCAAACTCTTAAACAAACATCAGGGGAAATTTACACAATTGGCCATCAGTTTAAAAAAAAAAAAGACCCAAGAATTTTTTGCACCCAAAGAAGCAGTTTTTTTACACAAAACATCGTGCTTGCGAAGGCACAAAACCATGCTAAATATATAACTAAATATATTATAAATAAAAAAAAATTAAAAATCCATCCTGCCAAAGGCTCTCTCAACCATATGACTAGAAGGAGAAATACCTTTCGACGTTGCTGCCCCCAGCCCCGAATTCCAGGCGAAATCCCAAAACACAAGACAAAAGAAAAAGACAAACATGGGTGGCACCTCCCAAACTAAGGATTTTGAAAGAGGAACCCGGACAACCACCTCGAGCAGATCTCCTTTGAGTCGTTATTCCTGGCCTCGAGCAGCGGGTTGGATGGGATGGCCTCATGGGAAACCCCTCCCCACTTTGCGATTC
Organism: Phrynocephalus forsythii; assembly: GCA_029282475.1. Taxonomy (NCBI): domain Eukaryota; kingdom Metazoa; phylum Chordata; class Lepidosauria; order Squamata; family Agamidae; genus Phrynocephalus; species Phrynocephalus forsythii. Next base: position 14,019,159 of record JAPFRF010000018.1, read on the forward strand.
TAAGATTCCATGAAAGATCTCTGGGACCTGTACAATTAATAAGTTTGTGTACTGTTTGTTTTCTATTGAGTTTGTCTATTTTGGTCTTTTTTTTTTTAGGTTTTTTTTTTTATTATTATTATTTATTACATATTCCTTTTGGATGCAAATAAATAATAAAGCAAAGCAAAAGCAAAGTGTTCTGTTTATATACCGCTCCATACCACTTCAAGTCATCTCTGGGTGGTTTACAGTTTTTAATTATAGTAATGCAGGCTACACATTGCCCCCCCCCAGCAAGCTGGGTCCTCATTTTACCGACCTCGGAAGGATGGAAGGTTGAGTCAACCTTGAGCCGGCTACCTGGGATTGAACCCCAGGTTGTGAGCAGAGTTTTACCTGCAGGACAGGTATTGAACCACTGTGCCACGGGGCTCCTAATAATAATAATTTTAAAAGGTGCTGCACATGTTTGGTATTTTTTGATCTGTTTCTTTGTATGTTGGCTGGGATTTTTGTGACAGCTAACACAGCCCCCCCCCCCGCAAAAAGCTCAGACGCATTAAAAAAAAGATGACAGCGAACATCAATTTAACTTGCATTTCCACAAAACTTCACAACACAATCATTAAACACACAATTCAGGAGGTTCTAATCACAAATCATTGGGTACAGGACTGAACACTTAAAAAAAACAATCATCTCAGCACGTGTCTGTTTCAAAGCAAATTCTACTAATTTCATTTGGAATCAAAATCCTCAGGTAAAGACAAACAGGATTTGAGCCTTAGTGGACCAGACTTGGGTGTTTAAATGTTTCTTTTTTAAAAATCTTAGTATTATTTTCTGTGTCGGGTGTTTTTACAATAGCGGGGTTCAAGCTTTTCGAAGAGACTGACGCAAGAAAAATAGAATAGAAAAATTCTACCCAAACGGGAAGAATCTGGTTCTGTATTCCATGCTTTGAACAAAGAAATTGTTCTGTTCCGTTGTTTTCTACGGTGCAAAATAAAAGCGAAACAGAACGAAACCAAAATCTCCCACAGAGCATGGAATACAGAACCAAATGCGTCTCGTTTTGCTTTTATTCTGTGCCGTTTAAAACAGAACACAACAAATTCCTTGCATGATGCATAGCACACAGAACCAAACTGTCCTCGCATTGGCAGAAATGGTCCTTTTATTCACGCATCCATCTCTCCCCCTCTTTCTCTCTCGGAGCAAAAAAGAAGACAGGGAAGAATCATAGAATCCTAGATTTGGAAGAGACCTCCAAGGGCCATCTAGTCTGACCCCCTGCCATGCAGGAACCCCCATCACAGGACCCCCGACAGGTGGCCATCCAGCCTCTGCTTAAAAACCTCCAAAGGAGGAGACCAGGTGGAATTTTTTACAAGCTTGACTCCTGCTACAGTAAAAAGCACCAAACACAGAAAGTGTTTGGGGCATAAGAAGGAATACAGTATACATTGTATAACTGTTCGTGTTTGTTTGTGGAGTTATTTATACAGAGTAGCCTTATTTTTATTTATTTATTTATATACCGCCCGTCTTCCCAAAGGAACTAGATGGTGCAGCATATAAGTCCAATAAATAGATAAATTAAATAAATAAGGGGGGGGGGAATAACCTTTTAAAAATGGCCTATGATACAGGTGGTCTGCCGACTGGCTTTTCAAAGGGGCAGAAGTTTTTATTTATTGACCCAGCCCTACCAGGAACAGGTGGGGTCCACTGTTTGCGTGTACCTTGGAGAGTCATAAACCCACCATTCCTGCTCAGCGGGCAAAGATCATCAGACAACCTTGATAAACCTCCTTTCCCATAACGGGCAACCGTTCCTGGGTCTGGCCTGCTGCGCGAGTCAGTTCCTTCCCATGTAAATCTCTTTTTATTTTTATTTTTAAATTCTGCCTTTTAATGTCCGTCCCGGAACTCCCGATTCAACATCTGCAACTTGTTGTTGTAAGTTGCAAGGATGTGTTCCTTGAAGCGGTCTGTGCCCACACCTGGGTTATCCCCATAAGACTTTCAGATGAACTATATTTAGGTGAATGGTAGAATGAAATAGGGAATATTGCTTTAAATGATAAATCGACATGTGCTTTAAAGATTTAAAAAGGAGAGTTAAAAAGAGACATTTTTATGTGATTTGGGGGGCAGATTTATTGAATGTGTTCTTTTAAGACATAAGGATAAAGAACCTAAGAACCTAAGAAGAGCCCTGCTGGATCAGGCCAAAGGCCCATCTAGTCCAGCTTCCTGGATCTCCCATTGTGGCCCCACCAGATGCTTTTGGGAGCGCATGAGACTAGATCTCTGTCTCCTGATCCCACTCCCCTGCATCTGGCCCTTGAAGTACCCAGGTTTTAAGCCTGGAGATTACACATCTCCATCATGGTTTGTAACCTGTGATGGACTTTTCCTCCAGGAATCTGTCCAGTCCCGTTTTGAAGGCATCCAGGCCAGATGCCATCACCACCTCCTGTGGCAGGGAGTTCCACAGACTAAAACATGCTGGGTTAAAAAAATTACTTTGTCTGTTCTTACTCTCCCAGCCCTCAGTTTGAGTGGATGTCCCCTATTTCTGGTATTTTGTGAAAGGCAGAAGAATGTCCCTCTATCCACTTTACTTCCGCACAACAACCAGTTATGTTCTGGAGGGGAGGATAATGAATGAAAATAAGAAGAAGGGTCTCGCAGGTGAAGGGGTGCACTGTGGTTGATGTTCCGTGTTCTTTGTCATTTGAATTTTGTTTCTGCTTTTTGTATTTTGTATAAATAAAAGAATTTATTGGGGAAAAAAGAAGCAATGCAGATAAGTGAAGCTAGCAGACGGAGGCAAACAGATTTTCCTGGAATCATTGCAATGTTGAAAAATCTTACTTTTTGATGAATTTTGATACGATAGTTTTACTCAGGCATTCACTTTTTATTGGGATAAATGCCAGCTATGCTGAACACAGGCGTCTCCGATTGTGCGGTCCCACAAATGATCATTATGCAAGGAAGGAAGGAAGGAAGGAAGGAAGGAAGGAAGGAAGGAAGGAGCTGATGATGGATAGAAAGAGAAGGAAGGAAGGAAGGAAGGAAGGAAGGAAGGAAGGAAGGAAGGAAGGAAGGAAGGAAGGAAGGAAGGAAGGAAGGAGCTGATTATAGATAGAAAGAGAAGGAAGGAAGGAAGGAAGGAAGGAACTGATGATGGATAGAAAGAGAAGGAAGGAAGGAAGGAAGGAAGGAAGGAAGGAAGGAGCTGATGATGGATAGAAAGAGAAGGAAGGAAGGAAGGAAGGAAGGAAGGAAGGAAGGAGCTGATGATGGATAGAAAGAGAAGGAAGGAAGGAAGGAAGGAAGGAGCTGATGATGGATAGAAAGAGAAGGAAGGAAGGAAGGAAGGAAGGAAGGAAGGAAGGAAGGAAGGAAGGAAGGAAGGAAGGAAGGAAGGAGCTGATGATGGATAGAAAGAGAAGGAAGGAAGGAAGGAAGGAAGGAAGGAAGGAAGGAAAGCTGATGATGGATAGAAAGAGAAGGAAGGAAGGAAGGAAGGAAGGAAGGAAGGAAGGAAGGAAGGAAGGAAGGAAGGAAGGAAGGAAGGGCAAGGACAAGAACAGGCTGCACAAATCTCCTGCCAACAGCCAAGATTCCACTAAGACGCCACCAAGAGTCCCTTTTATTTTGGTGAATTATGTTACAATGAACCATGGAACTGTAGCACAAATAAACAAAACAAAAAGAACCCAAAACAAGGCAAAACAAACAAAAATCACAACCACCAGCAGGTAATTTCCTATTGTCCTAGCTGAAACCATGGTTTGTTGTTACATCTGAACCTAGAACCATGGTTTGTTGCCTCTTCTGGCTTGTTTCCCCACTTTCCTGACCTGAAACAAGAGCTGAGAGAGAAGTAAAACAGAAATGAAGGAAAGGCAACTGTGACTTGGTTTCATCATCTGCTAACAATGTAGCCTAAAGCAGTAATCCATGATCAAGGTGCATCATGGCTAACGTAAACCATGGTCTAATGTGACACATTAAACACAGCCAATGACTTTTTAAAAAAACCCTTCACTGTGGATTCCCAGCACTGGCAAGGAGCTGATGACCCCAGGGCACCCTTCCAGGTCTACAACTCTACAAATCCATGGTCCTACTACACAATCCTACTGCTGACCCCAATTCTGTGAAGTCCCACTGCTGACACCAATCTCGTGACTGGTGTTGCTTCTCCACAACCTTGTTATCCATCAACATCTGCTTGTGGAATAATGCAAATTGTGCAGAAACACAAACATGATTCACAGTGAGGTCCTGGGTTCAAATTTGTAAATTTTGTAAATACTTTCTTCTCTATGTGGAGTTAAGAAATTCAAAGAAGTCATACCACACAGCCTTTTCAAAGTCTCTTTAACTCTATAAATTACACCTACATTTGGCAACACCAAACTTGAAGGACTCAAAAACATCCCCTTCTTAAAAATATGTCGGTGTTACACCCAAATTATTATCCAGTTCTGTTATTTTTATCTAAAGCCCAGTATACCAATACAAATGTATAGGCAGAGATGCGTAGCAAAAGTGCACAGGGCGTGATTTAAAGTGTCATTATAATTATTTCAGCGGCAACATGCCCCAAAGGAGTTAACTAGTGTGAAATTTTCCACTGGAAAAGGAACTCTTTCATTTTAAAAAGTAATTGTTGTTACTTCTCAGTTACTTTTAAAACAGGCGTCGTGACGAGGGAAGCTTTTTGATGGCAAGACAAGACGCCTAAACAGTGAGGCCATCTGCCTGTAACTCTAGGAGCAGCTTTGGTAGCAAGCGATTGATAATAAAAGTAACTCTGATAGCAAGGCTGTGTAACTGTGAAAGTAACTAGGAACTGTTCCAGTTCTCCCACAAAAACGAATTAAGTTCCTTTTTATTACATTATGATCCTAAACCTAATTGTGTCTTCTTTGTTGACAGATTCTTGCAGTTGTTTGTCAGTTGCTAGTTCCAAGGTGTGGAAGCCATTCAGCGCAATCTGGAATAAGCAGTGGAAAATCTCCGTGCAACCCCTAAATTCAGAATAATTATTTTTTAACCAGAGCCAACATCTTATCGATTCTTGGTAGCGTCCAGCCGTTTGGCCAGTAAAGGACCAAACCGACCTAAACTGGCATACGTCAGGCTGCGTGGGGTAGTGGTTAGAGTACCCTGCAAAGAAACCCAGGTCTGAATCCGGGGCCTACCTTGCAGAACGGGTGTGGAGATCAAGGGGAAGGGGAAGGTTATTTGCCGTTAGAGGCCCCCCCTAAGACTCCCGTAGAAAAAGCTACGCAGAAACATAACAAATAAATAAAGATGGGACCGATCTACAGGCACCCGTCAGGAAGATTCAGATTCGAATCTTGCACCAGCCATGCGACTCTCTGTCCGGAACCCTTGGACGCTCTCCGAGGGATAATGCTGACCTACCATACAGGGCTATTGTGATTCCCCTCCCCCAGGTCTCCTTGAGAAGGGGTGGTCTGGATGGTCGCAAGGGTCCCTCCCCTGAGCATCATCACGGCCACCATCCTTGGAGTAAAACCAATGGAACTTCCTTTGGGGTTCTGAGTTCAAATCTCACCCTTGGCCGAGCATAAAGGTTCTAAATTTTTTTGTGTGTGTGTGGAGTGTCACCCCTTCCTCCTGTTTGGATGACAGGCCAACCCCTCCTCCCGATGGGGTGGCCAGAGAACAAACAAACGAAGGGGGGAAGCAGAGTTGAACTGGTCCCAGTCCATCCAACTGGGAGGACTGGCCCCATCATGGGGAGAGGAGGAGGTCTCTTCCTCCCCCCCCAGCTGGTCTCAATCAAGATCCGGGGCAGTCAAGGAGAAGGTGACGTCTGAGGCTGAGAAACGGCACAAATTAGGAAAATATGCGCTTTGGGGTTGGGGGCGGGTAATGGAAACAATGGCTTTTCTCCTCGAAAATCCAAATTAAGTTCAAAGGCAAGCTGCCCAGGAATGAAAAATGGGTGGGAGAGAGAACTGGTATCATAACCAAGGGGGGGGGGGAAGGGGCGGGGAGAGATTTACGGACCCAAGGGGCAAATTTTGATTTCCTTCCACCCCGAAACGGATCTCCAACAAGGGGCCAAGCTGGGTCCCCCAGAAACCACCACCCCATACATTTTGTGGGTCTCGGGAATTCAGTGGGGGGAAAGATCTGGCAAGTGGGGTGTGGGGGAAGAGGGGGAGAATCCAGAGAACAGATCACCCACCCCTCCAAAAAGTTGTCGGACAGTTGGACAAAATAACACCCGGCCTTCTTTTTTTGAGGTTTCTGCCTGGTGTTGTTGTTGTTGTTTATTTAGGGAACCCCTATCAGTTGCAGTTGCACAAATGGGGTCTTTGGGGAGAAAAGGGGGAGCCCCACTTTCCCCCCTCCCCTTCTTTTAAACCAAAAGCCAAATGGAGGAGATGAGAAGTAATTCTATAAATAACAAGAGGCAGGCAGGCAGGCAGGCAGGCAAGCAGATAGATAGATAGATAGATAGATAGATAGATAGATAGATAGATAGATAGATAGATAGATAGATAGATAGATAGATAGATAGATAGATAGATAGATAGAAGGAAGGAAGGAAGGAAGAAGGAAGGAAGGAAGGAGGAAGGAAGGAAGGAAGGAAGAGAGAGACAGACAGACATAGGAAATAAGGAGGGATAGATAGATAGATAGATAGATAGATAGATAGATAGATAGATAGATAGATAGATAGATAGATAGATAGATAGATAGATAGATAGATAGGAAAGAAGGAAGGAAGGAAGGAAGGAAGGAAGGAAGGAAGGAAGGAAGGAAGAAGAGACAGACAGACATAGGAAATAAGGAGGGAATGGATAGATAGATAGATAGATAGATAGATAGATAGATAGATAGATAGATAGATAGATAGATAGATAGATAGATAGATAGGAAGGAAGGAAGGAAGGAAGGAAGGAAGGAAGGAAGGAAGGAAGGAAGGAAGGAAGAAAGACAGGAGGGAATGGAAATATAGATAGAATGGATAGATAGATAGATAGATAGATAGATAGATAGATAGATAGATAGATAGATAGATAGATAGATACAGTGGACCCTTGTATAACAAACAACTTGTTTAACACAAAATTTGTACAACATAAAAAATTCCAGAGATAGGGGAAATTTGCTTAACATAATTGCCTATGGGGAAAATCTGTACAACATAAAAATGAGATTACTCCATTTTCAATGCATTCCTATGGGAATTTGTATAAAGGAAAATTTGCTTAACATAATTTCATTTGGAACAAGTAATTCCTTTATACAAGGTACCACTGTAGATAGATAGATAGATAGATAGATAGATAGATAGATAGATAGATAGATAGATAGATAGATAGATAGATGGATGGATGATACCGTTTGGGAAGGAAAAAAATGGGGTCTCCCCCCCCCATTTTGTCCATTTGAAAGAAACCAAAAAAAAGGGGGGAGTGAAACCTCTCTGAGCCAGAAAAAAAGGGGGGGGTGCTCTTCCCCCGTTTAAAAGTTTGGAGTGCCCCAGCGTTTCAACTTAGGGGGCGGAAACCCTGTGTGTGTGTGTGTGTGTGTGTGGTGGGGGTCCCTCTTCTTCTCCCTTGACGGGAGGCGTTGGGAATCGAGGTAGGGGTGCCCGCAGTTTTAGAGGCTGTGTCGAGGGATGCCCACCTGGGATCCCAAGTTTTGGGGGTGCCCCCTCCCTCCAAAGCGGCGGGGAAGGAGGAGGCCTGGGGGGAAGAGACCCAGTTTGGGGCGGTTTGGAGACCCGGTTTGAGGACCCAGGTTGGAGACCCAATTTGGAGACCTTCTTTGGGGACCCCCGTTTGGAGCCTCGGGCGGCGTCGGGAGAGGAGGGGCGGCGGTGGGTTAAGGGTCTTATCCCCCCCCCCTCTTACCGACGACTAAACACAGGCAGTCCAAGGCGACGAAGCACCGGGTGCGATCCATCGCCGCCGCCGCCGCCGCCGCCGCCTCTCCGCCCCGGGCGGGCGCGGGTCTTTTGCGCTCTGGCGCCGGCGTCGGCGGGCGCTTCACATGGCGCGCAAGGCGAGTGATCCAGAGGCGATCCAGGGGCCAACGTCGGGAAAAACTCCTTCCCCCTAAACCTGGACGAGGAGGAAAGGAGGCGAGCGGGCGGAGCCCGGCGTGGATGGGGAGGGGGGTGGTGGTGGTGGGAAAGGCGGAGGAAAGGGGCCGGGCTGGGAAGGAGCTGCGCCGCCCCTCCGTCCTGCCCTGCCCGACGCCGACGCCCGGGCTCCATCCGCTCCGGAGAAGCTGTTTTCCCGAGCCCTGTTTCCCACGGCCCTGCGGGCTGGCACTCGAACTCGAGACTCGGGCGGCCCGAGCACTCCTTCACTCGACGGACTACGCGTCCCGTGGCTCTGCTTTGAACCGGCTGGCGCTCTTGTAGTTAGTTGATGTAGCACCGTCCATGTAAGGCATCCGGAATATGTTCCCTGGCTTATGTTTTTTTTGGCTCATATTATATTCCAATGCAAGGACAGCCTGCCTCCAAGCATGTGCAGAGCGCTTTTTTGGCTTTCCCCGTCTGGTTTTTTGCCCTTAAGGAGAGGGCGTCCCTGAGCATACGGAGAGAATCACAGAGAATCATAGAACCATCGTAGGGTTTCAAAGGGACCTTGGAAGTCGTCCAGTGGTGGTCCCAGTTTTGGACTACAACTCCCAGAATTCCAAGCCTGTGGGTGTTTTGGCCCAAAACATCTGGAGTGCCAAAGGTTCGCCACCAGACCTGGTACCATCCCGAGAGAATCACTCTATCGTTCGCCTTTCAGATTGACCTTGCATTTTTTTAGAAAAAAAATAACCTTGCATTTTTTTAAAAAAAAAAATAACTTTTAAATAAGTTTCTTATTTGAGCAGAAGGAAGGGTTTCTCCAGGGAAACCACTCCTGTAATTATTGTTATTACTAGAATTTATGATACAACGGCCCTTAGATCCAAACACATACAGCCCCCAAATCCCCCTTTAAAAAAAAAGTCTGATTAGCAGGAGTTGTCGCTTGGAAAATAATAATAATAATTAAAAATTACTTAAAAATAAAAATTACTTTGGAAAAAAATAATAATTAAAAATTAAGTTGATGTTTTGGGGGCCTTGCCTGCTACCTCACCTCGGCCTAAGACATTTTATTCCTCTCCTGCTAAACAGTATCACTCCGGGCGGGTTTCCTTCCCCTCCTCTCCATAAAATAAACATGGATTTCAAAAGCAATCTTAGAATGTAAGATTGTTTCCAGATCTTTGCACTGTCGAAGCTTTTAAAGCAAGATTTTATTTTCCTGGAGAATTTTTTCCATTATTATTATTATTATTTTAAATCCCCTCCTTTCCTCCCCTCCTTTTTCCCCTCCCACTTTCTTGGAGGACAAGTTGTTTCCAACAAAAAAGAGAGTGTTTTCGTCACAAAGGGATGTGTTAAATTTCTTTCCTCCCCGGACGATGTTTATTCAACGCTGGGCGTAGTTATAAACAAACACAAAAGGCTTGTTTCGGTTTTTGCTTGTGTTTGCACTGTTCTTAGTGGTTGTCGGCCTGTTTTGGGCTAGTATAAGCCCGCCGGCCCAGCGGTGAGTACCGAAAGGAGATAAGCCATATAGATAGGGCCGAGATGAACATTTTCAGTATTCCTTTTGCCACGACAATTTATCTCTTTGGTGGAGTCCAGAAATAACTTGAATTTATCTGATTTTTAGAACCCCCCCCCTCAATTTCATCTTTTTTAATCTTCTATGGGGGAGATGCACCCTGCAATTTCATCCATCCATGTTTGTGCAATTTCTTCCTAACCCGAGGTGTCGGTATTCAACTATGTCATCCCCCCCCCCCCGGAGCCATCAGGTTATTTCTAATTTACAGCGACCCTATGCTGGAGCAAGCCCCTGAAAGGCCCCGCCGTGATTCAGCTCTGCTCAGCTTTTGAAAACTCAAAGCTGTGGATTCCTTCATGGGATGCCTCCATCTCCCACAGCGTTCTCCTCTTTCCCTGTGGACTCCAAGTGGGTCGGTGGCGGATTCAAGTTAGCAGCTTTTTAAAAATTTCTCCCGAACCCGATGAGCTTCTCCGCTTTTATACCTCTCTAGGGCATTGGGAGTAGCGATTAAATTGAAGCCGCATAGAAAACAGGGGAAAATAACCCCGAACCCTACTGGTGTTACACCAGTGTATGCCTAAAAGTATAGGTCACGCCAGCAAATTGCTGGATATTAACAAGTTCCTTTTGTTTAAAAAAAACAACAACAACAAGAGTACACATGGACTAGTCCTTTAAATGAAAATAGGCGCCCTTTTGTTGTGTTTTGAAGGGGAAGCATCCATGCCTTTCTGTTAAATCTACAGTAATTGTGACTATGTTGGATTTTTAAGGGCCATTTATCAGATAAAGATGGAGCATGATTGCCACCCAGAGGCCAAAGGTGGAATTGCAACAGAGGTTCACAGCTGGGTATCTTTCACCCGGGATGACTGAGAATCTTCACAGGCGATTAGTAGGTGTGCATTATTGTTGTTTTGGTGGTGGTGGTGGTGGTGGTGGTACTTGAAAATACATAGCCCATTTCCATAATATATAAAAACAATAAATGAAAATAAGGTGATTAATAAAATAACTTATTATTTGCAATTCATAAACTGGTTCAGGGGGAAATCGGGAATTCACTGCGACGGCCATGCGAGCAAAACCTTTCGATCAGAGATGTGCTTTTCTTGGGTTTTTTTTTTTTTTTTTGTTTGTTTGTTTGTTTGTTTAGTCCAACGGGGTGTGGACTTTGTGTCTGGGCCTCTTTCAAACGCAACCCCGTGGGCCGTGATCAGTTCCGTCTGGTGGCAGTGAGTTCCACCGTCTCTCCCTACCCAAGGCAAAGAAGCTTTCCATTTGGTCAGCGTGCTGAGTTTTCACGAGATTCCCCTGACTCCTCCTAGTGATATCCCGGACATATGGTACCCACAAATCTGATCTTAACACCAAGTTCTCAGCCCACTTCCCTGGAAGTGACAGTCCCTCCTCGGCTGTGGATTTCAGGGTAACTGGGCAGAACTTAGTTCTCCACAAAACATTGCTGAAGTATTTTTCAAATATTCTCAAAAAAAAAAAAAAAAAAAAAAACAACCAACCACCATGAATTTTCAACTGCCTCCAGACTTGTTTGGATAGGAGGTTTTAAAAGAACGGCATGATGCATATTAGGATTTTTCAACGGGAGCCCTTTGGGATCCCTCAGCCAAATCAAAGTCTCCTTCTAGGGGGACGAGCCTAACCAGAAGGGGAAATTCCCCAGTGGGGTCAAAGCTTCTCCCGAGGGGCCCGTCCTCCATCAGGGCCTCGTAGGTCAAATTCTGAAGCCAGCCGCCGTGGTGCATAGGAGACTGTAGGTGCTTGGAAGGGGTCTGGGAATCACGCGGGCTTCTTTGTTCTGGATTGGAACTCTTTTGCACCGCCACTACCTTTGAGTATTCTACTTCGTTCCTGGAAGGCAGCTCTTTTGGGAGCAGATCTCCGGGTTGGCCCAAGAAATCCTCACTTGCCAGGAGAGGGTTGATCTTCCAGACAGCACTGGGAGCTTCCACCAGCCTCTGGTTTTCCACGGTTGTCTTTGAGTCTCTCTCACCCTCTTGGGGCGGGCAAACCTTCCAGATGTCCCCGATGGCCGACGGGAGATAACCCTGACTCCATTTCTCGGCGGACAGAGGGGGGAAGTCCTAGAAATTCGGGTTTGAAGAGAAGAGGGAAACAGAGTGTTTTAGGATCTGTCCTAAAATGCAGTTCCACGTCAACCATAGGCCTAGAAAAAGGGGGACCGGTGCGGCTGACCAAGCTCCAGGTTTTAATCCGAACATCTGAGGGCTGACCAAGACAGCCAGCTCTACTGCGCCAGCACCTTTGGCCCTCTGGAGAGCACCTTTTAAAATTCGGCCTAAAAACCGGAGCGTTTCCACTCCTTTCTACAAAATCCAAGTCCACCACTTTGGCTGCCCCAAGCTTTTTGTTTTGTTTTGTTTTGTTTTGTTTTGTTTTGTTTTGTTTTGTTTTGTTTTTGTAGACTGGGGTGTTAACCACACAGCTAACTATGCTGGATTTTGCAATACAAATCACTAGTCAAACGCTTCCCAAACGTTTAGGACAATGTGATGTATTGGTAAATTATGCGACCAGATCCCAGTAAGGTGGCTTTCTGCATTTGACTGATGGTGACTTTGTCAACTCCAATTTCTTCTAAATACTTGCTTAGCTCTTTAGGCACCGCACACCCAGCGTACCGATGACCACTGGGACCACCTGTACCGGTTTTTGTTAGAGTCTCTGAAGTTCAGTTTTCAGATCATCATCATCATCATCATCACACAGCAAACAAGATAACTACTCTGGATTTTGTATTACCAATCCCTAGTTGAACGCTTCCCAAGCATTTAGGACTATGTGATGTATCGGCAAATTATGCGAGCAGATCCCAGTAAGGGGGCTTTCTGCAGCTGGCTGACTGATTGTGACTTTGTCTGCTCCAATTTCTTCTAAATACTTGCTTAGCTCTTTAGGCACCGCACACCCAGCGTGCTGATTATCACTGGGACCACCTGTACCGGTTTATGCCAGAGTCTCTGAAGTTCAATTTTCAGATCCTGATATCGGGTAATTTTTTCAAGTTGTTTCTCGGTGACTCTACTGTCCCCTGGTATAGCAGCATCAATGATCCACACTTTTTTCTTCTCCACAATCACATTATTATTATTATTATTATTATTATTATTTATTATTATTATTATTATTATTATTATTATTATTATTATTATTATTATTATTATTATTATTATTATTATTAACCACACAGCTATCTACGCTGGATTTTGTATTACCAATCCCTAGTCGAACGCTTCCCAAGCGTTTAGGACTCTGTGATGTATCGGCGAATTATGCGAGCAGATCCCAGTAAAGTGGCTTTCTGCGTCTGACTGATGGTGACTTTGTGAACTCCAATTTCTTCTAAATACTTGCTTAGCTCTTTAGGCACTGCACCCAGCGTGCCGATTACCACTGGGACCACCTGAACCTTTTTACTTCTTCTTCTTCTTCTTCTTCTTCTTCTTCTTCTTCTTCTTCTTCTTATTATTATTATTATTATTATTATTATTATTATTATTATTATTATTATTATTATTATTATTATTATTATTATTATTATTACAATAAATAAAGCATGGGGAGCCCGCAGGAGGCAGATCCAGATATGTTTTCATAGTAGCCTTCAGGCTAAATGTGGGTGGTATAAAAATGTAATAAATAAATAAATTAAATACGTTCATGACTTGTCTTCTCCAGATCTATGTTGAGAGTGGTGGTCCTCGTGGCCTTAGCTCCTACTTCTCTCTCTGAGTGTGCCAGGATGCGGTGCACAACACAAGGACCCCACAGTGTACAACTGCGAACACATCTCGCAGGTCTCTGGCTTGGGGTTTGAGCATCAGCCCGTTTAAAAGGGCGTCCTCGGCCAGGGCAAAAAGCCGCAAACGAGAGAGACAGAAAGGGTGATGGTGGCAATAGACTCCCCTCCCCCCCCGTTCTACTAACCGGCCGCATTTTCACTGGCATCCAGTGGGCAATGTTGCTTTTCCCCGGATCAGGGATTTGGGGCCAGAGGTATTTTTGAAGCCTGGAAGAGAGACAGGGGGAAAAACACACACAATGAATAAGATGTTCTAATAAGGGCCTTAAGAATCTTTTGTTCTCCTTTTGTTTTGTTTTGGCGTGTGGGAATCTGAAAAAAATAAAACCTATTATTTTTATCCTGGGATGTGCAACCTTCATCCTGAATGGCCTTCAGAAGGAATGATGGAACAAATGATACCACCACCACCCCATCCTGGTTGCATTTATTCCATTGCATGTGTCCCAAAATGCTTTGCAGGTCTTTGACATAACACAGGCCCTGTTGTGAGAATAAGCAAGTGACATTGTCACCTGTTTCAAGTTGCCACTCAAGAAAGGTTGCCTAGGGTAGGGTTCTCCAACACCCCCACCCCCTTTGTGACAAAGATGTGTTTCTCATTTGATGCAAATGGTGTGAATTTGCATGGCTGAATTGAGATGCCTGATTCCTCCTCCGGAGGGACTTTTCAGAGTTAAAGGCACCGGATGGGTTGCTTGTGTCTTTTTGTTTGTTTGTTTGTTTGTTTGTTTGTTTGTTTTGCACCCATCAAGCTCTTTGCCCGGTGTGAAGGCAAATAAAGCAAAGAACCTAGATCTGGTTGGAGTTGCTTTGCGTGACGGAAGCAGTCCCTTCTCCTAGTCTAGAAAATATATATTATTATTTGTAGAAAAACCTAGAGGGTATGTGTGTGGAACTGAGAATTGATCTTTCTGAACAGGAAGCTAGGCAGAGCCTCCCAGGAAATCCACAGCTAGGTCCAGAAAAGAGAATGATGGGGGGGGGTTGTAGTCCACAAAATCCACACATCACATCCAGATCCTCCACATCCTTGTAGCAAGATATGTTTTCCACAAGAAGAAGCTACACACCACCCCTTAAAGCTCTGTCTTCTTTCTCTAATGTTCCTGACCCCTTTCTCCTGATTTAGCCATAACCAAGGGGCTTGTTTTTTAAAGATTTTTTTAAAAAGTTTGACACCTTAACAAGGAAAAAGGAAAGAAAAATAACAGGGAATCAAAAGATGAAAAAGGTGTATATGTTTCTCTGTGTGTGTATATTTTAGAGATTATGCCAAATATAGTTTTATTTATGTAGTGTTATTTATGCTGTATGCTGTATGTATGCTGTATTATTTTATGTACATTTGAGCTTATGCATTTGAGATGATGTTAATTATGATTTTACTTATATACTGTTATATGTATGTGTGGGGGCACATATCTATCTATCTATCTATCTATCTATCTATCTATCTATCTATCTATCTATCTATCTATCTATCTATCTATCTATCTATCTATCTATCTTCCTTCCTTCCTTCCTTCCTTCCTTCCTTCCTTCCTTCCTTCCTTCCTTCCTTCCTTCCTTCCTATCTCTCTCTCTTTCCTCTACTGTTATATTTTTGTATTCTCTCTCTCTGTGTTGTATATCACCCAGAGTGCCTCCTTGAACCAGATTGTTTTGCAGTATAAAAACCAAATAAATAAATAAATAAATAAAATATGTATATGTGGATTGCAACTCCTAAGTGCTGTCACAGGTCTAGGGCATTTTTGGGAGCCCAGGTTGAGAAATGCAAAACCTGTTGCACTTCTGCTAATAATAATTCCGGACCTACCAATGGTGCTTGTAGATGATAGCCAAAGACCCAAAGAAGATGAAGAGAAGGAGAACGCTGATCAAAAGCGCCGAAACCATCACCTCGGCTTCACCGTATTCTGTGGGGTGCGAGAAGGAAGACTTCTAAAAACTGGGCCCCAGTCTCCCCACCCCCCGCCCAAAAAAATGGTGCTTGCCAATACTACATCTTCCGCTACCCACACCCAAGCTGAGATTGTGAGGTACAGGCAGGTCCTGAAATTTGCACCCCAATAAGGTGATGGGGGGGCAGGTGGTGCTGACAAGAGTTTCCTTGTAAAGACAAAAATATACAATCTTTTTTTTCCAATTGTGATAATTTTGGAGACCTTTTACAGTTCAACCCAGCAGGCGGTAAACTTGTTAAATAAATGCGAAATGATTTAAATAAGCAAAGAACTCTCGGCTCCCATCCGTTTACTTCAGGCATGTCCAAACTTCTGCCCTCCTGAGGTTTTGGACCACAGCTCCCAGAATTCTAAGCTTAATTGCAATGACAAAGGACTGTGGGAGTTGTGGTCCAAAACATCTGGAGGGACAAAGTTTGGACATGCCTGGTTCACTTATTAGTGGCCTTTCGACTCCGCCTTTCATTCATTGAGCTCCAACGGCTCCTAATTCCCCCATCCCCACGATGTTCCTATGAGGGGGGACAGGCAGAGGGAACTTGACGCAGAGGGGTGGGGGTTCCGAAGCCCAGTCCGCAATCCCTTTGGCGGGCCGATCTAACCACTATCCCACGCTGTCTTGTCGCGAGGCCCGGCCCAGCTCCGAGGAAGGTCGCTCACCGTGGCCCTTGGTGCGGAGGGTCAGCACGGGGCCCAGGGTTCTCCCTCCGTCGGTGGCGGC
Organism: Phrynocephalus forsythii; assembly: GCA_029282475.1. Lineage (NCBI taxonomy): Eukaryota > Metazoa > Chordata > Lepidosauria > Squamata > Agamidae > Phrynocephalus > Phrynocephalus forsythii. The sequence goes on from JAPFRF010000018.1 coordinate 14,035,317, forward strand.
CGTGAGGTAGACGCGCACGGACGAAGCGGTGGCCAGATCCTTAATGATGTACCAATGGATGGACCCATCTAAGACCACGGCTGTCAGGAAGAGAGCAATGCGATAATTAGAGCCCACCAAGCCAGCTCCAAACGAAGGTGCCTCCTCGCTTGGTTTAAAATGCACGGGAGTGGTTTTTCCAAATGTTATTTATTCATTATGATTTCTTCTGTTGATATCCCGCCCAGTGGCTGGTTGATTCCTTCCTTCTGGGTGGGCGGCAGGATCAACAGGCCACCGGCCCAAGGAGACTCTGGTGAGTGAGCACTTTCCTTCAAGGTGATCTCTGCGGGCCCCATTTCTACGAGCCACCAGTTGGATTTGAACCCGTGGCCAGCCAGGCCTCCGACCCAGAAAGCTGTCTCTTAGGAAATGGAGCTGGGGTATTTATTTATTCATTTGATTTATTATACCACACAATCTGGCCCCGAGGCCACTTGGTTTACAAAATTTAACCATAAAGAGTGCATTAAGGTTAAAAGTTAAAAGTCCCCCCCCCCGCACATGCATGCTAGTCGTGTCCAACTCCAAGCCGAAGAGCCAGTGTTGTGCAAGTCCGTGGCCATGTGGCTGCAAGGAAACACTGTTCTACCTTCCCGCTTTTTTTACGGCGGTACCTATTTATCAACTTGCATTTACCTGCTTTTGAACTGCTAGGTTGGCAGGAGCTGGGGTGATCAGCAGGAGCTCACTCCACTACGGGGCACTGGGGATTCGAACCGCCGAGCTGCCGACTTTGCAGCCGACAGTTTCGGCGCTCTACCCCACTGAGCCGCCACACCCCTCCAAAATAGTGCATACAAATAGGTAAATTGAACATAATGAAACCATGATTAAATCAAGGAGTGACAGATACCCCAGGCAGAAGCCTATTTCCTCATCTTTTCTCTGTTTCATCTCCGCTTTCTCGCCTCCCTCCCTTCCCTCTCTTTTTCTCTCACTTGCACCGCAAGCCGCAGCAAGTAACTTAGACGTCTGCCCACACCTGATGTGAGAATGAGCAATGGGAAGGATCGTTCTAGAAGAAGATCAATGATTACCCTTCCCCTCTCTGCAAGCTGCATCCTTTATATAAATAAATTTTAAAAATCTGGATTTTTCTATGCATGCTTTCTATGCAGGTGAACAACCCAAGGTGGGAGGGGTTGCGTTTCTCTTCCAAAATATCACGCACACCATTTGAAAGCATGTTTGTTTGTGTGTGTGTGTGTGTGTGTGTGTGTGTGTGTGTGTGTGTGAGAGAGAGAGAGAGAGAGAGAGAGAGAGAGAGAGAGAGAGAGAGAGAGAGAGAGCATTAAGTCTACATTTTGTTTCGGGAAAAAATGGGTATGCCTGCAAGTTGATCGCAGGAGCGTCCTTCCCACTGTCCGATGGAAAAACGTTTCCAGGAGCCAAAATTCACTTTTGTTATCAGGATAAATCATTATTAATGAAGGGGAAGGAGAGGCTGATTGTTTGAACTTGAGGGATAGGGGTGGGGGAGACAGGACCCCTGGGTGCAGCATAACTTTCTTGGCATCCCTAAGGTCTAGAATCTCTTTTTAAAAAGATTGCCCAAGAGTTGATTTATGCACCCACTCCCATATTCTGTCGTGAGTACAGAATTTAAGTTTTTTAAATCCAGCTTTTTCAACCCCTCTCTGCTTAGCCACCAAACCACAGCCCATTTGTTCCTGCCTTCTCCTTACCCTGCTCATCCTTCCCCTCTTCTCGGTAGCAAAGGGTATAGTTTCGGATCACGCCGCCACGTTCTTCTAGTGGGAGCGTCTCCCAATGCAGCTCCACTTGGGATTTCCAGAGGCGGGTCGGATACAAAGTCGGTGCACGGCGCGGAGCTGGGGAGAAGCCAAAGAAAGAAGAGCGGTGACCTCACCGGCCATTTTCTGGCAATAAAAGACTTCCTCCTCCTGTCCTTCACCTGCCTGGGTTCTCAACAGTGAAATGGATTACTTGTTGGAGTTTCCAATTGGGGTTGGGATATTTTTTTTTAAAAAAGCAGCCTATCGGACTTTTACCAACAGGAGTTGAGCCAGAGTCTGAACAATGGGAGTAGGACAAACCGGGGGAGGGGGACCCATCCTACTTACCTATCTGCTTTGAATAAGCACTGGTAGAGCCACAAGCCCAAACACGGTTGTGCATGAGGGCAAAGACCTTAAGGCTGTAGAGATTTCCCGGCATGATTGCCTCTGCAGAGAAAGACAACTGGATGTGGGAAACGGAGGTGTATCAAAGACCAAGGAGGGTAGAAGGGGGAGAGCAGGAAATCATGGGTTGGAGTTTGGTCCATCGCGCTTCTGCCTGTGCCCGACACTCACCTGTAATCACCATGTGGTCGGTATTTCCAGAGTGATAATACCAGAAAGTGTCTTCATTTCTTCCCCTGGGTAACCGGCCCCACTCAAACACATATCTGATGGTTGTGAAATGGGGCAGGGACCATCGCAAGAGGAGGCCATGGTCTGTGGCCGGAGATGCGAGAACCGGCAAAGGGGCAGCTCGTTCTAGATGGGAAATGAATGCAACAATCTGAGTTTTGGAACAAGCCGAGAAGGACCCCTTGGTGCAAGGGAGTTTGGTTCCAAGCCCACCACCTCCCATGTATGCTGAAAGATGCAGATTATAGCGAATGCTCTTTTAAAAGGAGACACTAGCATGGTCTCTGGAATGGTTACAGTGACCCCCCCTATTGCTGGGGTTAGGGACCAGAGCCAACTCGCGATAATTGAAAATCCGTGATATGCAGATGCAGCTCGGGTCAGGCCTGGGGATTCAAGCTGGGGGCTCTTGTACTTACCCCCAGCCTGGCGCTGCCTTGAATGGGCCTGCGAGGGCCTCCCTGGGCCCTGGGAACTGGAAGTGACTTCCGGAAAACTGGAAGTGACTTCTGGATCACCAAAAATCATTTCTGAGGCCTCCGAGGGACTTTCCCCCTTACCCCAGGGGACCTTTTTTCATATACTGTGGTCCCGCAATATAGCGGGACCGCAGTATATGAACCGTGAAAGGGCGGTGGACCACTGTATTAGCGATCTGTTATTATTGGTTGTGAAAATTGCCAGGGAGGCACCGTGAGGGAATTGAACTCCCAGCCTCTAGCTCTACAGCTGGTGACCCTAACCAGCCGGTGTCAGGAAAGTTACTTTTCATATCAGACCCTCATTGTTCCCCAAAGTAACTAGGCACAGGTCCAAGTTGACCTGGAAGCCTTACCTTCTTGTCCGTCAGATGGCAGGACGATTAGTTTTGTAACGGGCGATACGCCCACCACATTGCGGGCAGTAATGGAGAAAGTATACCCTTCTCTAAGCGGAAGTCGGAGAGGACACTGCAGGTCTCGGGTGAGGCATTGTGGGATAGCAGGCTCCCCCTTTTGTTGGGAGAAGAGGCTATAGGTCAGGATCTCACCGTTGGCTTCCTTTGGCTTCAAGGGCTAAATAGGGGAAAAAACAATAAAGGAAATGGGATCCCTGATCAGATTTCCATACCCTTCTTGGTTTTATTTCTTCTCTTACCTTCCACATGAGTATGATGTCTCGTTTCCCATCGGCGCCAGAAATTCCGAATTTCCTCCACAGTGCCGGACCCCGGGAGGGAACTAGAGTTGTGAGAGATGCAAGGCACAGAAGAAGGTAAAAGCAAAGCAAGAAAAAGAGCGTGTGAAACAAGAGGGGTACCTGAGCTCCCTCCTCTAGTGTATATGGGTTGTAGGGACAGATCTTGGGTCACAACACATCCATTGAGGCATGTTTTTTGGGAACCCCATTTTCCGCAAAAGCCTTAGAATTACTTTAAGCCAGAGCTCAGAAAAGTTACTTTCAAGACAGTGCCTGGAATCCTGTTGGCTACTGACACCAGCCTTAAATGTTGTGGCATGAACAGCAGCCAACTAAGTACCTCTAATTACAGAGTTGTGTCTTCTATTCCTCACTGGTGCCACAAGAAGAAATGTGAGCGGTGACTCTTCAATTAGTGGCAATCTCTTGCTCTGATTTATACCGCTCTGCTTCATCCATGAGCATTTAATTGATTAACAAGTGACACACACACACCCTCCACCCCCTTGTAATATCTCTTGACACGGTAAGAGAGCTCCCTTACCTGCCGGCAGGGTTCTCACATATTTCACTGGGCTCCAATTGCTCCAGAAAGGGCTCCCATCACTTTGGAGGGAAGGGCTCAGGAGGTATTTTGCTCGTACCCGGACGGAGTAGTTGGTGAAGGGGGAAACTCCACAAATATTTGCTAAGGCCTGCCCATTCTCAGCTGCCGTGAAATTCACCTACATTGGAAGAAGGATAAGGGCAACTGTGACTATCCAGGAGTTTTCAGCCTACATGCAGGAGCCAAGGGGTTCAACTGCAGCGTTGCAGCCATGACTCCGCTCACGACCTGGGGGTTCAATCCCAGGGAGACGGCTCTAGGTTCATTCAGCCTCCCAGCCTTCCGAGGTGGGCACAATAAGTACCCAGCTTGCTAAGAAAGGGGGGGGAATACATACAATTAAATTGTAAAGCTCCTGGAGAATGCTTTGCGTAACGTGGGAAGATATAGAAAGAGCTCACTTTGCTTGGCCTTGTAATCTCCTTCCGTGGGCTAGCATGCCTCAAGTTCCTACATGTGTTTCTCAATTTTTAATTTTCTATCTCTCAGAGTGGCATTTCCCTCCTTTGATTAGTTTGCCCATTGTTCTGGGCATATTGCCTTCTTAATGACGTGAGATGCCTCTTCACAATCATTGTTCTTGATAACCGATGTACACTCATTGTCTCCCCCTTGGTATTGTGTCCTTCACTGTTTTAAGCAACTTGGGGTCCTTTCCAAGGAGAAAGGCAGGGTCAAAATATGGGAAGGAAGGAAGGAAGGAAGAGCTGATGATGGGTGGATGGATGAAGGAAGAAAGAAAGAAAGAAAGAAAGAAAGAAAGAAAGAAAGAAAGAAAGAAAGAAAGAAAGAAAGAAAGAAAGAAAGAAAGAAAGAAAGAAAGAAAGAACAACCCACCCCTGTTCTAATATAATTTCACAAGAGCTGGGGGAAAAACAGTTACAAGTAAGTAGTCTGATGTTACTAGTTGCTTCAAATTAGCAGCTAAAAAGTTACCTTTCCTTCCTTCCTTCCTTCCTTCCTTCCTTCCTTCCTTCCTTTCTTTCTTTCTTTCTTTCTTTCTTTCTTTCTTTCTTTCTTTCTTTCTTTCTTTCTTTCTTTCTTTCTTTCTTTCTTTTCTTTTCCTTCCTTCCTTCTTCCTTCCTTCCTTCCTTCCTTCCTTCTTTCTTTCTTTCTTTCTTTCTTTCTTTCTTTCTTTCCTTTCTTTCTTTCTTTCTTTCTTTCTTTCTTTCTTTCTTTCTTTCTTTCTTTCTTTCTTTCTTTCTTTCTTCCTTCTTCCTTCCTTCCTTCCTTCCTTCCTTCCTTCCTTCCTTCCTTTCTTTCTTTTCTTTCTTTCTTTCTTTCTTTCTTTCTTTCTTTCTTTCTTTCTTTCTTTCTTTCTTCCTTCCTTCCTTCCTTCCTTCCTTCCTTCCTTTCTTTCTTTCTTTCTTTCTTTCTTTCTCCCTCCCTCCCTCCCTCCCTCTCACAACAGGCCATCCTTGAAAGAAAAGAGTGACTATAACATTGGTTTTAAAAAAACTTCTTAACTGCCTTTCCTTAGATCTTCCTGTCACACCACACGTGCTCCCTTACCTGCGCCCAGGACCTCTCTGCCACGTCGCGGTACTGGATCTCGTACTGGGCCTCAGTGGCAGACACCACCTCGTCCCCCAGCAGGCTCCAACCCAGCTGGAAGCAGCGGCTCTCGTTGGCCAGGAGGAGGTTCACCGTGGGTGGACTCAGCTTCACTTTAACAAGATGACAGAATAAAGGAGCTGGATGGGGGGGGGGGTCCTCTAAGCCCACCGAGCTCAAATCAGATTGGACGGAGAGGCGGTGGTCCCCTTGGAATGCCTCTCTAGCGCTGGAGCGCTCAACACCTCCCAAGGCCGTGGTTCCGTCATTGTACTACTCTAACAGTTAATAAGTTTTTCTTTCTGTTCAGCTGAAATCCGGCTTCCTGTCGCTTCCGACATCTTACACTCCGGGGTGATCGAATACTGATCTTGACCCCACCCCCTCCCCTGGATGAACATGTTTCAAAGCTTCCAAGACTGAGGGGAGATTGGAGAGCACTTTTCAAGAGAGTATGGTGCAGTGGTTAGAGCAGACTTCTACCACGGGGTCCCCCTTTAGATCTGCAGCACAGCCTCTCCCGTGGTCCCTGCACCGTCAAGCCTGGGGATTCCCATGTTGCGGCAGGAGACAATCCCCTCTGGGTTTCGTGTTGAACTTTAAAGGATCTCTCCAAGAGATCAAAGCCTTTCCTCGGGGCCGTGTCCAACTGCTTGGGGAGTACTTTAGAAATTCAGGCTAAAAACAGGAGTGGATTGACACCCCCCCGACTCCCCACTTTCTCAGGCCTCTTTTCTCCTTCGCTTACCAATAGCCATCCCATGAACACATTTTTCCAAAGACTGTCCCCGGCCCCTTTGGTTCTCTACGATGAGCTGGATTTTGTAGAAAGCAAAAAAATCCTCCACGGGAACACCGCACGAATGCTCTCCCTGTCTTGCGACACACCGGCTGGGACGGCCAAAATCTTCCCGGCATTGGCCGGATTCTCTGAAATGAGAGGTTTGTATATTTTCTAAGCCTCCTATCTACCTCTATCTATCTATCTATCTATCTATCTATCTATCTATCTATCTATCTATCTATCTATCTATCTATCTATCTATCTATCTATCCCGTCCTTTTAAATCTATCTATCTATCTATCTATCTATCTATCTATCTATCTATCTATCTATCTATCTATCTATCCATTCCCTCCTTATTTCCTATGTCTGTCTGTCTCTTCTTCCTTCCATCCTTCCTTCCTTCCTTCCTTCCTTCCTTCCTTCTTTCCTTCTTTCTATCTATCTATCTATCTATCTCTCTGTCTCTCTCTCTGTCTGTCTCTCTCTCTCTGTCTGTCTAAACATGGATTCTTTCTACTTACAATTGATCAATTAATTGATCAATCAATCCATCAATCTTATTACACACATCTATCTATCTCTCTGTCTGTTTGTCTGACTGACTGTCTGTCTAAACACGGATTCTTTCGTACAACTGATCAATTGATTCTATTCTATTCTATTCTATTCTATTCTATTCTATTCTATTCTATCTCCCAAGTTATGGGAGATAAAAACTAATCAACAGGGAGGAATTGCCATGTCAGCTCCAAAATTAAAAGGAACGACACCCCTCAGTTTGGCTGGGAAAGATCAGGGACACCCCCATTGCACCCCATTCCTGTTTCTCTTTACAGGACCAAAATGTCCTCCCTTCCTTCATTCCGTGTTTTATTTATTTTATTTTATTTTATTTTATTTTACGATTCTGCGCTTGTTATCCCTTCGCTTAAGGACTTCTTTGGGCACGCTCTCCTTCCAGGGGAACAAAACGCAGCCATCCAGCAGCAAAACCACATTTACACAACGGGGTTTGAGGACCCTAAGGATCAACCTTGGTTCGACACAAGAAATGCGTTGGCAGGAGGTGAATCAGCGCAGAGGCGTTTTGGGAGATAAAACAGGCAGCTGAAGAACCATTAAGTGGTTCCTTTCCATTCTGGAACGAATGGCAGGATTGCTCACTGTTAAATTGGTTTTTTATCTAGCATGATTTTATCTGGTCCTCCTTAAAATTTGTTGCCTCCTCCTTTAAAGCTGGCTGAGTGTCCTGTAGCAAGGAGTTCCATAGTTTACTTGTCCGCAAAATAAGGGCCCTTCCTGATTCCCCCATAAAGCAGCTTTGCTATATGAATCTCCCCACCCCACACACCCCCACACACATACACACACCATCATCTTCCAGCATTTTGAAGGGGAATACATTTCATTCTTTGAACTTTTCTCTACATATCACCCATCACTGTGGACACTTGGGTCCGTCTGCTGCGCTCGTCACGTTCGCCGACTGCAAACGGAATAATCGGGATGGGATTTTCAGGGGGATGTTTTTTTTTGGATGGTAAAATCTGTAATTCCCATTTGAGACATTCCAAAGGCAATTTCCCTGGGAGAAAAGGCCTAAATTAGGAGGCTTTAAGGCAGGGGTTGGGACCCTCCGGCCCTCCAGATGTTTAACTCCCACAGTCCTTGATCCTTGGCAACAGAGGCTCAGGATTCTGGGAGTTGTGGTCCAAAACATCTGGAGGGCCAAAGGGTCCCCACCCTGGTTCTGAAATAAATCTCCCAGCGAGCACTGGGGCAGGAACCGGGGCCAAGCTAGGCCTAGCTAAGCTTCAAAGCCGTCCAAATCAGGCCTAGTACTCCCAGGTGAGCCATACAGTAGGACCCCCGTATCCACTGATTCATTAACCACTGATTCAGTTATCCACGGTTGGAAGAGGAAACAATTAAATAAATAATTCAGCACCCGCAAAGCAAGCTACTGTCATAAGATAGCAGTTTGGGGGGGGGTTGTGTTCTCTCTTAACCATGGTTTTCATTATCCACAGGAAGGACTGGGACCTATCCTCAGTGGATACTGTGGTCCTACTGTATTTAGGTGTCTCTATGGAGTAAGCCAGGTAGAATATACAGAATGGGGAATGATGGGATTTGGAGTGCAAGAAATATAAAACTCCCATTCTGAATTAATAAACAGTGCAGGATTGATCTTCTCAACATCAATTCTGACTGCAGGGCCTTGGATAGGACACCTTTACAACAAGTAATAACATTATTTGGGTATCTGATTTGAGGATAGGAACAAGGCACGGCAATGTTTTCTCTCTCTCTCTCTCTCTCTCTTTGCAAAAAAGAACAAGTAATTTTGCTAGTTTTCCACAGCATAATACCCAATGGGCCTAATTACTAAAAGAGTTTTCATAAGACGATCCTTTTCAGAGGGCCTTTGGTTCCTGTGACATCACAAACGACTCTCGCGCACCATCTTAATCGGCGGCCTGTCCTAAGGACCTCTCATACAGAAACAAACAAACCCTCCCCATACACACACATGCACGTGCACCCTATGGAATACTTACTCAGTAATCTGGAGGGTGTACGTTGTGGGGGGATGAGTCTCTGGCAGGAGATCCCAAAAGCAGGTAATGTTTTTTGCCCAAAAGCTGACGCAGTATTCAATTTGGGGGATGAATGGCATCTCTTCTGAGAAACAAAGGGACGTGCAAACAAGTTAGCTTAGAGGCGGCTGTCAACCTGGATAGCTGCAGATGGGAATTCTTTGTATGTATGTATGTATGTATGTATGTATGTATGTATGTATGTATGTATGTATGTATGTATGTATGTATGTATGTATGTATGTATGCATGCATGCATGCATATAAAGAAATACACACACTTAGCTTCCGGCCCATAAAGGAAGCTAGACCGAGTTCAGCCTCAAAGCCTTCCAGCTGAGGCCTATAACTCTCAGGTGTGCCACAGTTAGGGGTCTTGCAAGGTACCAAAAAGAGAGAATTGTAGGATATCTGAGGTCACGCATCCAGAAATCCCATTCCCTATGGATTGCTTTTGAAAACAAAAGTTTTTTTTTTTTTGGACCGGTTTTATTTTTGGTTCTTACATTTGATGTGCCTAGTATAGAGTTAATTAATTTTCTGTGGCTTTTACATTTTATTTTGTATTTTATTGTTGCTGTCAGCTGCCCAGATCGGCCTTGTTGCCAGAGGGGCAAGTGCAGAAATCAAATAAAATCAAAATCAATCAATCAACCAATCAACCAACCGACCCACCAATCAAAATCAAATCAACCAACCAACCAACCAACCAACCAACCAACGAATCAAAAATCAAAAATCAAAATCAAAATCAAAATCAAAATCAAAATCAAAATCAAAATCAAACCAACCAACCAACCAATCAAAAATCAAAATCAAAATCAACCAACCAACCAACCAACCAATCAAAAATCAAAATCAAAATCAAACCAACCAACCAAACAACCAATCAAAAATCAAAATCAAAATCAAAATCAAAATCAAACCAACTAACCAACCAACCAACCAATCAAATGGCACAACAGGCTTCAGATTGAGGGATTTTGTGAAACTCTTGAAAGGGTGGTTCCAGTGTTTTCGTCAAGTGCTTTGCCTTGTTTTTCCTAACCTCCTGAAAAATAAATCAACGTCTCTCACCCTGGAACATGTTTCCTCCGCTCTGTCTATAAACAGGGCCGGGAAGACCCATGGCCAAGTCTTAGCAGCCTGTTACAAAACGTTCCACCTCAGCCAAACCGGTGGCCTCCTCATCAAATACGCACATCAGTACCCTTCTAAGCGAAGGGCGCGTGGAATTTTTATACCACGGATTAACCTCTAAAGAGCAGTGCAGCCAATCAGGGACCACGGTTTCCCCACCAGAAATGAAACAGAGAATGGCAAGCCAAAAGCCGAGTCCAATTGTGCTTTGGAAAAAGGACACAGATGGACTGCTGTGTCCTGAGGGAGTCCCATTGTGTGACGCCGGCTTCCCCTGCGTAAAACAAAAAAAAACGTGGACTCGCAATTATCTTCCGCTTAAGATCTGGCCAAGATTAATCGGATAATGAGCGTAACGTACGGAGGCTCCATCTCTGCATGTTCGGAGGGATTAAAGAGCGGCGCGGAGGGGACACTGGGCTGGCATCGTGCTGGATGGCAGCCCTCTCCGCTGCTGGCGAACGAAACAGATGGAGGGATTATCGGCAGGTGAACGAAACAGATGGAGGGATTGTCTCAAGGGGGGGACAGTCAGCCTCCCACGATGTTCCAGGGGCCCCCGAAGCAGAGGGGGGAAAATGAGAACATTTCAGCCCGAACAAGACGACACCCACAGGATGGAGGCCAGAAGGGCTGATTCATCATTTGGACCAACGTGGGGCCTGGTTTTCGCGTTCAGAAACCACTCCACACCGCCGGACATGCATTTAGAGCGCTGCAAGACGGAACACGTCCACGCGACCTGCCCCGTGGGAACCCCTCAGATCATGATAGCTGGTGTTTAAACATCTGAAAGGATGTCACATTGAAGAGGGAACAGGTTTGTTCTCCATGGCTTCAGAGGCTAAGACTTGGGGCAATGGTTTCAAACTACAGGGAAAGAGATTCCATTTGAACACTAGGAAGAACTTCATGATGGTTAGAGCTGTTTGGCAGTGGAATAATCTGCTGCCCCAAAGGAGGGTGGTGGAGTCTCCTTCTTTTTGGAGGTTTTTAAGCCGAGGCTGGATGGCCACCTGTCGGAAATACTTTGATGGGGGTTCCTGCATGGCAGGGGGTTGGACTAGATGGCCTTTGGAGGTCTCTTCCAACTCTAGGATTCTGTGATTTCACCATGTGGCCGACGGTTTATGCCTGGGCTAAAACATCTCCTTTCTCTGCTCTTAGTGATGCTGGCATAACAGAGACAGAACTTGCCCGGAGCAGACAATGGTTTGAGGGGAACCTCTCCCAGAGACTTAACAAAGGCCAACAAACACAGTATGGATAAAAGACTTCTAAAAACTTTTTAAAAACACAATATGACACACACTCACACACTCACACACACACACACACACACACACACACACACACACACACACACACACACACACCATATCCACGGGGGATACCATAACCTTTTCTGTGGCTCTTTTAAAAGCCATTTGCCACGGTTGCTGAGGCCATCACAGCCACTCAGCAATTATAGCTGTGGGTTTTCAGGTTGAAAAATCAATTTATGACTGGGGATACCCACCCGGGCCTTGAGCCCTAGGTCGGAAGGAGAGGCCCAATGTAACCTGCAAGCAAATGTCCAAAAAGGCCATCTGGAGATGCCGGCCACAGAGTCTGGAGAAACGTCAGGGAAGAAAAACTTCCAGAACACGGGCAAACAGCCTGAAAAACTCACAACAGCTCTCAGATTCTGGCTGTGACAGCCTTCGAGAATACAAAATGTCCAGAAACTCTGGGAGACTCCAGGTTTTCGGTCTGTCGTGATGTTGGAACGGAGAGGGTGGCACAGCACGGCCCCAGTGGCCACGCGGCATCGCCGAAACCCCCTAGACCAGGGATGGTGAACCTTTTAGACACCGAGTGCCCAACATGCGATTCAAAACCCACCAATTTTTCGCAAAGTGCCAAGACGGCCATTGAACCTGAATCCAGGTGGCTGTGAAGGGGCGATGTCCAGCGCCCACAGAAGAGGCCTCCTTTGGCACCCGTGCGGTAGTTTCGCCAACACTGCTTTAGACGAAACATCCACAGGTGTGACAAGGGATACCATGCGGTGCTGACTGCTTTTGTCCACCCCCCTGGTTTTGGTCTCCGCTTCCTCGTTCCGACAAAGGCGGTTTCTTCCCGTCCTTCCTTGTCCTGCAACTAGTTTTGTACTGTGACAGCGTTGATTGCGATCACATGGTTTAGTCCCTGTTTCCGTTTTCTCACAGTCATGATAACTTGTCTCGTGACAACTGTTACTTCACGGTCTTGTTCCGTGACAAATTCTGAATTTGTCTTGCTTTCTTAACACCCTTTTTTAAAATATCGTAAATAAAACTTTTTTAATATTTTGATTTACTAGTCTTCCGGGATTTACACGTCAATGCTACGGAATTTTCAGTACTTTCTTTCATAAACATTTGCGCTGCATGGTGTTTCCCGTAGGGAAACTAATGTCGAATGCCGCTTCAGCCGCTGACCACTAGGTTGTTGCGTGACAGTTGTTACCACACGGTCCCTTGTCTCGGAGCAGGAACCGGGAACAAACCGTGACAAGAGAATACTCCGACCCAGCACCAGGTACAGTATTGTCGCGCTCTGATCCTGCTCCGGGGGTGTGGTCAAGACAAATTTCAGCTGTTGCATGATGCACGTGAAGTAGGATTTTTTTGTACTGGCCCGAAGCACAACACTTACAGAGACAAAACAGACGTGAAGTAACCACCAAAGGCACCGAATAGTTGTGGCGAGTTTTAGGCGCCTTGGCTGTGTTTCTGGAAGTTTGGCTGTGTTCCGGAAGAAAAACTTCTGGAACACGGCCAAGCAACCCGAACAACTCACGACAACTTTCAGATGCCGGCCGGGAAAAGCTGTCAAGAATACAAAGGCACCAAATGTTCTCATATCTCTCTCCACCCACCCCATCCTAAGAGCCGGGCTTGAGGCAGGCCATGCCAGCGAGGGGGTGGCCACGGCTTGTTTTCGCTGGCCCGGCAAGCAGGGACAGGTCGTTCCCTCTGCTTCCAGGAAGCAGGTGGCGAAAGAAAACAGAGCGGCCTTACGTGCAGCAGAGAAAAATACGGGATCAAATGTGGGGAAGACAGTTCAGGTCACGCTCAGAAACCCAGTCGCTGTGCCCCCAGTGAGGAAGGGAGAACAGATCGGCTTAGGAGGCTGGAAGGGCATTTTAAAAAATGCCTTTCAGGCCACCAGGACAAGGTGGGGTGCGGCCGAGTGGCATCTCAGGTGCAGGACAAGCCGTCTCCAAGGAAGGCACGCCAAGGCCCGGGGGCTCCCCCCCCGCTCCCTTTCTAATCATGGCTCAGAATCGGTGGCGCACCACTCCTGCCAGGCAGAGCAGGCGCTTCCTGCCGGGTCCAATTTTCACCCTCCTGGGCCAGCGAGCCACCCTGCAAACTTCCCCTCGGTCACGTGCGGCAGGCGTGGGAGGCTTAGGGAGATGTGTGGTTCGGACGCATTATTGGAGCAGGCAGAAGCATTGGGGGTGTGTGTGTCCTGCGGTGGTGCTGTCACCAAGGAAGGGGAGGCAAGAGGATTCCTCTCAAAAGGCTCCTTCCTTTTCCTTGTTAAGGAAGGCACTGTTGGGACTGGGTTTCTTAAAAAGGGAGTGTGGCCTAGTGGGTGGGCAAAGGTGTGGGTCTTTTCAGGTGGCTTCAAATTGAGTTTAGCCCTTGGTGGGGTTGCCTTGGGTTTCCTTCCTTCCATCTATCCATCATCTCATCATCCCTCCCTCCCTTCCTTCCTTCCTTCCTTCCTTCCTTCCTTCCTTCCTTCCTTCCTTCCTTCCTTCCTTCCTTCCATCATCAGCTCTTCAGTCGTTCATTCATTCGTTCGTTCCTTTTTTTCCCTCGCTCTCTTTTCCTTTTCCTCTGATCTCATTCTGAGGCCAACAACCCTCCTGTATTGAGACCCAGCTCCTTGAGGTGACCCATCGTCCACAGGTAGCAGTTCCCCAGGTGATGGATTTTACAGCAGGCACATGGGTTGCCTGGTCAGCCCCTGCCTTCCCTGCCCGGGTGAGGATGTCTTTACATTCTGTTTTGCTTTTTAAAATCACACTCTGTTTTTTACATCAGCGCCTATAAATCCAGCCTAGGCAGACCTGTAAAAAACCATTGTGGTAGTGACCATGCCGGGAAAGGTGGGAAGCACTGGGAAAACAGAATGGTTCCAATGTGAGATGGACAAACTCCATCAGGGAAACCACGACATTTGAGTTCGCAAGAGTTGAGTCGGGCTGTTGAAAACCGGACATTTTAGAGATCAAAACTCCATGGAAATAGGGTCACAAAGAGTCGCTCATGACCGTAATGACACAACACACACACGCATTCACAATGGCTACAAATCAGAGGCTAGTTGGCCGCACCAAACAACGATGACAACGACACAGTTTTATAATAAATTTGTCTGCTTGTTCGTTGTGGGGAATTGAATGTATTCGCGACCGCTTGTGCTGAATATTTGATTTTTTGTGGTCTAAAAATAAAAGGATTGTCTCTCCTACATTTAACATTTAAATCGTCTCCCTCTCATTTGTCCTACCCTGGAGCCCAAAGTTGGACTCTCTTGGCCTCATCCCACGCTTCAAGGATGATGGGAAGTGTAGTTGGATGTAGGGCGCAGCCCTCAGCGGGTGTCCAGATTGGGGGACGACCTGCCACAAGGGTGGAAACCATGGGGGAGGGGGAGATCAACACATTAGTGCATGCATTTTTTTAAAAAATGGATTTTTAAAAAAATTATGAGCTTATCTGTCCTTTCCATGTGGCTTCCAGGCAGAATCTTATCACCAAATGCTATAGAAATTTAATCAATCAATCAATCAATCAAACAAACAAACAAACAAACAAACAATTAATAATAGTAATAACAAGAAGTGTTCGACTAGTGATTTATATTACAAAATCCAGCGTAGTTAGCTGTGTGGTTAATAATAATAATAATAATAATAATAATAATAATAATAATAATAATAATAATAATAATAATAATAATAATAATAATAATAATAATAATAATAATAATAAAGAGTCCAGCAAAGTGGGACGGAGATTTTTTAGGGAGACTTGATTCCATCAGGTGTGACAACCAGAGACCAAAGCAGAATTTTATCTCTACCAACTACAAATCCCAGCATCCTGGTAGAGAGAATCGTCCTCTCCCCCTGTGATAATTTTTGAGGCAACGTACGCTGAAAGAATGAAGTGACATTTTAGACGGCCTTGTTGAAGAAGTCACTCTTGGCCATTTCCCGCACAGAATCAACATCCACCTCTGCCCCCCACTTTCCTGATTTAATTCTATTTTATTTTTTTCAAGGCAGCACGCACGCGCGCACACACACACACACACACACACACACACACACACACACACACACACACACACACACACACACACACACACACACCCCTCTGCTCTTACCTGAGGAAGAGAGAGAGAGCAGGACAGTGGCGGTCCAACCCAGAGCCAGCTGCATCGCAACGGCCATGTGTCACAACAGCTCTACAACACACACAAAATAGAGATGTCAGGTTGTGATTTTATTTAAAAATGCGGTGGTGTGACTGTTTGGGTTCCTCCTTTTTACTCCTGTTTCCAAAAAGGACCTCTGTGTACGTACAACTTGTGGTCACGCAGAAGGCACTGCTGTGCAACACAACAACACCCTGGAAACGTTGGTGTCGCAGTCTCTCTCTCTCTCTCTGCGTGAGATGCCTTCTTCTTCTTCTTCTTCTTCTTCTTCTTCTTCTTCTTCTTCTTCTTCTTCTTCTTCTTCTTCTTCTTCTTCTTCTTCTTCTTCTTCTTTTTCTTTGGAGTCAAAAGTGAGTGGCAAAGACTCCCATTTTTGGGATCCTGGGGCATTCCATGTCTGGGTTTTACATTTCATCCTGCAGGAGCTTTCCAAGGTGCTAAACCCTCTCCCTAAAGAGCCTCTTTGGGTTCTGGTGCGGACCGAAACCCAGAGCGGATAGACAGCAAACCCAAACACACACACAGAGAGAATGAGAGCTCCCACAGGTGGGAAGTGTTTAACCCTCTCTTTGCCGGTACCTTCTGCTTTCTGAACATTAATGCCAAATTCGGGGGTGGTGGTGGTGGAAAAAAACCAACCAAACAGCCTCATAGGCATCACAGCCTTTCACTCACAACAGCTCTGGTGGGGAAAGGCAAGAGGGCCAATTTAGGATCAGCGTTGGGAGGTCAGTTTGACAGCAGAGAGGTTTCCCATGGGAGGTTGCGGGTCCTTCCTTGTGACAAGCTGGGCCACCGATTCGCGAGCTGCAAGGTTCCTGCATTGGGCAGAGTAGGGGGGTCAGGCTGGATGACCTCCAGGTGCATTCCTAGATCTACGACTGATTTGCCCACATGGAAATGGAGGGTGGCTCTGGTGCAGAATTTAAGCATTTAAACCACCCATGGACCTGTCCTGCCATCACAGAGGTGCACATTATACTTCTTTTTGTGTTGATCCCATTGTTCAACACCCCGGGACACAAAGATTGCAACTTCTCTCAATTTATCCTATCTATCTATCTATCTATCTATCTATCTATCTATCCATCTATCTATCTATCTATCTATCTATCTATCTATCTATATTTGAACTGCTTACCCCACACCTATACCAGCGGTGGGGCTCCCATCCCAGAGGTCTGGCAGCTTCTTTTGAGGCCTCTTTAAAAACAACAACCCCCTCTCTTCTGTTTCTAGCCAATAATGAGGATTTCTCCTCTTTCTTTTCTCAGCAGTGGAGTAGAAAAGGGGAACTTACCCGGTCAGCCTTCCTTCCTCCAGTTCATTCAGCCGATCAGCTCCCAGTGATGTGAAGCAGCAATGACATTTATTTATTTATTTATTTATTTATTTATTTATTTATTTATTTATTTATTTATTTATTAGAGTAAAGAGACTGGGGAAAAAATATCCCAGTTTATTGCTGGCGCATGGTGAGCCTCTCTCTCTCTCTCTCTCTGGAGACATTTAGCAGCCAGAGAAAATTAAACCCGGCACCTGCTTCGCATCTGTCCTTCTCTCCTCTTGGCCAGGATGGAGAAGTAAGTAAGTAAGTAAGTAAGTGGGCAAGAAAGAAAGAAAGAAAGAAAGAAAGAAAGAAAGAAAGAAAGAAAGAAAGAAAGAAAGAAAGAAAGAAAGAAAGAGCCAAGGAAGGAAGGAAGGAGAGAAGGAGCTAAGAAAGAAAGAAAGAACTGAGGAAGGAAGGAAATAAGGAAGGAAGGAAGGAAGGAAGGAGCTGAAGAAATAAATAAATAAATAAATAAATAAATAAATAAATAAATAAATAAATAAAGAGCCAAGGAAGGAAGGAGAGGAGCTAAGAAAGAAAGAAAGAAAGAAAGAACTGAGGAAGGAAGGAAATAAGGAAGGAAGGAAGGAAGGAAGGAAGGAGCTGAAGAAAGAAAGAAAGAAAGAAAGAAAGAAAGAAAGAAAGAAAGAAAGAAAGAAAGAAAGAAAGAAAGAAAGACAAAGTTTTGGGGTTAAATCTTGGCTCAAACAGAGCCTAACCCGGAACCCAAACCGGGTTTTTAAAAAATGATGCTTGTCTCCAGTTTTATGGACGAGTCCCCTGCCCCTTCCTATCCAGAAGCATCAAAGGATGCAGGAGACAGGTGAGAGGTGGAAAGGTGTGCGGGAGATGCTGAAGGGGCGTGGCCTTTGCCTCCCTGGCCAATCAGAAAAAAGGAGGAGGAGCTTCAGGAGAAAAGTGGGATGCTCTGGAAGTACAGTAGTTGAGTATGGGTGCTTCTACAGTGTTTGTTTTGTTCCCCATTAAAGATTGTTGGTGGTGATGGTGGGGCGTTTATTTAAAATTTTTAATTTGGTTTATATCCTTCCCATCTAAGCCAAGGTGTACTCTAGATAGCAAACAACAGAGCAATAAAACATAAGCATAATAAGGACACCCACACACCCACAAAAAGCATCTCAAACAATATAATCCTTAACAAAAAAAACAAGTGGGAGATTAATAAACTTAAAAAAGAGTGAAAACACATCCGAGTGACAGATTAACCAAACCAAGGCAAGAGATTGAATTAAGCAAGAAGTTCATAGCGTTGGCTGGTTTGTATTTTAATGCTAATGAAGGAAGGAGGAAAAGAAAAAAGGAAGGAAGGAAGGAAAGAGGGAAAGAAAAAAAGGGAGAAAGGAGGAAAATAAAATGGAAAGGAAGGAAGGAGCCAATGATGGATGGAATAAAGCAAGAAGTGAATAGTATCAGCCGTTTTAGTATTTTAATTTAATGCTTGGAACATTTAATGAACGCTGCTTGTTTTCCAAATCCGAGAGACAAACCTGATCACCGTTTTCCTCAAGGATTCATGCTTGTCACTGTTTGTGATTCAGTTTCCGCTTGGTGAGGGTGGAAATGCGTCAACCAAAAGACAACTGGGGGGGGGGAGATAATGATTGTTGCAAACCACTCCCAAAGTACCTATTCAGGGAGCCTGGAGGAGGGCGTGTGTGTGGAGAAACAGCCCTTGACACACACACAAAAGGCGTTTATTTGGTTCAACTTTAAACTAGGACAGATGCATTCTTTCACGTGCACGCCAATAGGTCTGGCCAGCAGGCTTTTGGGGTAGACGGCTGTCCCGAGGGCCGAGGTCAATGCATAGCCAAAGGCTCACGGAACTCTGGACATGCTCAGAGGCACTGGCCCCGTAGCTGCTTCTGGCCTGTTACCTTCAACGCAGGAGCCTAGCCACGGAGGTGTGAAGCCAAAGCATGTGAGGGGGCAGGGCTAGGAGATGCTGGGTGGAGCTAGCTGAAAGGGGCAGGGCCAAAGGCAGGTGGCAAGACCAATCATTTTAAGCTCCTTCAGGGTGAGGGTGGGTCTCCGGGCAGGTTTGGACTACAAATCCCAGGAGTCTTCATCACTAGCTGCAACTGCCATGATTTATTTGAGGCATAAAGATAAGAACCTAAGAAGAGCCCTGCTGGATCAGACCAAAGGCCCATCTAGTCCAACGTCCTGGATCTCACATTGCGGCCCCACCAGATGCGTTTGGGAGCGCACGAGACTAGATCTCTGTCCCCTGATAATCCACTCCCCTGCATCTGGCCCTTGAAGGACCCCGGTTTTAAGCCTGGAGATGACACATCTCCATCATGGTTTGTAACCTGGGGTGGACTTTTCCTCCAGGAATCTGTCCAATCCCCTTTGGAAGGCATCCGGGCCAGATGCCATCACCACATCTTGTGGGAATGAGTTCCACAGACTAACAACGCATTGGGTGAAAAAGGAATTCTTTTGTAAAGGTTCTTTTTGTAAAGGTTCTTTTGCAAAGGTTCCCCCGCCCATGTGTGCTACTTGTGTCCAACTCTAGGGGCGGTGCTCATCTCTGTATTCAAGCCGAAGAACCAGCGTTGTGCAAGCCCGTGGCCATATGGCCGGCATGGCTGCAAGGAAACACAGTTTTCCCCTTCCCGCTTTTTACAGCGGTACCTATTTATCTACTTGCGTTTCCATGCTTTCAAACTGGAAGGTTGGCAGGAGCTGGGGTGAACAGCGGGAGCTTGCTCCGCTGCGTGGCACCCAGGATTCGAACTGCCGACTTTGCAGCTGACATTTGATGCGTAGTCCGATAATAAATGAATAGCTGGGCTCTCTAGAAGTTGATGGACTACAGGTCCCATTTTTCCTGGCTAAAGCCAGTGGGTGTGGCAAGCCATCCTGGTCTGGAAAGCTGTTTTTGAGATGAAAAATTCTCCTTCTTGATGGAAAACACACAGGAAACGCAAAAGGACCTCCGGAAAATGATTCCGAGAATGGATACCTGTCTATGGGCACCAGACAACGCCCCTTCACAGCCACCTGGGTTCAGGTTAAATTGCTGTCTTGGCACTTTGCGAAAAATGAGTAGGTTCTGAATCGCAGTATTGGGCCCTCGGTCTCTAAACGGTTTGCCGCCACTGCACGACGTGTTCCCGCCGAACCACGTCCTTCTCGTTCCTGCCATCAACAGCAATTAAAACGTACAAAATACGCAATATACATCCCTAGAAGCTCCCCCTCCCCGAGGGTTTGCGGTAATGCCGGGAGTCAAAATATTCTCTGTTTAGCAGCACTTAGGAGGATGCGAGGTTTGATCATTAGGCACTAATCGTATGGTGTTGCGTTACGAATCACACGGGACACAGAGTTTCGGGGTGCAATATCTGGTGCTCAGGGCAGCATTCCTGTTTGTCTGTCTGTCAGGGTTCCATGGATGTTTGTGTGTCTCTCTGTGTCTGCCTCGGCTGCGTGCATGTGAGATTGGTGATGATTCTCCCTCTGAGCCTTCTGCTCCCTGAGCCTTCTCTTCCCTGAGGCTTCTCTTGCTGCTGCCTGAGCCCCAGTGTTTATTATAAGAGAGCAACACAATAGATACAGAGAAACATTCCTCGGTGGGGGGAAAGAATGCAAGCCTTATCTGTTCAGTAAACAGGTACACAAAGGAAATAGGTTCCATGAGTGGGAGGGAGAAGGCTCCCTAGCTAGTGAGTGATTACTGATAAGGACGGAAAGGGGCTCTTGGTCTGTGTATCCTGATATCCTGTTTTCCTGGCCTCCTGACCTATGCTTAGATCAGCATTAGCTTAGCTGCACCTGGGTGCCTGCTCAGCCCTGGGGATTTCTGGGAAATCCAGGTCCTCAGCTTCCTCTAGGTGCGCTTTTGTGCTCTGCCCATTTCTTGGGGTACAGAGCTATCGGGGTATGAATATGAAATCCCCACATCTCTCCCTTTCCTTTTAATTAAGAGAGTGCCGGCAAGAGCTGTGACCCTTTTGCATACCAGACAGGAGGCACAGGTGTAAACCTAAACAGACCAGAAATCAGGCACTCATCTGGTGCTCAAGCCATGCAGACCTTGAAAGCCTGGCACCCTGAGGTCTTTTGCCCCAGGGGCCTCATTGCTTGGCCCAAGAGGAAACTCAGCTCCTTATGTAGGAGGGAGTGACATGTCTCTGGCAAGACAAGCTTCATATATCTGGACTGAGATGTGAGAATTATGCCCTAAAATGTGAGATGTCTTATGGCTGTGCATGAGAGTTGCTGTGGTGACACTCCATGGCCATTTCCTCCCCCTCCCATGCTCATTGTGAGAGCACTAAGCTAGTGCATGGCATAAATCATTGGCTGTGATGTGTTATCTAATGTGGGGACCCCTCTGGAATGTTGGCTGCATTCTTTCTCCCACCAAGTTACACAGCACCCGATATTCATATAACTTTCAGAGATATAAACTTAAGCTCCTCATAACTTGCAATAAGAAATGAACTGGCATAATAAGCATGATTGTCTCCCAAAACCCAAAAGGTACATGGTACATAGGCCTATCTAGCATACAGATATAGATGCATTTAGCAAGAACACTGATAGCGTAATAGAAAACAGTTGCTTCTCATAGTAGGATAGCAATCAATAAGCAGTACATGAATACCTTTGTGGCTAAGAGGTAATGCATAGCAAGAAGTTCCATGACATGTGAATATTTTCCAAATACATGAATACATGAGAATACATAAGTAAGCAGGATCTGTCTGTGCTAGGGACTTACATTTTTGTGGGGGAAGTGTGAAAGACTACCTAACTATATTTCTTCTCTGCTTCAATGGATGGCTGTTTGCTGAAAAGTCTTTTTAAGAGTCCTTTTGCTAAAAGTTCATGGGTCTGGGAAATGTCTTCTTCTTCTGGTGGTGAACCAATTCTGCTTGGCATGAATGGTAACAACAGCTCCCAGATTACCCATAGTCCATAAGCCTTTGCAGTTGAGAAAATGAGGAATGTATGAGGAATGAGAATATTCCTTAAATGTCCTTCTGGGATCATTCTGCTGGTAAACTTTGAAGTGCCATGGAAGGCATACCTGTGAGAATATATTTCTCTTTCTCTCAGGGTACATATTGTATAGTTAAAATCAAGCCTTGCTTGAAAAGCCTGGAGAGGGGGAGATTCCTCCCCTTCTTTTTTTTTTTTTTTTCTAATTGTTGTGGCTTTCTGTTTTAAATTTGAAATTCATACCCTGAGAGGAAGTTTTTTTTCTTCCTGCTTGATTTTTGGAGGCAAAAGGAACACGATTAGTGATGATTTTATACCCTTTTAAACCCTGTTGATCGCTTGTGCCCAAAAAATGTAAGGCATATGGGATTTGTAGTATTTGCTTCCAACTCTGAAAGATGCCTCTGCTTGCTGACTTGTAATTACAACCCACAGGAAGGTGATAAGCTAGCTTTGTTTATACAATGTCTCTAAAGATAACAGTCTACTCTTCCTAGCAAACTGATAACCATTCCATGTTTCCTGCTATCTTGCATGCTTGTGCGAGTGAGATGGATCAAACCCATATAATTCCTTTTTACCCCATGAGAATAGTGGACAGATTAGATCTTTGGGACATTTTCCTTCTAAAGGAGCTTGAAATCCTCAGGAATCTTTCTCACAATTCCTGACTGACAACTGATACCTGCCTGCTTTCCAGCAAACTTCGTTCTCCAGCAAACTTTCTTATCCAAAACCTTTTTCCTCCCCTGCTTGCTTGCTTTCCAGCCCCTTCCCCCCGCTCCCCGAGCTGCTTCCAGTCGATAGACAGAGGGGGGAGAGAGAGAGAGAGAGAGAGAGAGAGAAGCATTTTTGATTCCTAAATTTTCCTGTAGCTTGCTAAAGAAGGTATGAGGGGAATTCTGGCTGCCTAAGCTTTCTGAGAGAGAAAATCTAAATTCTCCATGGCTTTGGAGAAAGATGAAAATCTCTTAGGGAAAAATAGGGTACAGATTTTTTTGAAAAAATTGGACTTTCTCCTATACTTGTACTGAGGGTGCCTGGCGTTTGCCAAAGCAGACGGAAGGCTGGCCTTTAACTTTGTCCTTTTGGAAAAGAGGTCTATCTTTGGGATTCCCTCTCTGGGCAAATCTGCTTTGGTCCAGCCCAAGGCTGAACTCTGCATTTGCTCTGAAGCTGGCTGCTTCTGAAGCCTGTGGAGCTTTCCTGGGAAATGGAATCCTGAGCTTTAAATGGTTTCAAGGCTTGCGTTACTGAGCCATGGACAAATTTTTGGCCTCTCTGCATTTCTTTGGGAAATCTTGCCTCATGGCTTGGCTCTTTGCTGCAAGAAAGTGACTGCCTTTGGGGCATCTCCTTGCCTTTTGGAGATACATTTTCTGGCAGGACAAAATTTTTCCCCTCTTGCTTCTGGGGTTTGATGAACTCTTCCTGAGTGTCATTTTGCCCTGTGCTGAGACCGTTCTTGATGGAAATTTTTGATCTTAACCTTTCCAGATATTCTGTTGCTGAATTTCCTAAATCTTCTTGGGGTTTCCTCTTTTGCACCACCCATTCCTGATTGTGGGACACTGTTCCTAACTGCAGGTCACTAGGTGGAAAAATTATTGGTAGGGACATCTGAAAATCTGTGGGGAGAAGTGAAGCGGGCATTTCCATGCGTCCCCAGTGCTGCTCTGCTCTATCACCTGCATTCTGCTTGCCAATCCTGGAATTTTCTGCCTGAATCTCCGTTCCTGCTACTGGTTTCTGACCCAGGGGTTGCCCAGACTCTGCTCTAGCCTGTAGATTCCTTCCTGCTGCTGGTTCCCAACCCAAAGGCTGTTGTGACTCCCAAAACTCTATCTGGGACTCTTGGCTTTCCCAAGGCTTTCCCTGCCCCCCTGATCCCACCTTAGGGACTGTGGGCAAAGGCTGTACTATTACTGGCATGCTTTTGCTCCGAAAATTAGCTGACCCACTGAATTCATTTCGCTCTTCAACCGAGAAGAACGCTCCCATCTCACCTTTGGGATCCCCTGGGGAGGATGTCTGGACGCGTCTCGAAGCCTTTTCACAGGCGTAGGGAGATGAGGATGGGCCACATTCGTGCCGTCTGGCCTGGAGCCTGGTCCTTGTGCCTAGTGGTTCCTCTGCATCTGCCTTGCTGCAGGAGATTGCATCTGTGTTGCCTTCTGGGAATCACGTCTGCTGTTGCCTTGGGGGAATCACGTCTGCCGTTGCGTTGGGGGGAATCACGTCGGGGTCACCATATGTTGCGTTACGAATCACACGGGACACAGAGTTTCGGGGTGCAATATCTGGTGCTCAGGGCAGCATTCCTGTTTGTCTGTCTGTCAGGGTTCCATGGATGTTTGTGTGTCTCTCTGTGTCTGCCTCGGCTGCGTGCATGTGAGATTGGTGATGATTCTCCCTCTGAGCCTTCTGCTCCCTGAGCCTTCTCTTCCCTGAGGCTTCTCTTGCTGCTGCCTGAGCCCCAGTGTTTATTATAAGAGAGCAACACAATAGATACAGAGAAACATTCCTCGGTGGGGGGAAAGAATGCAAGCCTTATCTGTTCAGTAAACAGGTACACAAAGGAAATAGGTTCCATGAGTGGGAGGGAGAAGGCTCCCTAGCTAGTGAGTGATTACTGATAAGGACGGAAAGGGGCTCTTGGTCTGTGTATCCTGATATCCTGTTTTCCTGGCCTCCTGACCTATGCTTAGATCAGCATTAGCTTAGCTGCACCTGGGTGCCTGCTCAGCCCTGGGGATTTCTGGGAAATCCAGGTCCTCAGCTTCCTCTAGGTGCGCTTTTGTGCTCTGCCCATTTCTTGGGGTACAGAGCTATCGGGGTATGAATATGAAATCCCCACAGTATGGAAATAGGCACGGAATGATTTCCGTCGGGATCCTGTCGCCATTCCTGGCTTCTGCACCCTCAAAAATGGCAGAGCTGAGCCCAATGCTTGCACAATATGTTTCCCTGCTCCTTGTGGAGTTTCAGAAGTTTTATTATTTATTTATTTAGCCAGGAAAAGGCCATTTTGTAGCATTTTCCTCCAAACGCTTTTGTCTCTTTTTGCAAGTGTCTACCAGCTGCCGTGATAATGATATTCCATCCCTCGGTCTCCATACAGAAGGCTCGGCATTTATGGGCAGAAATGCAGGAGCAATCATCTCAGGGAGGGTGGTGAATCCGATTAGTCACAAATAACCAAGTTGGAAGGGGTCCCGAAGGCCATTCAGTCCCACCACCAAGGTACTTCAAGTATCAGATGCAGGGGAGTGGAATCAGGAGACAGATATCGAGTCTCATGCGCTTCCAAAAGCATCTGGTGGGGCCACTGTGAGATCCAGGAAGCTGGACTAGATGGGCCTTTGGCCTGATCCAGCATGATGGCTCTTCTCAGGTTCTTATGTTCTTAAGATTGGATAGATGGTGGTCCAGCATTCTCTCGAATGCCTCTGTAGCGCTGTGGCGCTCAGGCCTCTCATTACATCGTCATACCCCTCAAACAGTCAAGACATTTTTCTTGATCTTCCACCTAAATCTGGCTTCTTGTAGCTTCAGCCCATTATGATGTGACTTGCACGCAGGGATGATGGAGGACAGATCCTGCCCCAACTCTGTAGGCCAGCCTCTCAGGTCTTTGTAGAGTGGCTCCTATCTCTCTTCCATCTCCTCTTCTCAAAGCGAAGGAGGTCCAATTCTTTCCGTCTTTTTTCTCGAAGGTTTCAAGTCCCCCTGGTCACCTTCCTCTGAATGTGGTCCACTGGGTGAACGCCTCCATAAGTTCCACTGATTAAATGGGACTACAGTAGGACCCCCGTATCCACTGATTCGGTTATCCACGGTTGGCAGAGGGGAAAAAATTAAATTATTCATCTACCGCAAAGCAAGCTACTGTCACAAACAGCAGCCATAAAGAAAGCTGCTGCAAAATAGCATAGAATCCTAGAGTTGGAAGAGACCTCAAGGGCCATCCCGTCCAACCCCCTACCATGGAGGAACCCCCATCACAGTATTTCCAACAGGTGGCCATCCAGCCTCTGCCATAAAGCAAGCTGTTGCAAAACAGTTTGTGTGTGTGTGTGTGTGTTTCTTTCTTATCCACGGTTATCGTTATCCACGGGAAGGCCTGGAACCAACCCCCAGCAGATACCAGGGTCCTACTGTACTCTAGCTGCAGATCTAACAGATCGGTTTCTGCCCCTGATGTACTAAAGAGGTGGGGAAGAAGAGGTGGCCACCTGGCTTATGCCAATTCACGGCCTAAAAGTGACGCGGCTGGCGCAAGACGATGTCCCAGATGCATTCAACTGGAGTTCCTGAAACCTATACCAAGCACCCTCCTGGGATGCTCCAGGCCCAACTTTCCCAAACAAGAGCGCCGGAAGCAAGTTTGGGAGAGGTGGCAGCCTCTCGGCATCGCCGTGGATTGCTCTCCCTTGCTGGGCCCTCCAACTCTTGCTAGCCACCCCTTCCAAGGGGTGTGGACTTCAATGCTTTCTTCTCCCTCTCACAAAATACCAGAACTAGGGGACATCCACTCAAACTGTGGACTGGGGGAGTGAGAAGAGACAAAAGAAAATATTTTTCACCCAGTGCATTGTTAGTCTGTGGAATTCCCTGCCACAGGAGGTGGTGATGGCCTCTGGCCTGGATGCCTTCAAAATGGGATTGGACAGATTCCTGGAGGAAAAGACCACCACAGGTTACAAGCCATGATGGAGATGCATCATCTCCAGGCTTAAAACCGGGGTACTTCAAGGACCAGATGCAGGGGAGGGGTATCAGTAGACAGATATCTAGTCTGATGCACCTCTGCATTTGGTGGGGCCACTGTGAGATACAGGAAGCTGGACTAGATGGGCCTTTGGCTTGATCCAGCAAGGCTCTTCTTAGGTTCTTATGTTCTTAACCCTGTGGGGGGAACAGGAGGTGTCAGAGAGCTGGGCAGAAGGGAAGGACCAAGGACAGGAACGGACGAGTCCTTCTTGGGCGGGATAAGGGAGCCTCTCGTCCAACACTCATCCAATAATGATTACTATTATATATTTATTTGCTTTTATCTGTAGCCCATCTTGCTCCTGTTCTATGCTGTTGTTATATACTGTTTACTAGTTATAGTGTTTTTATTTATATACTTGTGCTTATCTGTTATATTGTATTTTACTGTTTATGGTTTGATTCTGTTCAGTTTGTAAACCGCCCAGAGTAGCCATGTAGCTAGATGGAGCAGTATATAAATTAATAAATAAATAAATAAAATAAACACATCGCCAGGCACCTCCTGCGCATAAAAGATCCCACGCACTCATTGGGTCATGGAGGGTTTTTTCCAACCTCCAACAAAGTTTTTTTTAATTAATTAAATAAATAAATGAACGGTATTCAAGGCAGTCATCATGTCACAGTGGAGACCTTCCCTGCTTCAACCACATTGAAGGGGGGTGTGTGTGGCATGAGGGGGAGGCATCCTGTCCCGTCCACCCAAGGCAAATGGAAGGTGCCTGATTTTTTGGGGGGTGGGGTGGGGGGTGGAGGGCGGGCAGGGTGTATGTGGGGGGCTGTTCACCCACCCTCCCATAATATTGCATCTCTTCCCCCCTTCCCTTTCCTGAATACCACTTCCCCACAACCTGTAAACAAACGTGGAGGGGAAAAATAGAGATATATAGATATATAAATAAGACATACGAAGACCTGAAAAAGAGAGAGTAAAACAAGATGTGGGAGAGGGGGAGGCAGGAGAGCCAACGATCCGGATTGATCTGGAAAAGAGGATAAAAAAATCCCCCCGTCTTTTTTTCTGAGTATCCTGCACAAGGTCCCTTGGGTTGAGTTTGCAATAAACCATGGTGGGCCCGGGCCATTTCCAGTCGAGATCTCGGGAAATTCCACCCCCACCAGTGCCCTTTCAGCATCCTCCCAGGGAAAGGGGAAACCAAGAGGCCAAAATATCACATAGAATAAACCCACCCCACCCTGGCACCGCGTTTTAAGCGGCGTCTGCTTCGGTGACAATTTCCACGGACGCTCTCCGTCGCAACCCTGGGGGTGGTGGTGGTTTCTCCACCGGTGGGTCCTCCAGATGTTGCCAGAACTGCAATTCCCAGAAAAGTCTTCCTCCCGAACTGAGCTGGCCAGGATTTCTGGGAGTTGCCGTCCAGGGAACATCTGGAGGGACCCACCGGTGGAGAACCACACTGGGGGGGGGATCCCTCCCAGTTTAAGCCAGAGAGTTCCAGGCCACGGAACCTGAGGCCACTCAGTGGCCATAAGTCTCCCCCAACCCCAACGTGGGATGGAAAGCCTGCGGTTGTATTCTCACTTTCTACCACTGCAAGGAAGAAGCCTTGTTCTCGGAAGGGGGAAATGCAGCCGCCGGTGGTGGTGGTTCAGCACAGCAGGAAAGGCCACGAAATCCGCGGCTTATCAGTCACCGGTGGCTTCATGGGACCCACTGCCATAAATTAAAAAATAAAATCCCCCTAGAAATCGGTGTTTCCAAGGTGTATTAGTGGAAGTGCCCACTAGGGGGAACCAGAGATAATGTTCGTGCTGGCGGGGTTGACTGCTGCCATCAGGTACACCTTGGACTCGGGGCGGCAGGGCTGCAGAGAATCCCCAAAGGAAGGGAGGAAGGAAGGAAGGAGGGAGGTGATGGTGGGTGGAAGGAAGGGAGGAAGGAAGGGAAGAAGGAAGGAAGGAAGGGAAAAGAAAGAAAATGAAGATGGATGGAAGGAAGGAAGGAAGGAAGGAAGGAAGGAAGGAAGGAAGGAAGGAGAAATAAATGAAATGATAATGGATGGGAAGAAGGAAGGAAGGTGCTGATGATGGATAGATGGAAGGAAGGAAGGGTGGAAAGAAAAAGAAAGAAAATGATGATGGATGGAAGGAAGGAAGGAAGGAAGGAAGGAGAAATAAATGAAATGATAATGGATGGGAAGAAGGAAGGAAGGTGCTGATGATGGATAGATGGAAGGAAGGAAGGGTGGAAAGAAAAAGAAAGAAAATGAAGATGGATGGAAGGAAGGAAGGAAGGAAGGAGAAATAAATGAAATGATAATGGATGGGAAGAAGGAAGGAAGGTGCTGATGATGGATAGATGGAAGGAAGGAAGGGTGGAAAGAAAAAGAAAGAAAATGATGATGGATGGAAGGAAGGAAGGAGAAATAAATGAAATGATAATGGATGGGAAGAAGGAAGGAAGGTGCTGATGATGGATAGATGGAAGGAAGGAAGGGTGGAAAGAAAAAGAAAGAAAATGATGATGGATGGAAGGAAGGAAGGAAGGAAGGAAGGAAGGAAGGAAGGAAGGAAGGAAGGAAGGAAGGAAGGAGAAATAAATGAAATGATAATGGATGGGAAGAAGGAAGGAAGGTGCTGATGATGGATAGATGGAAGGAAGGAAGGGTGGAAAGAAAAAGAAAGAAAATGATGATGGATGGAAGGAAAATAGATTGCAGCAAAGAAAGGAAGGCTCTTTTGATGGATGGATGGAAGGAAGGTATACTGTGGAAGGAGGGAGGGAAGGGAGGAAGGGAACCAGAAAATACCAAGGAAGGAAGGAGGGCTTACTAGGTTCCAAAAGCAGAATCATGGAGCATCACCCCTGGCTCTCTGCTGGAGTCAGAGGGAAACGTAGCAAGAGATCAACCAATTTGGAGGGGGGCAGGGGCACCTCGTGGACCAAGCAGCCTGGGCCAGGGCCCCTCCTTTTTGAGGGAGACGTGTATGGCAATGGCACCATTTGGCTAATAATTCCTGGCCGCTCCAGGAACTGAAGGTTTCCCCCTAACCGTCCCCCCACCACCGCTTCTCTCTCTCTGCAAGACTGTTTGGCACTCTGGAATAGTGGATCTCGAGCCCGGGCCACTGGGCCACCTCACCCAAAAATTGCAGGGTGCGTGTGAGAATCCCCCATGCAGGGTGCGTGAGAGAATTCCCCACCACCAACCTGGCTTGGGGTTCTCTCCTGTCCCCTCAATGCCCAAATTGTGGGCGGGGGGGTGGTGGTTGGGAGTGACTGAATGCCCCCCCCGAGATGCTTTGTGGCACACAAGAACCCAGTTTTCCCCTAAGTTTTGCACCAGCCCAGCAGGCCACCACTGGCACGAGGCCGCCTGGGGTAAAGACCTCTGTGCAGCCTCCACCTCGCCCAGACCTCCGTCACCACTTCCCTGCGCGGGACCCGTTCCTTGTCCCTCGGGTCCGTCAGGATGCCCAGCGTTGCTGCAGGAAAGAGATGCTGCGGCCCCCCAAGATGCAGGGCGCAACTGCCGGGCACCAAGAGAGCCGAAGCAGAAGGGGGTGTCGGCCCAGAGGATGGAAACAAGGTCCCCGCCCACTTCAGCATGGCAGTCAAGGCCGCGAGATCCGCGGGTTATCAGTCACCGGTGGCTTCATGGGATCCACTGCCAGAAAATTATAAATAAAATCCACCCCTCACCCCCAGAAATCAGTGTTTCCAAGGTGTATTTCTGGAAGTGACCACTAGAGGGAACCAGAGCATTTGCAATCTCTGAAATTCCTGGCATCCGCTAGTGACACGGGGACTTGGAGCGTGATCCTCCGTGGGTCCCGTGTGCCGACCGCACCTCCTGAATGCGTGCCGAGAAGGGAAACCACCGGATGCAGAACCCGACGGCTGCCGGACTGCTTCCTCCCACCGGCCCGATTCTCCCCGCTACGGCCAGCTGGATTTCACCTCTGTTGCTCCGGACCAAAAGATCCTTTCAACTACACCCCGCCCCCAACGCCTCCTTCTAGCCACCTTATTGAAAAGTGCTCCATGGAAACACCCTTTTCTTGGCAATGCCCCCCACCCCGACTGTGCCAGCGTCCTGCTGCCAGGTGTCTGCACGAGGTTTGGAGGACGCCGGGCAGGGAGACGGGCAGCCGAGGCGTTGATCTGTTCCTCCATGGCTTTGAACTCCCCGTCTGGAGTCGACCCCATGGGGGCCACGCGGTATGCTCCTTCATCCCCCTGGTCTTTGGAGAAGGTCCGTTGGTGAGAACGGCGACGGAGGCGCCTGGTTGTGCCAGAGAGAGACACCATGACTTAGAAGGGCAGAGAGGGAGGCCAGAAGGGCAGCGGGGCCCCCCGCGAATTGGGGTTACGGCGAGATCCAGCAGGCTGACAGCTCTGCCCCCACCACATACACACACGCCACCTGTGTGTGGCCCAGGAAATGGCCTCCGTTGGCTGGGGTGGTGGTGGGCTTGAACCGGTCTCTGCGTCCTCCCGTGGAAACCAGCCCAGCCGTGGCAGTGTCGTTTCCCCTGTTTTTCCAACAGACCCGTCGACCGACCGGCCGCCCTCACTGAGATAAGGAGTCCAGGTGCGGGGCCGGGCGCTGGAGCAGCCAGGAAGCTATTTACATCTCCGATGCCAATCAGGCTGAAATCCGGGACCGTTAAGGACACTTGGCCGGGGGGCGCCCTCGCCTCTGGAGCCCGGCCCAGTCCCACGTGGCCGGCGATTAAAGGCAGCCGCTCTGTGACGCTCCCGGGGAGGGTCAAGTCCACGGAAACAGCTTTCCCGGAACAGCGCAAGGGCTCCTCCTCCTCCTCCTCCTCCTCCTCCGGCTTGGTGGAGGCGGCCACTGGGAAGAAGCCCGTCTCGGCGGACTCAGGCGGGGGTTGCAGGAAGGGCGTCCGGCGGCTGCCGGCGGGGGCCTCCTCGGCTGGGTCGAAGGCACAGTTTGTTTCTGACAGGGTGCCGCACTCGTAGCCGTGGCCGGATTCGCTGGCGCTGCCCAAGCTGCAGGTGGCGCTCTCGATGCTCAGGGGCTCTGCAGGAAGGAGGCAGAGAGCGAGCAAAAGAGAGCGGTGAGCAGGGTCAGATGGGAGGGCCCTGGCCCTGGCTGGAAGATCATCAGCAATCTCAGGAACTCGCTTCTAGCCAGGAGGGCCAGTAGCCACAAATGCCTCCATGCTGAACCTCTGGGGATTTTAGCCACCCCACCCCCAAAATTGTCATTTCCAGTGTCTGTCATCATTTCCGGATAAGAAACAATGGCTCCCTCTCCCCGCCACATACAACGAAGCGGCTAGTTGGACGAAGCATTAGGGCCTTGCATCTCCCATGGAACTAGATGGCTAGTTGGATGAAGTGTTAGGAGAGCTGCAAGGCACAAGGGGCCTTTGCCGTCATGTTGTGTTCTTGTGTTTTTGTATTTTCGTGTTTTATTTTACTTGATTTGGCTTTAATGTTTTTATATGCTCTTCCTCATGGAGCTGTTTCATTTTTTTCCCTTGTTTTCTTTTATTATTGTACGCCTTATATTGTTCACCGCCCTGAGTTCCTTGGGGAAAATTGGGCATTACATAAACATGAATATAAATGAATAAGCACTCAATCTGAATAGGCAGGGAGACTACAAAGCTCCTAGGGCCTTGCATCTCCCATGGAACTAGTTGGCTAGTTGAAGTGTTAGGGGAACTGCAAGGCATGAGGGGCCTTTGCCACCATCTTGAGTTCTTGTGTTTTTGTATTTTCGTATTTTTTTAACTTGATTTGGCTTTAATGTTTTTATACGCTCTTCCTCATGGAACTCTTTCATTTTTTTTAAAAAAATATTGTATACCTTATATTGTTCATTGCCCTGAATTCCTTGAGGAAAATCAGGCGGTACATAAATATAAATATAGTCAACCTGAATAGGCAGGGAGACTGCAAAGCTACTAGGGCCTTGCATCTCCCATGGAACTTCGCCCCACTTCGCCAAATCCTGCAGCTCCATTGTTTCTGGGAGAAGCTGCTGTTTTTCAGCGGGAAGTGGTAACTGACACCTGACAGGAGTTGTTTTTTCCCCAAGCGGTTTTCACTTGCGTGACCATTTTGGCCAAAGCCCCCAAGCTGGGGGGCAAAGGTGGGCGAGAGAGCCTGCAGACTTCTGTGTTGTAGTCCATGCATTCTGAAAAGCTCACGCCTCGTGGGCTAGCGGGGGAAAAGCCCTTCCTGGCGAAATGAAAGGACAGAGACGAAGCCATTCTCTCCTAAAGAAGCAGAAAAGTCTCAATGCAGGGATCCTTCCCACTTTGACGATGCATGCCCTCAATACTACCAATACTACCAGGAGTGACCAGTTCCCCGATATGGACACAGGCCACCTATGGCCACTTGATGGTACCATGGGTAAGCCACTGGGCTTTGGGATGGAAGGGAGGTTCTGGAATGGAGCAAAGCAACTCTCTTGTCGTTCAACTTCATTTTCACAACAGGAATTGTATCGGCCTCAGTGTCAGGAGCTGATTAGAGACTCCCTTTTTAAATCTTGGCATCCACACTGTTCACATGCAATGAGACAATGCTGTATATTTCCTTTTTTTTCAGCACCAACCACTAGGGGTGGGATTTTCTGAATCCATGGACTACAGTGCCCAGAGTTGTGCAGGCCTTGGACCCCCCCCCCCCAAGAAAAACCCTGTGATTCTTCTCTCCTTGGACTTCATGTGGCCAACCTCTGGTTCAAATAAACCAGGCATGTCCAAACTTCAGCCTTGCTGATGTTTTGGACCACAAATCCCAGAATTCTTAGCTTAGATTGCCAATGGCAAAGGACTGTGGGAGTTGTGGTCTAAAACATCTGGAGGGCTGAAGTTTGGACATGCCTGAAATAGTCTTACGTCCTGTTTAGGAGCTACATATGTTCTTATGCTTTGGCACAGAACGAATAGGCTGAGGCTCTTGGTTGATGTTTTTTTGACAGCAAGGGGTGAGTTAGAAGCTACCATGCTGATGTTTTTTTGACAGCAAGGGGTGACTTAGTAGCTACGTGAGAACAACATGAGTGCCGTTCCAAGATCTTGCGAACGACATCTCTCTCTTTCCTTTCCTCACTACCCTTTGGTACCCACAGGCATCCACGCACATAAAATGGGTGGGTGGGTGGGGTGGACAATGAGAGTCCAAGGGGGCGCCTGAAGCTCTCACCTGTGCTGTCCATGGCCAGGTGATCCGGATTGAACCGCGAGTCTATGCAACCTGTGACCGCTGAGATGGGCGGGGAGCCCCGCGAACGGTTGGCGTTCTCCACTTCACCGCCATCTAAAAAATTATCCGCGTAATCCCTATAGGAAGGAGAGGGGACCAAAGAGAAAAAGCACAGAACCATGTAGATTTTTCTGCCTGAACTAACACATTAGCGCTATCCTACCAGCGGTGCAAATGTTTGAACCTACAATTTCCATTAACAAGGGAGTGACCCATCCCAGCTGAAACAAGCGCCTGATGTGAACGGAGGGCAGGGAGGGGAACCACCACTCCGTTGGCAACAACACATCAGACTGCAAAGAAAACCAATATGCCCTGAAATCATACTGAACTGATGCTAAAAGAGAGAGAGGAAAATGGCCATATCTGTGGGATACGGCCCACAGATACGTATCTGTGTATCTCCAGTAAAATGGCCGTATCTGTGGAATCAATACTTATGCACTGCCTGAAAATATTAAATACCACCACCACCACCACCATCTCGTCTCAGAAATATGAATTACCAGGCTGTATTATCAAAACTGGCCACTAGATGGCACCAAAGACTACAGATAGTGTTCCCTTATTGGCAGTTTCTGCCATCTATGGGACAGATCTCCTCCAGATACTGTGGTCCTTCCAAGTACAGCAAGATCGTCTTTGGTGGTTTGGTTTAGTATAAGGCAGCTTCTTACGTTCCTGACCACTCTATGCGGGGCTACTGATGGAATGTCTCAGGGGACTCGGGACCAACAACAACACACACCCCGAACCAAACTGGAGGACTTACTTTTTCCTTCCGAACCGCGTCTGCTGGGTGAAGTAGTCATAGCGCTCTGACTTTTTCCAAATGTAATAATACTCCACGCACTCGCCCACTGACCGAGTGCGGACCTAAGGCCAAAGAGGACACGAGATCGAGTTTAGCAAGGCCACGATTCCCAGGTTGGGCAAGTAGAGGCTTTAACCAGTGCGAACAGAGAGTTCAGAACCCAGAAACCTTTGCAGTTATATAGGTACGGTATGGATAAAATTGGTTGGGTGCTTTTTTTTTTGTGCTTTATCTTTTTCAAGCAATTCCCTGCAATAAAAACATACAGGTACAGGATAGGGCAATGGTTCTCAACCTGGGGGTCCGGACCCCGTTGGGGTTGAGCAACCATTTCACAGGGGTCGCCATGAGCCAGTGGGGAAAAAAAAGGCACAAACGGCTTGGGTCTGGAGGAGGAGGGAGAGAAAGAGTGATTTACAGCTTGATAGGTTGGAGGGGATGTCAGTCAATGGCACCGGAGGCTGCAATTGGCTGAGGGTGCCTGTAGAGGGAAGTCTCTATGGCCCCTGCGGCAGTGGCCGGCCAAAGGGGGCTGGTGGCCTCTTCCAAGCAGGGCAAGGGGGTCAACACAACATGGGGAACTGTAGTAAAGGGTCGCAGCATTAGGAAGGTTGAGAACCACTGGGATAAGGGGGTCCCTGGCTCAACAGTCGTACCTGTGAGAGGCATTTAGGTGTCCTGGTGGACCAACACCTAAGGATGAGGCCGCAGTGTGTTGCAGCTGCCAAAAAAAAAAAAAAAAAGCAAACAGGGACCTAGGATGCAGCCAGAGGGGGAAAAGTATCAAGGTCATGGGAAGTGATTGTACCACTCTAGAAAGCCTGAGTGAGGCCACATTTGGAATAGCGTGTCCAGTTCTGGTCACCGCAATAAAAACAAGACAGAGAGACCCTAGCAAAAGTCCAGAGAAGGGAGACTAAGAGGGTAAAGGTACTGGGAGATAAATCGTACGAAGAAGGGATTAAAAAGCAATAGCAAAGTGTTCTGATTATACACCACCCCGTACCACTTCAATTAGTCTCTGGGCGGTTTACAGTTTTTAATTCCAGTATGCAGGCTACATACACATTGCCCCCCCTCCCTCCAGCAAGCTGGGTCCTCATTTTACCGACTTCGGAAGGATGGAAGGCTGAGTCAACCACGAGCCTGCTACCTGGGATTGAACCCCAGGTCGTGAGCACAGTTTCAGCTACAGGACAGGCATCTAACCACTACGCCACTAGGCATGTTTAGCCTGACAAAGAGAAGACTAAGGGGAGAAATGATAGCAGTCTTCCAATACAGGCATACTCAGTTTATGAATTTAATGCATTCTCCAGGGTGTTTTGTATTGCGAAAAATTTGTAAACCGGGAACACACCGTGTGTGTGTGTGTGTGTGTGTGTGTGTGTGTGTAATGCATCCTGGAGAAACTTGCTTTGGAAAAAAAATTGTAAACTGAGGTACTGTGGGAAAAATGGTTAAACAGAGGGATTATTTTCAATGGATTTCATTTCGCAAATTGAAAATTATGTTAACGGAGGTGTTCATAAACCGAGGTACAGTAGGACCCCCGTATCCACTGATTCATTATCCACTGATTCAGTTATCCATGGTTGGCAGAGGAAAAAATAAATAAATAATTCAGCTGCCTCAAAGCAAGCTACTATCACAAAGAGCAGCTGTAAAGCAAGCTACTTTTGCAAAACAGCAGCTGCAAAGCAAGTAACTATCACAAAACAGCAGCTTTGGGGACATTTTGGTGTTCTCTCTTATCCATGGTTTTCATTATCCATGGGAAGGCATGGAACCAATCCCCAGCATATACCTGGGTCCTACTGTACATCTGTACCTGAAGGCTTGCCACAGGGAAGAGGGCATGGATTTATTCTCCATTGTACCTGAGGGTATGACAAGAACCAATGGGTGGGAACTCATCAGAGGGAGAGCCAGCGTGGAAACGAGGAGAAATTTCCTGATGGTGAGAGCCATTCAACAGTGGAACAGCTTGCTTCCCGATGTTGTGGTGGACCCATCGCTGGAGGTTTTCAAGAAAAGATTGGACAGCCACCTGTCCGGGATGGTATGAGCTCTCCGGCCTTAGGCAGGGGGTTAGGGTTAGGGTCTAGAACACCTCCATGGTTCCTTCCAACCCCACGATGATCCTATCATTCTAACATTCTCCGCAAACAAACTAACAATACTTTTTTAAAAAAGAAACCAATATTTCTTGAAATCAAATCACAACATCTCAAGAGAATCGGCTGGAACATGGGTATTAAATGCCAAAGGTTGTATCCGTGGCTAAAGACTCTGCCAGAAATTCAACTGAGATGGGGCCACCGGACGTCCTTTGAGTGGGCATTCTATGAACAAGGTGATACGAGAAGGCAGGTCAGCCAGAGGGACTCAGCACAACTTCTCAGGATTTTATTATTTATTTACTTTAACTTTTATAGAGTGCAACCATCTAGCCCAGTGGCTATCCTGGGAGGTTTGCAAAACAGTTCTACAACTAGACGTTGCAATTTTAAATAAACCAAGAACAAAACCCTACAGCGAAATAAAGTCCGATAAACCAATGAAAACGATGCGCTAATCAAACGCAAAGTATATCAAATAACAGCTAACCAAAATAAGAAAGGGAAATCACGGTGAGGTGATAACAGGAAGAGAGCGTCATTTGTTAGGTGATTGAACAGACAACAATAAGACAAGCAACGGCTTCTGCACTGAGAATCTCAGATTGCAGGCAGGCATTTATGGGAAGGGGCAGTCCATCGGCTATCCGATGCACTTTAAAAACACCACCGCCACCACCTGGGATGACTTGGTTCCACTCCTGTCTATAGAAGACAGCGGCCTGGAAGCTGCGCTTCAGACTAGCGGTAGCCTCTGAACAGACCCCCAAGGGAAGTTCCAAGGGGAGCATACCGGAGTAGTCAAAAAACCAGAGGCAAATACGGGGTGGATTGCGGTGGCCCAAGCGGCATCCCCACAACACAACAGATTTCCAACTTACGTTCGCGGAGGCAAAGCAGGATGGAAAAGTAGAAACAGGGCGATACTAATGACACGTCCCTACATTGGGATGGGGTGGACTAGATGACCCTTGAGGTCCCTCCTACATTTACAGTTCTGTGTGATGAGGAGTAACACCTACCCTTGACAGGACCTGGGCATTTGACAGAGCTTTCGTATGGTTTGGTTTTTTTTTTTTTTTGTGATCAACGCATACCCGTAAATTCTCTCAGCGTAGTATACCGGCGTTAGTGGGCATATGGCGATGTAGCGTGTAACCCTAACCCATGAATATTTATTGTTCGGTACTTTGAAAATAACCTAAATTAGCATATTCCAATGGGATAACTTGTGGGAGGAGCCAACGTGTATTTATCTATCTCTGTACAAGCCTCTAGGCGTTAGATACAGACATGTCATTATTTAGATTGGGGATAGAGTTACCGCATTTTTCACTCTATAAGATGCACTTCCACCCATAAGCAAGGGGAAATGTCTGTGCTTCTTATAGAGCAAATTCAGCCCTCCGGAACCATAGGCAGCCGCTACGGCAGGTGTTTTAAAAGGATCCTTAATGTTCTGACCTCAGCTGTGGAAGTGCCTAGCCCACACCGCCGCTGACACTACCAGACCCGGAGCAGTATGTATGTGTGACTATTTTTTTTCACGCATGCATACATACCTCTAAAAATTAGGTGAGTCTTATGGTCCAGTGCGTCTTATGGAGCGAAAAACACGGTAGTTAGATACGGCCTGAGTGGTGTATAGATAGTAGTAGGAACTAGTAGAATTTAGTCGAATGTTAGATAAGGGTTATACATTTAGATGTAACTGCAGTTAACCCCAGGATTTCTGAATGAACGTAACATTTGTGTTACAACAAACTACAGTGGTACCTTGTATAAAGGAATTAATTCGTTCCAAATGAAATTCTGTTAAACAAATTTTCCTTTATACAAGCTTCCCATAGGAATGCATTAAAACGGGAGTAATCCCTAATCGCGACCATTTTTATGTTGTACGGAATCGCCCCATAGGCGATTCTGTTAAGCAAATTTTCCCCTATCTCCGGAATTTTTTATTTTGTACAGATTTTATGTTATACAGAATGTTTGTTATACAAGGGTCCACTGTAATCATATCAATTTTTAAAGGTTAAAGCGTGAGACTCCATGATTTTAGAAATACTGTACACTCAGTCCAAATAGAGATTAGGTTAAATGGTGGCAGCGTAAATACCCGTGCATGTGATTGGCACCTGCCAGAGGCTTACCTTGTTGGCTTGAATCAGGTGGAAATTTTTCCCGTGGACCCGAAACCCATGTTCAAAATTCCTGCACTCCTCCTCGCTCCAGGAGCAGAGTTCGTCTGCAAGGAATCCAAACCGAAGGATGTGACTTGTTCGGGAACCCAACAAGGGTTTCCCACTGACGGGTGACTTGGCCAACTCGGCCTGGGGAGCTGGTTTAGATATTTGGGGTCGGTCCCCTGCAGTGTTACAACACGGTGGGAGATTGGAGACCACGCAAGCATCCCCCACTGCTTGGTCGCGCGACCCTCACCCCACAGCCGGCCTCGCAGCCCAGTGGTGGCAATGGATGCCCGCTCCAGTGGGGGAGAGCTTGAGAGGCTTCCTTGAGGCTTTAAGCAGGATGCTAGTCCTCATGGCTAAGGATTATGGGCAGATCGTTAAGAGCCTGTGTTTTCTGTACAGCCCAGACCTGGACCACTTGCATGCCATTAGGGGAATTTAGTTGACTCCGATAAACCAGAGGCGGGAAAACTTCAGTGTTCTCCTCAGTTCTCGCCTGGTCCTCTTAAATGGATCATTTCGCAGACATTGCAGGTGAGACACGTCGGATCCTTCACTACAGCCCTGGTTAAGTGTTACTGCCTGTGTTTTCGCCACATCTCTGTCCACCCCTACCACCAATTGTTTCTCACATGGAAAATTACACCCCTTCAAGAGGGCACCAACGGCCTCCCTGTCAGTGGAGATGGGAGACTTGGATGTCGGGCAGTCGTTCCGGGAGTGAGTCCGAACTTTTGGTCTTTGTTCGCTGGCTGTACGGGGCCTTATAAACACAGCAGGATTTGGTAGTGCAAGGGAAGGGTTTGTCCCTGGTTTTAGATGAAAGGGGAGGGAAAGTAGGATTCTTGAGTCTGAACCCAGGACGGCTCTTATAATGTTTGGACTAAAACACTGCCCGCTACAGCGATCTCAGCGTCACTGACCTTAACGAGTCCCCATGTAAATAACAACTATTATTATCCAGCCTTTAAGGCTTTGTGAACAGCCAGTAGTCCATTAAGACCATCTTCTTCTTTAGATCTATACAAGGCCCTCTCCTCTTTCCACACAGGAAAAGCAATGGCAGAGGGGTCCCCAGCACAAATATCTGAATTCAAGATTCTCACCTCGAATGACCTTCACGTTGAAGCGGAGCCGTCGCAGCGCCTCTTCAGCGTTGAAGTTGCATTTCACCAATTCATACAATGCCTGGGGGGATGAAAGAGAGGCACACAGATCGTGGCTGGTGAGGCAGACGGGGGGCAGCTGAGCAATACAGAGGATGGGGGGGGTGGCAGGGAGGGAGCAGTTGGCCAGGGGTCCGTAAGGGAGATGTCCTCTTTCCTGACAGCGCTCACTTCACTGAGGACGATGGGACAAAGTCAGTTACAAAGGAACTGACCAGAATTCTACTGAGGATGTATGTCAGGATAAGTATAAATGCATTAGCTGCAGCAATGACGGTCAGGATAAGTATAAATGCATCAGCTGCAGCAATGGCAGTCAGAAGTATAAATGCATCAGCTGCAGCAATGGCGGTCAGGATAAGTATAAATGCATCAGCTGCAGCAATGGCGGTCAGGATAAGTATAAATGCATCAGCTGCAGCAATGGCGGTCAGGATAAGTATAAATGCATCAGCTGCAGCAATGGCGGTCAGGATAAGTATAAATGCATCAGCTGCAGCAATGGCGGTCAGGATAAGTATACATGCATCAGCTGCAGCAATGGCAGTCAGAAGTATAAATGCATCAGCTGCAGCAATGGCAGTCAGAAGTATAAATGCATCAGCTGCAGCAATGGCGGTCAGGATAAGTATAAATGCATCAGCTGCAGCAATGGCAGTCAGAAGTATAAATGCATCAGCTGCAGCAATGGCGGTCAGG
This sequence comes from Phrynocephalus forsythii, assembly GCA_029282475.1. Taxonomy (NCBI): domain Eukaryota; kingdom Metazoa; phylum Chordata; class Lepidosauria; order Squamata; family Agamidae; genus Phrynocephalus; species Phrynocephalus forsythii. Next base: position 14,076,369 of record JAPFRF010000018.1, read on the forward strand.
ATAAGTATAAATGCATCAGCTGCAGCAATGGCGGTCAGGATAAATATAAATGCATCAGCTGCAGCAATGGCGGTCAGGATAAGTATAAATGCATCAGCTGCAGCAATGGCGGTCAGGATAAGTATACATGCATCAGCTGCAGCAATGGCGGTCAGGATAAGTATAAATGCATCAGCTGCAGCAATGGCGGTCAGGATAAGTATACATGCATCAGCTGCAGCAATGGCAGTCAGAAGTATAAATGCATCAGCTGCAGCAATGGCAGTCAGAAGTATAAATGCATCAGCTGCAGCAATGGCGGTCAGGATAAGTATAAATGCATCAGCTGCAGCAATGGCGGTCAGGATAAGTATACATGCATCAGCTGCAGCAATGGCAGTCAGAAGTATAAATGCATCAGCTGCAGCAATGGCGGTCAGGATAAGTATAAATGCATCAGCTGCAGCAATGGCGGTCAGGATAAGTATACATGCATCAGCTGCAGCAATGGCAGTCAGAAGTATAAATGCATCAGCTGCAGCAATGGCAGTCAGAAGTATAAATGCATCAGCTGCAGCAATGGCAGTCAGAAGTATAAATGCATCAGCTGCAGCAATGGCGGTCAGAATAAGTATAAATGCATAAATTGCAGCAGAAACTGGCTGTCCATTCACAAGTTGCCCCTTGCATATCCGGCTATGGGCTAGTCACAAATAACCAGGAATGTGTACAGATGTAAAATTTCCAGAAATTTTGCAGCTAGGAAAAAAAAGTTTTCCCTGGATTTTTTTCTGGAAAAAAGCAAGATTTTCAGAAAAATTGAAAAAAAAATGCTACGTTAGCACTTCCCCCCCTTTACAACTTGAAAGTCATTTTGTTACTTTAGGAACATAAAATATGTCTATGGACAACTTGACTTGGCATAAAATTACCACAACTAGCATATTAAAATATAGTGAATCTAAACAAGTATTATAAACAGAATTTACTTTTAAAATAATATTTATTTGTAATTTCAAGAAACAAATGGAGTAAGAATCTCCTGAACGGCTTGCTAGTTTAAATGGAACAAAAAAGCTCTACAAAACAATGTTTAAAAATCCAGTATTAACAATTATTTATACTTCCTCTTCACAGTATTAAATAAAAATGAAATAAAAACCTTGTTCTCATAAAAAGAATTGAAGAGAGGAGAAATGTATATAAGGGAGTGGGACTAAGTTTCAATGATATTTTAAAGAAATGAATGACCCTGTCTTAAAATATTTTATTTATCGTGTTAAAATAAAACATTCCATAATCATTTTTTTTACTTTTTTCAATTTTTCAAAATTTTCAGAAAAAAAAGGCTTCAGGAAAAAAACGAAAAAAACTTTCCCCCAATATTTTCTGTTTTTTTCCCCCAGGCCTTCACATCTCTAGGAATGTGAACATCTACTCATTGACTGATGGCAACTCACTGCAATTATGCAATTACACAGACACAAATCCTCAACAGCACCCGGGCTGCAGAATTCAGTGGTGGAGCGGTGTCAGGATTGGTTTCCAGATGGAAAGATTAGGTTACAAGTTTTCTTGCCCAGGACACTGGATCATCAGACCAGAACCCCTGGGGATTAGGTTCTCAGAAGGGACATAAAATTTAATGTATTCCCCCCTACACACACTGTGCTCACGACCTGGGGTTCAATCCCAGGTAGCAGCCGGCTCATGGTTGACTCAGCCTTCCATCCTTCCGAGGTCAGTAAAATGAGTCCCCAGCTTTGCAGTGGGGGGCGGGGGGCAATGTGTAGCCTGCACACTGTAATTAAACTTGTAAACTGCCCAGAGACTACTCACCCCATTGCAAACTATATGTTGGCCATACCTGCCTTTAGTGAATGATCCCCAACGTACCTGTTCATTATCCTTCACTGACTCTCCTTCCGGAAGACTGGCGTGAGAGACCCCGTCCCACCGCCTCTTGACCGCTCGGTAAAGGAACTCCTCCACTTCTTTCTCAGGCAGCATGTTTGGGTCCCAAAGCAACTGGTCATCGTTCTCATAAACTACGAGGCAAGAGAAGACTGGAGGGTTAGCTTTCAAGCTGGGCAGATCTCGATGATTTCGGCGGGTCGGAAGGGTTGGTTTTCTGCCCCTAGGATGCACAGAACAAAACTATCAAGAAGGAAGGAAGGAAGGAAGGAAGGAAGGAAGGAAGGAAGGAAGGAAGGAAGGAAGGAAGGAAGGAAGGAAGAGAATGGATAGAAAGGAAGGAAGGAAGGAAGGAAGGAAGGAGCTGATGGATGATGATGGAAGGAAGGAAGGAAGGAAGGAAGGAAGGAAGGAAGGAAGGAAGGAAGGAGCTGATGATGGATAGAAAGAGAAGGAAGGAAGGAAGGAAGGAAGGAAGGAAGGAAGGAAGGAGCTGATGATGGATAGAAAGAGAAGGAAGGAAGGAAGGAAGGAAGGAAGGAAGGAGCTGAGGAAGGAAGGAAGGAAGGAAGGAAGGAAGGAAGGAGCTGATGATGGATAGAAAGAGAAGGAAGGAAGGAAGGAAGGAAGGAAGGAAGGAGCTGATGATGGATAGAAAGAGAAGGAAGGAAGGAAGGAAGGAAGGAAGGAGCTGATGATGGATAGAAAGAGAAGGAAGGAAGGAAGGAAGGAAGGAAGGAAGGAAGGAAGGAAGGAAGGAAGGAAGGAAGGAAGGAGCTGATGATGGATAGAAAGAGAAGGAAGGAAGGAAAGGAAGGAAGGAAGGAAGGAAGGAAGGATGATGGATAGCTGAAGATAGAAGAAGGAAGGAAGGAAGGAAGGAAGGAAGGAAGGAAGGAAGGAAGGAAGAAAGAGAAGGATGATGGAAGGAAAGAAGGAAGGAAGGAAGGAAGAAAGGAAGGAAGGAAGGAGCTGATGATGGATAGAAAGAGAAGGAAGGAAGGAAGGAAGGAAGGAAGGAAGGAGCTGATGATGGATAGAAAGAGAAGGAAGGAAGGAAGGAAGGAAGGAAGGAAGGAAGGAGCTGATGATGGATAGAAAGAGAAGGAAGGAAGGAAGGAAGGAAGGAAGGAAGGAAGGAAGGAAGGAAGATGGAAGGAGTCTCCCAGCCTCAATGAGGATGGAAGAAGGAAGGAAGGAAGGAGCTGATGATGGAAGGAGCTGATGATGGAAGGAAGGAAGAAGGAAGGAAGGAAGGAAGGAAGGAAGGAAGGAAGGAAGGAAGGAAGGAGCTGATGATGGATAGAAAAGAGAAGGAAGGAAGGAAGGAAGGAAGGAAGGAGCTGATGATGGATAGAAAAAGAAGGAAGGAAGGAAGGAAGGAAGGAAGGAAGGAAGGAGCTGATGATGGATAGAAAATGAAGGAAGGAAGGAAGGAAGGAAGGAAGGAGCTGATGATGGATAGAAAGAGAAGGGAAAGGAAGGAAGGAAGGAAGGAAGGAAGGAGCTGATGATGGATAGAGAAGGAAGGAAGGAAGGAAGGAAGGAAGGAAGGAAGGAAGGAAGGAAGGAAGGAAGGAGCTGATGATGGATAGAAAGAGAAGGAAGGAAGGAAGGAAGGAAGGAAGGAAGGAAGGAATGAAGGAAGGAAGGAGGAGGGAGGAAGGAATGATGGATAGAAAGAAGGAAGGAAGGAAGGAAGGAAGGAAGGAAGGAAGGAGCTGATGATGGATAGAAAAGAAGGAAGGAAGGAAGGAAGGGAAGGAAGGAAGGCTGAAGGAAGGAAGGAAGGAAGGAAGGAGCTGATGATGGATAGAAAAGAAGGAAGGAAGGAAGGAAGAAGGAAGGAAGGAAGGATGATGGAAGGAAGGAAGGATGATGGAAGAAGGAAGGAAGGAAGGAAGGAAGGAAGGAAGGAAGGAGCTGATGATGGATAGAAAAAGAAGCTGAAGGAAGGAAGGAAGGAAGGAAGGAAGGAAGGAGCTGATGATGGATAGAAAGAAGGAAGGAAGGAAGGAAGGAAGGAGGAAGGAAGGACAGATGATGGGAAGAAAGAAGAAGGAAGGAAGGAAGGACCAAAAAGAAAGGAAGGAAGGAAGGAAAAGATAGATGATGGATAGAAAAGAGGATAGAAAGAAGAAGGAAGGAAGGAAGGAAAAGGAAGGAAGGAGAAAGAGCAGATGATGGATAGAAAAGAAGAACTCCCAGAAGGAAGGAAGGAAGGAAGGAAGGAAGGAGCTGATGATGGATAGAAAGAAGGAAGGAAGGAAGGAAGGAAGGAAGGAAGGAGGAAGGAAGGAAGGAAGGAGAAGGAAGGAAGGAAGGAAGGAAGATGGGGATTGAGAATGATGGATGGAAGAGTGAGAAGGAAGGACTCAAAAGATGATGGATTCTGAATTTCCCACCCAGGAAAGGAAGGAAGGAAGGAAGCTATCTGATGATATCTATCTATCTATCTATCTATCTAAGAAGGAAGGAATCTATCTAAGGATCTATCTAAAAAGGAAGGAAGGAAGGAAGGAAGGTTTAAGCCAGAAAAAAGGTGGGAAAAAAGCTCCCCGGCCCCAATTATCGTTAGAAAGGAAGGAAGGAAGGAAGGAAGGAAGGCTCGGAAGGTCTTCCATTCTGATGGATAGAAAGAGAGGGCCAAAAAGGAAGGATGAGGAAGGAAGAAAAGGAAGGAAGGAAGGAAGGAAGGAAGGAGCTGATGAGGTTGGGTGAATTGATCAAAGGAGGAATTTTACGGTGGAAGGTGTGGGGGGAAGGAGGTCTGTGTGCTTGGATCAGAAGGCCGGAGAAAGGAAGGAAGGAAGGAAGGAGCTGAGATAGAAATCCGAAAATCAAACAAGTCAGTCCGTGGAGTTTTTGAACACTCTCTGAGGAAGGAAGGAATTCCTCCTCCTGGGAAGGAAGCTCGGATGATGGAAGGACAAGAGAAGGAAGGAAGGAAGGAAGCCCTGAAAGGAAGGAAGGAGCTGATGATGGATAGAGAAGAAGAGAAGGAAGGAAGGAAGGAAGGAAGGAAGGAGCTGATGATGGATAGAAAGAGAAGGAAGGAAGGAAGGAAGGAAGGAGCTGATGATGGATAGAAAGAAAGGAAGGAAGGAAGGAAGGAAGGAAAGGAAGGAAGAAAGGAAGGAAGGAAGGTCCCCTCCCTCCCCGAGATCCACAGGGGTGAGGGGAAGGAAGGAAGGACTGCCTTTCTGATCCCTCGACTTATGTGGGCTTTGGATTGATGGAAAGAGAAAAAGATTAAAGGAAGGAAGGAAAAAAGGTCAAAAGGAGGAAGGGTACCTTCTCTCTCAGAATGCTTCCGATTTCCCCCACCCGATTTAATGGAAGGAAGGAAGGAAAGGAAGGAAGGAAGATGATGGATAGAGAAGAGAAGGAAGGAAGGAAAGGAAGAAGGAGAAGGAAGGAAGGAAGGAAGGAAGGAAAAAAGAAGGAAGGAAGATGATGGAGAAAGAGAAAGAGAGGAAGGAAGGAAGGAAGGAAGGAAAGGAGCTGATGATGGAAGAAAAGAAGGAAGGAAGGAAGGAAGGAAGGAGCTGATGATGGATAGACCTTTCTCCCCCATGAAGGAAGGAAGGATGGATTTCATGGATTAGAAAGAGAAAGGAAGGAAGGAAGGAAGGAAGGAAGGAAGGAAGGAAGGAGCTGATGATGGATAGAAAGAATGAAGGAGGAAGGAATAAAGGAAGGAAGGAAGGAGCTGATGATGAAGGAAATTTTGATACAAATAAAGAGAGGAAGGAAGGAAGGAAGGAAGGAAGGAAGGAAGGAAGGAAGATTTTGATGATGGAGAGAAAGAGAAGGAAGGAAGGAAGGAAGGAAGGAAGGAGCTGATGATGGAATTTTTTATGAAGGAAGGAAGGAAGGAAGGAAGGAAGGAAGGAGCTGATGATGCATAGAAAGAAGAAAGGAAGGAAGGAAGGGAAACAAAGGAGCTGATGATTCCTCTAGAAAGATTAAATAAAAAGGAAAGGAAGGAAGTTCTCATAAAAAAGATTGAAGAGAAGAAAAGGAAGGAAGGGAAGGAAGGTTTCAAAGGAAGGAAAGGACCCTGGAAGGAAGGAAGGAAGGAAGGAAGGAAAACATTGATGGATAGAAAGAGAAGGAAGGAAGGAAGGAAGGAAAGGAAAGGAAGGAAGGATTTGATGATGGATAGAAAGAGAAGAAGGGAAGGGGGAAGGAAGGAAGGAAGGAGCTGATGATGGATAGAAAGACTGAAGGAAGGAAGGAAGGAAGGAACAGAGCTGATGATGGATAGAAAGAGAAGGAAGGAATGGAAGGAAGGAAGGAGCTGATGATGGATAGAGAGAGAAGGAAGGAAGGAAGGAAGGAAGGAATAAAAGCTAATGATGGATAGAAAGACAAGGAAGCTCCTAAGAAGGACCTGAAGGAAGGAAGGAAGAACGGAATGGTTGACTCATCCTTCTTCAGGGCAGAGTCAGTAAAATGATCCCCAGAAAGAGTGGGGGAAGGCAGAAAAGGAAGCACACAAAGGTAGGAAGGAAAACTGAAGGACTAGAACCCCATTCCAAACTAATGGAGGAAGGAAGGAATGAAGGAAGGACCTGATGATGGATAGAAAGAGACCGGAAGACTGGAAGGAAGGAAGGAAGGAGCTTGATGGATAGAAAGAAGGAAGGAAGGAAGGAAGGAATAAAGGAAGCAAGGAAGATTGGAGGGTTGATGGATAGAAAGAGAAGGAAGGAAGGAAGGAAGGAAGGAAGTTTTCAGGCAGATGATGGATAGAAGACTGTCAGGAAGGAAGGAAGGAAGGAAGGAAGGCTGATGATGGATAGAAAGAGAAGGAAGGAAGGAAGGAAGGAAGGAGCTGATGATGGATAGAAAGAAAGAAGAAGGAAGGAAGGAAGGAAGGAAGGAAGGAAGGAAGGAAGGAAGGAAGGAAGGAAGGAAGGAAGGAAGGAGCTGATGATGGATAGAAAGAGAAGGAAGGAAGGAAGGAAGGAAGGAAGGAAGGAAGGAAGGAAGGAAGGAGCTGATGATGGATAGAAAGAGAAGGAAGGAAGGAATGGAAGGAAGGAAGGAAGGAGCTGATGATGGATAGAAAGAGAAGGAAGGAAGGAAGGAAGGAAGGAGCTGATGATGGATAGAAAGAGAAGGAAGGAAGGAAGGAAGGAAGGAAGGAGCTGATGATGGATAGAAAGAGAAGGAAGGAAGGAAGGAAGGAAGGAAGGAAGGAGCTGATGATGGATAGAAAGAGAAGAAGGAAGGAAGGAAAGAAGGAAGGAAGGAAGGAAGGAAGGAAGGAAGGAAGGAAGGAAGGAAGGAAGGAGCTGATGATGGAAGAAAGAAGAAGGAGGAAGGAGGAAGGAAGGAAGGAAGGAGCTGATGGATGGAAGAGAAGGAAGGAAGGAAGGAAGGAAGAAGGAAGGAAGGAAGGAAGGAAGGAAAGGAAGGAGCTGATAGATGGATAGAAAGGAAGGAAGGAAGGAAGGAAGGAAGGAAGGAAGGAGCTGATGATGGATAGAAAGAGAAGGAAGGAAGGAAGGAAGGAAGGAAGGAAGGAGCTGATGATGGATAGAAAGAGAAGGAAGGAAGGAAGGAAGGAAGGAAGGAAGGAAGGAGGAGGAGCTGATGATGGAAGGAAGGAAGGAAGGAGCTGATGATGGAAGGAAGAAGGAAGGAGGAAGGAAAGAAGGAAGGAAGGAAGGAAGGAAGGAAGGAAGGCTGAATGGATAGAAAGAGAAGGAAGGAAGGAAAGAAGGAAGGAAGGAAGGAAGGAATGGGAAGGAAGGAAGGAAGGAAGGAAGGAGCTGATGATGGATAGAAAGAAGAAGGAAGGAAGGAAGGAAGGAAGGAAGGAAGGAGCTGATGATGGATAGAAAAGAAGAAGGAAGGAAGGAAGGAAGGAAGGAAGGAAGGAAGAGAAGGAAGGAAGGAAGGAAGGAAGGAAGGAAGGAAGGAGCTGAAGATAGAAAGGAAGGAAGGAAGGAAGGAAGGAAGGAAGGAAGGAGCTGATGATGGATAGAAAGAGAAGGAAGGAAGGAAGGAAGGAAGGAAGGAAGGAAGGAAGGAAGGAAGCTGATGATGGATGGATAGAGAAAGAAGGAAGGAAGGAAGGAAGGAAGGAAGGAAGGAAGGAGCTGATGATGGATAGAAAGAGAAGGAAGGAAGGAAGGAAGGAAGGAAGGAAGGAGCTGATGGATAGAAAGAGAGAAGGAAGGAAGGAAGGAAGGAAGGAAGGAAGGAAGGAAGGAAGGAAGGAAGGAAGGAAGGAGCTGATGATGGATAGAAAGAGAAGGAAGGAAGGAAGGAAGGAAGGAAGGAAGGAAGGAAGGAAGGAGCTGATGATGGATAGAAAGAGAAGGAAGGAAGGATGGAAGGAAGGAAGGAAGGAGCTGATGATGGATAGAAAGAGAAGGAAGGAAGGAAGGAAGGAAGGAAGGAAGGAAGGAAGGAGCTGATGATGGATAGAAAGAGAAGGAAGGAAGGAAGGAAGGAAGGAGCTGATGATGGATAGGAAGGAGCTGATGATGGAAGAAAAGAAGAAGGAAGGAAGGAAGGAAGGAAGGAAGGAAGGAAGGAAGGAAGGAAGGAAGGAGCTGATGATGGATAGAAAGAGAAGGAAGGAAGGAAGGAAGGAAGGAAGGAAGGAAGGAGCTGATGATGGATAGAAAAGAAGGAAGGAAGGAAGGAAGGAAGGAAGGAAGGAAGGAAGGAGCTGATGATGGATAGAGGAAGGAAGGAGAGAAATAGAAAGGGAGACTGGAAAGAAAGGAAGGGAGGGAGGAAAGGCAGAGAGATTTTATTATGTATTTTGTTAAATTGGATTTTATTGCTTACTGCTTATTTGCTACTTTTATGCTTGCTTATGGGTTTGTTTGTTTTTGTACATGCCTTGATTTGTCTTTGTACAAGCTGACAGCTTTTAAATGCTAAATAAAATAAAGTAAAGAGACCGGAAGGGAAATGAGTAAAAGAAAGAAAGAAAGAAAGAAAGAAAGAAAGAAAGAAAGAAAGAAAGAAAGAAAGAAAGAAAGAAAGAAAGAAAGAAAGAAAGAAATAGAAGTGGCTAGTTAGTTCCCTTCCAGTCTTCATAAAGGACATCTCTTCCCTGCCAAAGAGACACTGAACAACGTGAAGAGGATGAAACCTCCCACTTCCGATGGGAAAACAGCATCTCCCACCTTTCTCGCTGTGCCGGTTCAAGTGCAGGAATGGAACAGCTGCCTGGTACTGAGGTCCGACCATGATCTCCTGGGAATCCAAGAACAAACATTGTTTTCAAGGGAGAGACAGCAGGATCTGGGACATTTGAGATTCTCCAAGTGCAATCTTTAGAGCCTGTTTCCCATGGAATTCCTAGCGCGGCTCTTCCCATAACCCGTCTCCCTTCCGATGTGCCGGAGCACAACTCCTATCATCCACAGCCTAGGGCAGTGGTGTCCAAACTTTGGCCCTCCAGATGTTTTGGACCACAACTCCAATAGTCCTTTGTCATTGGCAATACATGCTTGGAATTCTGGGAGTTGTGGTCCAAAACATCTGGAGGGCTGAAGTTTGGACACTCCTGGCATAGGGAATAATAGAATCTCTTTCCCCTCACCCACCCACCCCGGAGAATGTAGCTGGAGACACCCCAAAAGGCTCCTTGAGAACAAACGCTTTCAAGGTGAGAAAACCAGACTAGCTCTGGGTTGCTCTTCTCACAAACAGGAAATCGTCCACGTAGGGTCTCCGGTCTGTTCATCCTGCCTGGCAGCTGTGCCGTTGTATGACCATACCGGGTGGGGGAATAGTAAAAACCACCTTACAACAGGATTACCCAGTGTGTGGTTAGTCTGTGGAATTCCCTGCCACAGGAGGTGGGGACGGCATCTGGCCTGGATGCCTTCAAAAAGGGGATGGGACAGATTCCTGGAGGAAAAGTCCATCATCCCAGGTGACAAACCATGATGGAGATGTGTCAACTCCAAGCTTAAAACTGGGGCACTTCAAGGGCCAGATGCAGGGGAGTGGATTATCAGGAGACAGAGATTGAGTCTTGTGCGCTCCCGGGCACATTTGGTGGGGCCACAATGTGAGATCCAGGAAGCTGGAGTAGATGGGCCCTTCTTGGCCTGATCCAGCACGATGGCTCTTCTTGAGGTTCTTATGATTTGGGCCTTGGTCTTTGATGCAGGGGAATGATCAGCCCTGCCGGGGGCCTCCCCGCTCCTAGCCTTACCTTCTTGCAGTCGTTGGGAGGGAGGGAGTCTTCCTCGGAGTCCTCAGCCGAGAAGGAAGCACAGGGGGACGAGCAGGGGCCCTTGTCCTCGTCAGCAAGGAAATTCGCTGTTGGAAAACATAAAATCAAAACTCGGTTTCTTGTTTCAGATTTTCTTTGAGCAAAATGTAGGCTAAATTCTTTCCTTGAATACAGAAATAATTTCTTTTCTCTCTCTCTCTCTCTCTCTCTCTCTCTCTCTCTCTCTCTAAGGACAAGTAACACTCTAACTTGCTTCTTTGCTTACATGACTTCGTTTAGTTACCAACCTTACATATTACTGGGAGGTTTATGTGAATCAAATTCATGTGCGCTGCTTATATATAACGCCTGATAGCATTAAAACCCTGGGTGGTTTACAAGGAACTATCCAGGCTACACATGGCCACACTTACAGCCCCTCTGACTCGGGAAAAGATCCGACGCGTCATGGGAAGTGACGGAAGGCGTTAAATCGTCCGCGGAAGACTGGGTCTCTTCTTCCTCTTTGCCGGAGAGCAGATCCTTGGCAATTTGTTCCTTTGGTCCCCCCAAAGAACACGGAACGGCGACAGGGGAGGATGGGGGAGAGAAAGAGAGATTTTAATATAGCAGATTCCCCCATAAAACACAAGGTGATCCATGTCCTCGGTTTCAATTAAAGTAATACAGTGGTGCCTCGACTTACGAATTTAATCCATTCCAAATGCATGCTCTTAAGTCGAACTACTCTTAAGTTGGGATACCTAGCTAAAAAATTGAAAAAAAAAAAAAGTTAAAAAATCAAAAAATTGAAAAAATATTTGTTAAGTCGAGCAGACCATATCTAAAATTTGTAAGGCAGCAGTTAAAATGCCAACAGTTTCCCACTCTTACGTCAAATTGTTCTTAAGTTGAGCTGCTCTTTAGTCGGGGTACCACTGCATCTTGGTTTATGAGCACAATCCATTCCAGAAACACGCTTGTGAACCAAAATCCTTACCTATCAAAGCAAATTTCCCCATAAGAAATCATGGAAAGCGAAGTAAGGCAAAGCAAAGTGTTCTGCTTATATACCGCCCCAAACCACTTCAAGTAGTCTCTGGGCGGTGTACAGTTTTTAATTACAGTACACAGGCTACACATTGACACCCCCCCCGCACGCTGGGTACTCATTTTACCGACCTCGGAAGGATGGAAGGCTGAGTCAACCATGAGCCGGCTACCTGGGACTGAACCCCTAGTTCGTGAGCAGTTTTAGCTGCAGGACAGGCATTTAACCACTGCACCATAGGGCTCAAACTCAGACGACTTGTTCTGGGGTCCCACAGACCGCATACTGTACTTGCAAAATACCAAAACCCACAAAAGAAGTTGGCTAGAAGTCCACATCCACACCATGGTTTTTTAAAAAATCTTTCACTTTCTTTCCTCTTCTAATCCCTTTATTGATCCTTTCGCTGATTGTTGCACTGTGTTTTATCTGGTTGTTTCAACCCATATTGTTAACCGCCCAGAGTTCCCTGGGAAGACGGGCAGTATAAAAATAAATAAAATTAAATTAAATAAATTATTATTTTAAAACAGCTGGGGACTATTGGGTCATGTATGAGTCAACCACCTTATAAACACATGGAGGGCGGACTTCTTGTCAGATCTCCACATTTTTCCAGGGCGTGTGGGAGACGGGCGCCTTGCGGAACTCCCTGACAAGGGAAATTTGCTCTCAACCCTCTCACAGAGGGACCTCCTCTCTTGGGAGGGAGGCAGCGGGTCACTTTGATAAGTCTCTGAGTTTTTACGTGCACACTACCTGCATCCATTGTGATCCTTGTTCTTCTCTTCTAAGCCACCAGGACCCGGGTATCAGCGCTTTTGTGACCCCCCAGGTCTGTTGTCATCTTCAATCTCCCTAAACTACCAAAGCCACCCTGAGCGTTGTGACTGTCGCACCATGATGCAAAATGGGTTTAACCTATAAATATAGAAACCACCGCAAGGTAGATAAAGCATGTCCAAACTTCGGCCGTCCAGATGTTTTGGACCACAACTCCCACAGTCCTTTGTCATTGGCCATCAAAGCTTAGAATTCTGGGAGTTGTGCTCCAAAACATCAGGAGGGCCAACGTTTGGACACGCCTGCCCTAACCATTTCCAAAGCGAGCTGTCCTGCTCCTAATTCCCTCTCTATGTGGGAAATAGGGCACCCTATTCATGGTGCACCTTTAAGAGACCGAGTGCCCAAACTGCGATTCAAAACCCACTAATTTTTTGCAAAGTGCCAAGACGGCAATGTAACCTGAATCCAGTTGGCTGTGAAGGGACCATGTCGGGTGCCCACAGGAAGGGCTCTGAGGGCCACCTCTGGCTCACGGGCCATAGGTTCGCCAACACTGCTATAACGTCCAGAACATGGCCCAAACAGCCCAAAAAACTCACAACAACTATCAGATCCCGGCTGTGAACTATCAGATCCCAGCCTTTGGGAATATAACATAAGAACCTAAGAAGAGCCCTGTTGGATCAGGCCAAAGGCCCATCTAGTCCAGCTTCCTGGTATCTCCCAGTGGCCCCACCAGATGCCTCTGGGAGCGCACGAGACTCGATCTCTGTCTCCTGATAGTCCACTCCAATGCCTCTGGCTCTTGAAGGACCCCGGTTTTAAGCCTGGAGATGACACACATCTCCATCATGGTTTGTCACTTGGGATGATGGACTTCTCCTCCAGGAATCTGTCCCAACCCCTTTTTGAAGGCATCCAGGCCAGATGCCATCCCTACCTCCTGTGGTAGGGAGTTCCACAGGCTAACCCATGTCCATGGCAAGCGAGAATACAGTGAAGACTAGGCTCTTTCAAAAGACAGGGCAGCGACCTTGAGATCTGCAGGGCGCAGATACCCAGGGACGTGGGTGGCCTCAGACCGGCCCTTACCTTATCCAGCGTCATGTCTGGAAGGTTGGGGGCCGCGCTGGCGCTCTCGCTCTCCTGCTCAGAGACGGGGTCGGAGGCCTCGTAGCCATAGAGGGCCAGCAGCTCCTCAAACGGCATGTCGCTGCTCTGAGGAAATAGGCAAACGAGACGGTGTTAGGCGTAGAGAGCTCCTCGCATCCAGCCAGCGAAGTACTGGATCCACTTAGTTCAGCACCATCCACCATCCACTGGGCTCCTTGTTCTAGGGCAGGCATGTCCAAACTTCGGCCCTCCTGATGTTTTGGACCACAACTCTCAGAATTCTAAGCTTAGATTGCCAAAGGCAAAGGACTGTGGGAGTTGCGGTCCAAAACATCTGGAGGGCTGAATTTTCGACATGCCTGTTCTAGGGGTAAGAACATACGAACCGAAGAAGAGTCCTGCTGCTGGATCAGGCCAAAGGCGCATCTAATCCAGCTCCCTGGACCTCACAGTGGCCCCACCAGATGCCTCTGGGAGCGCACGAGACTAGATCTCTGTCTCCTGATAGTCCACTCCCCTCCATCTGGCCCTTGAAGGACCCCGATTTTAAGCCTGGAGATGACACATCTCCATCATGGTTTGTCACCTGGGATGGACTTTTCCTCCAGGAATGTGTCCAGTCCCCTTTTGAAGGCATTCAGGCCAGATGCCATCACCCCATCCTGTGGCAGGGAGTTCCACAGACTAACAAGGAGCTCAGAAGAGCAGGGTGGAACCTAAGTGTTTGGAGGGGCCTCTAAAGGCATCAAGCCCGACCTTTTACTCAAAGCAGGGACCCAGATCTAAGCTGACCATACGGAGGGTGGTCCAAATTTATCTTGAAGGCCTCTACAGCATTGACGCCCTCCCCACCTTCCTTGGAGGTCATGAGTTCTGTTGACGTTCTGCTGTAACAGAGAAGCCCCCCCTCCAACACACACACTCAAAACTGGCTTCCAGTCGCGCCCCACACTCGGGGGATTGACTGAGCACTTGAAATTAAAACTCAAGCAGGTTTTTCATGGAAAGGGGACGGACCAGCCCACTAATCCTGGCATTTAAGAAGCTGTTAAAAACTTGGCTCTATACGTTCGGCGATCAAGGAGGTAGAGTTATTTTATAAGTAGCTGTTATGAGCTGGTTTGTCTGCCTGCTTTTCACCATCTTGCCTTAGTAATGTGTTTGTATTATTAGCTTTTTAAATTTTGGTTCAACTGATGGTTGTTGGGTTTGTTTTGGTTCTTTACATCATATTGTGGAACCGATTAATTTTTTCCTCTGTATGTTGTTGTACAGTGGACCCTCGGATAAGAAATGGTTTGTATAACATAAAATCTGTCCAACATAAAAAATTCCGGAGATAGGGGAAATTAGCCCCTATGGGGCGAATCCATACGACATAAAATTGGTCGCGATGAGGGATAACTCTGTTTTCAATGTATTCCTATGAGAAATTTGTATAAAGGAAAATTTGTTTAACATAATTTCATTTGGAACGAATGAATTCCTTTAAACAAGGTACGCTATTCCTTCTGAACCACCCTGAGTTCCCATCTGGGAAAATCTGGCGGTATATAAAAATAAAAATAAATAAAATAAAATAAATAAACATTAGGAGGAACTTCCTGATGGTTAGAGCTGTTTGGCAGTGGAATAATCTGCTGCCCCAAAGGAGGGTGGTGGAGTCTCCTTCTTTGGAGGAGAGGCTGGATGGCCACCTGCCGGAAATACTGTGATGGGGGTTCCTGCATGGCAGGGGGTCGGACCGGATGGCCCTTGGAGGTCTCTTCCAACTCTAGGGTTCTATGGCTGCCTTACCTGGGAGTCATGGAAGCTTTTGTCTAGGTCTTCGAATGCCTTGCCTTTCCCTTGTTCCGGTTCCTGCTCCTCGTCCTCCTCCACCTCGTCCGCCTCTTCCCGCACGACGCCGTAGTTGCGGGACAGGATCTCGGCGAGGTTGAAGCGGTGGTCAGCTGAGCCCATAGACACCACTGCAGGGGCGGAAGGGGCGGGGGGTGAAAACAGGGGACTCCCCACCCGGAGGACTCCTCCTCCTCCTCCTCCTCCTCCATGTACATAAGAACAGCCTTGCTGGAACAGGCCACAGGCCCATCGAGTCCAGCGTTCTGCCTCACACAGCGGCTGTCACCCTTTGCTTCAGGTTATTCCCAAGCAGATGTCTTCACCTGCTTACGATTCCCCACAAATGGCACTGAGAGATCTCCTGCCTCTCTCTCTCCAACCAGGAGGTTGTCCTTCTTTGGCATCCAACGTGAGAGCCATGGAGAGACCCTTGTTTTCCATGAACTTGTCCAAATCCTTTCATAAAGCTCTCAAGGCTGACCACTGTCACTACTTCTTCTGGCAGGGAGTTCCACAGACTAGTGATCCTCTGGGCGAAAAAGGACTCTCTCTTATTTGCTTGAGATCTAACGCCCAAAAGTTTCATGGAGTGCGTTCCCTGGTTCTAGTGTTGTGCAATAGGGAAAACAGTTTTTCCTTATCTACTTTGTCCCACCCCGTGTATGATTTTATAAACTTCAACCAGGTCCCCTCTTAAGAGCGAAGAGGCCCAGCCTTTACAGCCTCAGAGGGTAATAAGGAAGGTGTTCCAGTCCCCGAATCATTCTGGTCGCCCTTTTCCTCTGCCCTTTTTCCATTTCCATAATATCCTTCTGGAGGGATGGGGTGACCAGAACTGGACACAATACTCCAGATGGCGCCTCACCATAGATTTATAAAGAGGCAAAAGGACACTTGCTGACTTATTTTCTATACTCTTCCTAATGATCCCTAGCATGGAGTTTGCTTTTTTCACTGCTGTGGCATGCTGGGTTGACACCTTCCTTGAGCTGTCCACCAGGACACCAAGGGCCCTTTCCTGGTATTCCCTGGTCGGAGGGGGAACACTCACAGCCCATTTTAGGCCGCATTGAGAACGCAACAGGTTTGGGAAGGACGCTTCCAGGGGTCGACAGGGACCCTCCTGGGCGGGTGCTTGTGGACTGATGAAAGGATTTCAACATTGCCTTTCATGGCGCCTGTCCTTCGCTCAAGGGACTACAAGACATGCATCTATGCAACACATGACACCGTGACAAAACCAGAGATCAAAACGACATCCCTTTCCCTATAGCAAGGGGAAGTTACTGGTGGTTCAAAATATTGCATCTAATTGTTTAAACACATAAGAACCGAAGAACCGAAGAAGAGTCCTGCTGGATCAGGCAAAAGGCCCATCTAGTCCAGCTTCCTGGATCTCCCAGTGGCCCCACCAGATGCGTCTGGGAGCGCATGAGACTAGATATCTGTCTCCTGATAGCCCACTCCCTCTGCATCTGGCCCTTGAAGGACCCTGGTTTTAAGCCTGGAGATTACACATCTCCATCATGGTTTGTCACCTGGGATGGACTTTTCCTCCAGGGATCTGTCCCGTCTCCTTTTGAAGGCATCCAGGCCAGATGCCATCACCACATCCTGCACGTGCATGTGCACGTGCGCGCGCGCGCGCACACACACACACACACCCAATTAAGAAGTTTCTTAAAGATGGACAGGGTTGGGATTTTCCGGATGTTTTGGGTAATTTTCCATTCTGGGAGTTCCACCGGATGAGCAGCCATCTTAATAGGGGCTCCGTGTGTCTCTCCCGGAAGAACGGATTGAACTGGGTTAGCTCTGTCATTGTTTCCTGTTTCTCCCCCAGTGTGCGCCGGGAGCTTCCTTTCTGGTCATGAAAAGAGGTGAAACAAGGCCCAGCTCATCCCCAACACCTTCCAGCCAAGGCAGGCATGTCCAAACTCCAGCCCTCCAGGTGTTTCAGACCGCAACTCCCACAGTCCTTTGTCATTGGTAATCTAAGCTTAGAATTCTGGGAGTTGTGGTCCAAAACATCAGGAGGGCCGAAGTTTGGACATGCTTGAGCTAAGTCCTTTTCTTCTTAGGTGATTCACATTTGTCAGTAAGGTTTCTGCCGGGCAGGAAGAAACTCCCGTAGCAGAGAATGACCGGTGCTGGTGGTCACCCATGAAAATCCAGAAGTCCCACTCTTTACCCATCACTACTGACCTTCAAGAGAGCTCTTAATTATGTGTTTCTAATTAATGGATGAATGTAGCTGGGGATGCTTTGGACCCCAATTCCCAGAATGCCAAGCCTATATTGCTAATGACAAAGGACTGACTTGTGGTCCAAAACATCTGGAGGGCCAGTGTTTGGACACCCCTGCCCTAAGGCCTTGCCTGGATTAAAGTGGGCACACACATATTTTGATGGCCTCGCCCTAGCGAGGCAGAACAAGGAGAGAACACAGGTCAAAAGAAAGGGGGCAGAAATAACTAAACAAGGAAGCCTGCTGTGGAACAGACCATAAAAATAAGATTTTGAAAACTCCATACCTGCTGTGGTATGAAGGCTGGGTCTCGCGGGACATAAGTTGCGGGCAGCGTAAGACACGACCCTTGGACTCTGCCTCCCAACTGAGGCCTTCAAAAAAACAAAAAAAGAAGGAAAAAGAGAACACACTCTTATTTTTCTTATTTATTGGAGAGGTAACATATACGAAGGATCATAGTATTGTTGTTCTTAATTTCTGTTTATTGTTTGCTTCTTTTTGTTGTAAACCACCCAGGGTTCCATCCGGAAGACAGGCGGTATATAAGCTCAAATAATAAATAATAATAATAAATAATCAGAACATTGTGGTTTCAACTATCCAGTGCCGGAACATATATTTAAAAAATAACCTCCAGAAATACATATTTCCAAGGCGCATTATCAAAACCAGCCACTAGAGGGAACTAGAGACCATACTCTTTATAAGCTTTGCTACCTCGGAATGGCACACGGAACGAATCATTACTCATTTCTATCAGGAGGACTAGCATTCCTCTTCCCTGCTATAAAATCGTTGGCTTGGCTTCTAATGTAACTCAAAAGCTCCCTCAAACAAACACAGCCCAGCTGTATTTGCTACGATGCCCACCAGACACCTCCTCCCTGCAACCCGTGGCGTAGTTCAAGACCTCCGGAAGGTAAACAGATGTGACATTTTACATTTTACTCCAAACATCCGGCAATGTTTACACGTTTGAATAATCCAATCCACTGAATCTTAACATTTAAAACCAACCCATCACACCACCCAACGCCACTAAAACACCTGTCAAAATGTTATAACATTAAGATGTCAAGAACTTGCATTAAGGCTTCAGGCATTAAAAACACAGGGATACACGGGGCGTGTGTAGAATTTTCATATTTTGTGGACTAAAAAAAAATTGTTTCCCATTCCATCTCCAACCAAACTTCCTGTTCCTGCCCAACTGCTAGCTGGGAACTTTTTTTCTGAACAGGAAGTTAGGTGTATAGTCCAAGAAAAACCTCATTCCTAGTGACCCATAAAAAGGACTGGGTCTTTCAGGACATACGTTCCCAGGCTGCGTAAGACACAACTCTTGGGCTCTTTCTTTCAAACTACGACTCTGAGCTAAAGATGGATTCTCAACCTCCACAAATAACATCATCATTACCACCACAATCATAGAATCATAGAATCCTAGAGTTGGAAGAGACCTCCAAGGGCCATCTAATCCAATCCCCTGCCATGCAGGAACCCCCATCACAGTATTTCCTACAAATGGCCATCTAGCCTCTGCTTAAAAACCTTCTCCAAAGGAGACTCCACTATCCTCCTTGATTATTCCCCTGCTGGACCGTCAGGAAGTTCTTCCTCATGTTCAAATGGAATCTCTTTTCCTATAGTGTGAAACCATTGCCCCAAGTCCTAGTCTCTGAAGCAGGGCAAGGGGGTCACCACAACATGAGGAATGGTATTAAAGTGTTGCAGCATTCGGAAGGTTTGGGAACCTTCTTGGCTTGCACCACCACCAACACAAAGCTCCCACCTTCCCCGTCATCCAACCATGGGTGCTCTTTACAAATCAGCCCATAGATCTGACTTTAAAAAATGGAGTATCTTGAGATATACAACCCTGTTATTCAACAAGCTCTTGCTAATTAAGGCCTGAGAAGCTTAAAAATAAAACATGCCTGTAACTAGGTGCTGAACACGTCACACTTCTTGGTTGCACAAGAGTTAGCGCTCATCACAATCATAAATGAGAAAGTCCGTTTGTCTTCCGGAACTGGCCAACCTCCTCCCATCTCAGCGCACTGTTTTGGGTGGTCCCTGGAGAAGATATCCTTAGATACCCGGCTCTGAACAGACATGTGGCCTTCTTGCCAAGATCATGGTTGGTGTGACTCATGAAGGGCCTGCGATCCATTCGGCCAGTGGTTTCCCAACCATGGGGTCCCATACATTCTTGGACTAAAACTCAAAGACGCTTCCACCGCGAACTGTGCCTGGCTAGGATCTTGCTCAGTTATAGTCCAAGGACATCTGGACCCAAGGTTGGGCGTCAATGCATTAACCCTTTGCTTTGGACATAATTCACATAACTGCATACAACTACCTGAATCAGCTGATACGGGTGGTCTATCTATCTGTCTGTCTACCTATCTGTCTATCTATCTATCCATCCATCCCATCCTTATTTCCTATCTGTCTGTCTCTATCTGTTCCTTCCTTCCTTCCTTCCTTCCATCCATCCATCCATCCATCTATCTTTCTCTTCCTTCCTTATTTCCTATCTATTGATCTGTATCTATTCCTTCCTTCCTTCCATCTATCTATCTATTCCCTCCCTATTTCCAATCTATCTCTTATCTATTCCTTCCTTCCTTCCTTCCTTCCTTCCTTCCTTCCTTCCTTCCTTCCTTCCTTCCTTCCTTCCTTCCTTCCTTCTCTCCTTTCTATTTCTCTCCTTTCTTCCTCTATCCATCATCAGCTCCTTCCTTCCTTCCTTCCTTCCTTCTATCTATCTATCTATCTATCTATCTATCTATCTATCTATCTATCTATCTATCTATCTATCTATCTATCTATCTATCTATCTATCTATCTATCTAATTTAGATACCACACCATCTAGCCAACAGGCTCCTCTTTGAAAAACTTATAGAGGGCCGGACCCACACTTCTTGTTGCTCCGTGTCAAGTTGTTTCTGATTTAACAACCACGCCGAGGTCCTCTCCACTCAAAGCCGTGTCTTCCTTCCCTTTACGGATCCAACCCATGCTCAGTATCTCCTTTTCTTCCCAGCACGATTTCCTCATCCAACTGAGTCTTGTCTTCTCATGATACGCTGCAAGGCCGACAGGTCTGGGTGAGTTACGTTCACTTCTAGAAGGAATTGTTCAGTCGGGAACCCACTTCACACTTGAGCGAACTAAACACTATAAGGTCTGTCGTTGTTGATACGACCCATCCATTTCAATCAATGGGGCTCCTCTAAACATGAGGTGTAGAACTAAGCCAGGGACAGCAAAGAAGAAGAAGGACCATCGTTGATGCCAACTTTGGAAGCACGACCCTTGGCTCATCCTTGTGGTCCATCTTTTCACTGCAGTCTTGAGAAGGCCAGGTGGATATTGTTCACCTTGATCAAATAAACAGTTGACCTTGATAAGATAAAGTGTATAAACTGGGCACAGGGGCGGGAATAGGTACTGGTTTGTTTCCCATGGCTTCAGAGACTAGGACTCGGGGCAATGGTTTCAAACTACAGGAAAAGAGATTCCATTTGAACATTAGGAAGAATTTCATGACAGTGAGAGCTGTTTGGCAATGGAAGATGCTGCCCCAAAGGAGGGTGGTGGAGTCTCCTTCTGTGGATGTTTTTAAGCAGAGGCTGGATGGCCATCTGTCGGAAATATTGTGATGGGGTTCGTGCATGGCAAGGGGTTGGACTGGATGGCCCTTGAGGTCTCTTCCAACTCTAGGATTCTATGATTCTGTAATCTAGAGATGGAATGGTCCTCAGATGGTGGAAGAGAGTGGGATTTGGATCGTCTGGAGATGGTGTGGTCCTCAGACCGGAGGGTGGTGGAGTCTCCTTCTTTGGAGGTTGTTAAGCAGAGGCTGGATGGCCATCTGTCAGGAGTCCTGTGATGGAGATTCCTGCATGGCAGGGGGTTGGACTAGATGGCCCTTGAGGTCTCTTCCAACTCTACGATTCTATATCCTCTTCAACTCTTTATCTACCATTGATTGCACCTTAAGGAACCCCTCGAGAGCAGTGGAGGCATTGAGCGGAACCAGCCGCTGCCTCGTCTTTGAAAATACTCAAATGTTATGGATGACCATTTAACTCCTGGCCTGAAATTTCAACCTGAGAAGCACCATCCCATTTGAACTTCCTATTCCCATGCCATTTGAGGTCTCACGCCACTGAGAGACACAAACCGTTGTAGTCCCACTCCAAGGTCTGGGGAAGCAGACTTGCCCCCCAAAAAGGAGAGCTCACGTTAAAAAATGCGATGACACCACAATACGTCTTTATTTACAGTAGGACCCCAGTATCCACTGGGGATTGGTTCCAAGCCTTCCCGTGGATAATGAAAACCATGGATAAGAGAGAATGCCAAAATGTCCCCAAAACTGCTGTTTTGCGATAGTAACTTGCTTCACAGCTGCTGTTTTGCGATAGTAACTTGGTTTACAGCTGTTCTTTGTGACAGTAGGTTGCTTTGCGGCTGCTGTGGATAACTGAATCAGTGGATAATGAATCAGTGGATACGGGGGTCCTGCTGTATTTTCTTTAGTTTATCCCAGATTTGGATCTATGTCAGATGCAGCACCCGATTCAGTGTGTACAGTAGCGTTGATTGACAACTGAGGCTGAATCCATATCTTATAGTTTGAACATCCTTAACTTTGGGAGAATTTGCGTCCTGGTGACGCCCCCGCGAAACTGGCCCTCTGACCGAGAGAGATCTTTGAGATTTTAAGCTTGATCTTTCTCCCAATCTAATCTTGGAGGCTGGGTTAAAAATTTTCTCAATAAATGTTTAAAATGTTCCACCCCGCGATCCTAAAGTCACCGGCCATCAGTACAGTGGTACCTCGGTTTATGAATGCCTCGGTTAAAGAAAAACATGGGTACGGAAAAGAAATGATCGGAAATGAGGATACCTCGGTTGAAGGAAAATTTTCAATGGAATGCCCCAGTCTATTTTTTTTCATAAGGCATTAAAAGTTGATGTGTGTTGTTCACACAACAAAAAGAACGGGGATGCCTCGATTTCAGAAAATTTTAAATGGAATGGCCGTTTGCCTTTTTTCCCTGACCTCTGGAACAAATTAATTGGTTTTCAATGCATTCCTATGGGAAACCTTATTTCGGTTTACAGATTTTTCGCAATATAAAACAGCTCAGAGAATGAATTAATGACTTAAACCAAGGTGCCGTTGTACTTCTCTTCTGGGAAATGATGCAAAGTTTAACTATTATCAATCTATGTGTCCCCCTCCACACACAATACCCTGGGTTTTTAAAGGGGTTCCCTAAAACCCACTACTCCTGCCTGCTTTAAGTAATAAAATTATATGCGGAGAACATATATACACACACTTTTATTTAATAGATACACTGTAATGCTAAAACTTTACACAAGTATGTAGTAAATTAAATCATTTGTAGCTTTTTCAACAATTGGATTATAATTATGTTTCATTTTTACTGGTCCCGGTATGTTTTTCCTATGTGAAAAAGTTGATGGGTCAAATAGACATCTTTGTTGTGGCATTTTTAATAAACAAAGTTTTTAAGGACTCCTTTTTGGTTTTGTTTCTCAAAGCACTCCCCCCCCAGAAAAAAAACAACTTTAAATTTCCCTTTATTATTGGATGAAAAACAATTATGAAAAGCCTATCCAGGAGTCTTTCTGCTCAAATTTTAAAAAATGATTCCAACAGGCAATTTTAAAAGTGCTTTTAATGACTAACCAAGGAAATGTAACAGAGGGAGCCTACCCGATTTTCCTGTGGCAGGGAGTTCTGCAAACCGCCGTGCTGCTACAAAGAGAGCCCTACACGTATAAGTCCTTAAAGCAGGGGTGGGGAGCCTTCGGCCCTCCAGGTGCTTTGGACCCCCCCATCTCCCACAGTCCTTTATCCTAGACACAGTGGTTCTCCACCGGTGGGTCCCCAGATGCTCCTGGAACTGCAACTCCCAGAAGTCTTCCTCACTAGCTGAGCTGGCCAGGATTTCTGGGAGTTGCAGTTCCAGGAGCATCTAGGGACCGACAGGTTGAGAAAGTGCTCTCCTAGGCAATACAGGGGATTCTGGGAGTTGCGGTCCGAAACATCTAGAGCAGGCATGTCCAAACTTCAGCCCTCCAGATGTTTTGGACCACAACTCCCACAGTCCTTTGTCACTGGCAATCTAAGCTTAGAATTCTGGGAGTTGTGGTGCAAAACATCAGGAAGGCCGAATTTTGGACATGCCTGATCTAGAGGGCCGAAGTTTTCCCGACCCCTGGCTTAAACCCTCCTCAATGCTGTCCCCCAACCCAGAATAACATAATATGGGGTCACGCTGGGAGGATGCCTTGAGTTTTCCCCCTTCCGCCCCTAAATCTCAGCTACCCCGAAAAATTCCAGCTGTGCCCCCCTCTCCAAAAACCTCAAAATCAGTAGTTCTCCACCGGTGGGTCCCCAGATGTTCCTGGACTGCAACTCCCAGAAGCCTCCACCCCTCACTGTGCTGGAACGGGGTTTCTGGGAGTTGCAGTCCAGGAACATCTGGGGACCCACCGGTGGAGAAACCACTGCTCTAAATTCTCTCCAATTTTAAAAACATCCTACCAACCCCCAACCCCCAATCGCTTCATCTGCATCACTTCCACCCCCAAAATCCGAGGGGAGGGAAACAAAACGGGGCACCCTTGCACACGCTGCCGGACTCTGAGTCCCATCAGCCACAGCCACGAGGGCCAGATGTCTCAGTGTCAAGGAGAGCCACGGGTGGCCTGGCCAGCCTTCCTTTTGAGCTCCGCCCCCTTCAGAAACGTTGCCAACGTCCATCTCCACCCAATTCCTGATTCCAGGCAGAGCCCCACATCCCCTAAATATTTCTGTCCCCGCCAAAAAAGACTCCTATGCCCATTGCTGAGCAAACCCATATCCCATGCCCCACAGCCATTAGTAAACACCAAAGTGTCCCATCTGCTTTGGAACCCCTAACTCTTTGCTGATGCTTTTTAAGGAACGCCTGAAACATCCAGCTGCACCCCTAAACCAGTGTTTTTCAACCACTGTTAACTGCCTTTGCTGATGCTTTATATTAGTCAATATAGGCACAGAGTTAAATTTTTTTAACATTTTCTAATGGTGGTGTGCCTCGTGATTTTTTTCATGAAACAAGTGTGCCTTTGCCCAAAAAAGGTTGAAAAACACTGCCCTAAACCACCCTTTATCCCTTCTCTGGGGGATCAGGCCTAACCCTGCACCCCAAATCAATGCCCCTATAAAGAACCCACCACTGTTGCCGTGCACCCCGACATCAACCCTGAGCTCTCCTCCCAAAGAGAAAAGCTTCAGTCACTCTGCGGGGACCCCTCCGGCACCCCAAAGTTGTGTCTTACTCCGGCCAGGTCTGGGGAAGTCTCAACAGCCACAGGGTCACCGCCCCATGTGCATCCCCCAAATCCCTTCATGCACAAGCTGCACCCCTCAAATGCACAAGCTGCACCCCAAAAATGCACAAGCTGCATTCTCAAAATACACAAGCTGCACCCGTAAAATACACAAGCTTCACCTCCAAAATACACAAACTGCACCCCTAAAATAAACAAACTGCACCCCAAAGTACACAAGCTGCATCCTCAAAATACACAAGCTGCACCCCCAAAATACACAAGCTGCATCCTCAAAATACACAAGCTGCACCCATAAAATACACAAGCTTCACCTGCAAAATACACAAACTGCACCCCTAAAAAACAAACTGCACCCCAAAGTACACAAGCTGCACCTGCCAAATACACAAACTGCAGCGCAAAATGCACAAGCAGCACCCCCAAAATAAACAAACTGCACCCCAAAGTACACAAGCTGCACCCCCAAAATACACAAACTGCAGCGCAAAATGCACAAGCTGCACCCCTAAAATACACAAACTGCACCGCTAAAATACACAAACTGCACCCCTAAAATACACAAACTGCACCCCCAAAATGCACAAACTGCACCCCCCCACACACACAGAGAGAGACACATCAAAAATAAGGTCCCTCCAGATGCCCTCGCTGGAACCCCACTTCTTCAAGATTGGGTCCCCCCCAACTTCAGAAAGGGGGGGAGGCACCCTCATTTGCACCCTTGGGGGGCAACCCCCAAAGGAACCCCCTGCACCCCCAAAAATGCAAAACCCGCCCCCCACCTTGGTGTGCCCCCCATTTGTCTTCTATGGGGAGGGAAGGGGGGCGAAGACGGGGAAAGCCCCCCCCTTTTTGGCTCGGGTGCTGCCCCCCCCTCCATTGACACACACACACACACACTCACCTCCGCCATAGCCCGAGAGTGCGAGCGGCCGGCGCGGGTGGAGGGGAGGGGGGGGACGGCCCGGTGGAAGGAGAACCCCGGATGTGGAGGCGCCCGCCGATTGGCTGCTCCGCCCGGGAGTCGCGGGGAGGGGAGGGGGAGGGGGGCACGAGGGGGTGGGAGGGGAGGGGGAAGGGGAAGGGGAGGGGGGGGGAGGGGAGGAGGAGGAGGAGGGGGGAGGGGAGGGGCCGACGGGACGGTGGGGGGCGCCGAGGGGGCGGTCTCCTGTGGGGTAGGAGGGAGCCCTGAGGGGGAAAGTGAGGGGAGAATCTGTGGGGCAGGTGAGAGCCCTGAGGGGGAATCTCTGGGGCAGGAGGGACCTGAGGGGAATTGTGAGGGGGAGAATCTCTGGGGCAGGTGGCAGCCCTGAGGGGGAATCTCTGGGGCAGGAGGGAGCCCTGAGGGGAATTGTGAGGGGGAGAATCTCTGGGGCAGGTGGCAGCCCTGAGGGGGAAAGTGAGGGGAGAATCTGTGGGGCAGGTGAGAGCCCTGAGGGGGAATCTCTGGGGCAGGAGGGAGCCCTGAGGGGGAAAGGGGGAGAATCTCTGGGGAGAATCAGCCCTGGGGGCAGGTGAGAATCTGTGGGGCCCTGAGGGGGAATCTCTGGGGCAGGAGGGAGCCCCCTGGGGAGGGGCCCTGAGGGGTGTGAGGGGAGAATCTCTGGGGCAGGTGGCAGCCCTGAGGGGGAAAGTGAGGGGAGAATCTGTGGGGCAGGTGAGAGCCCTGAGGGGGAATCTCTGGGGCAGGAGGGAGCCCTGAGGGGAATTGTGAGGGGGAGAATCTCTGGGGCAGGTGGCAGCCCTGAGGGGGAAAGTGAGGGGAGAATCTGTGGGGCAGGGTGAGAGCCCTGGGGGGGAAGGAGCTCTGGGGCAGGAGGGGAGAGCCCTGGGGAGGTGGCAGGGGAAAGTGAGGGGAGAATCTGTGGGGCAGGTGAGAGCCCTGAGGGGGAATCTCTGGGGCAGGAGGGAGCCCTGAGGGGAATTCTGGGGCAGGGGAGAGCCCTCTGGGGCAGGTGGGAGAATCTCTGGGGCAGGTGAGAGCCCTGAGGGGGAATCTCTGGGGAAAGTGAGGGGAGAATCTCTGGGGCAGGTGAGAGCCCTGAGGGGGAAAGGGGGAATCTCTGGGGCAGGAGGGAGCCCTGGGCAGGAATTGCCCTGAGGGGGAGAATCTCTGGGGCAGGTGGCAGCCCTGAGGGGGAAAGTGAGGGGGAGAATCTCTGGGGCAGGTGAGAGCCCTGAGGGGGAATCTCTGGGGCAGGAGGGAGCCCTGAGGGGAATTGTGAGGGGGAGAATCTCTGGGGCAGGTGGCAGCCCTGAGGGGAGAAAGGTGTGAGCCCTGGGGGAGAATCTCTGGGGCAGGTGGCAGCCCTGAGGGGGAAAAGTGAGGGGGAGAATCTCTGGGGCAGGTGGCAGCCCTGAGGGGAAAGTGGGGAATCTCTGGGACAGGAGGGACCATTGAGGGGAAAAGTGTGTGTGTGTGTGTGTGTGTGTGAGGGGGGGGAGAATCTCTGGGGCAGGTGGCAGCCCTGAGGGGGAAAGTGGGGGGAGCTATGGGACAGGTGGTGAGGAGAATCTATGGGGCAGGAGGGAGGCCTGAGGGGAAAAGTGGTGGGGGAGAATCTATGGGACAGGTGAGAATCCTGAGGGGAATTGTGAGGGGTTCTGTGGGGCAGGAGGGAACGCTGAGGGGGAAAAGTGGAGGAGAATCTATGGGGCAGGAGGGAGCATTGAGGAGGAACTATGGGGCAAGTGAGAGTCCTGAGGGGAAAAGTGGGAGGGATAATCTATGGGACAGGAGGGAGCCCTAAGGAGGACTCTCTGGGGCAGGTGGGAGCCCTGAGTGGAAAAGTGGGGGAGATAATCTGTGGGGCAGGAGGGAGCCCTGAGGGAGAATCTCTGGGTCAGGTGGCAGCCCTGAGGGGAAAAGTGTGTGTGTGGGCGGGAGAATCTCTGGGGCAGGTGGGAGTCCTGAGGGGGAAAGTGGGGGGGATGCTATGGGGCAGGTGGTGAGGAGAATCTATGGGGCAGATGAGAGCCCTGGGGGAAATTGTGAGGGGAGCTCTGGGGCAGGTTGGAACGCTGAGGAGAATTGTGAGGGGTTCTGTGGGGCAGGAGGGTAAGCTGAGGGGGTAAAGTGGAGGAGAATCTATGGGGCAGGAGGGAGGCCTGAGGGGAAAAGTGGTGGGGGAGAATCTATGGGACAGGTGAGAATCCTGAGGGGAATTGTGAGGGGTTCTGTGGGGCAGGAGGGAACGCTGAGGGGGAAAAGTGGAGGAGAATCTATGGGGCAGGAGGGAGCATTGAGGAGGAACTATGGGGCAAGTGAGAGTCCTGAGGGGAAAAGTGGGAGGGATAATCTATGGGATGGGAGGGAGCCCTAAGGAGGACTCTCTGGGGCAGGTGGGAGCCCTGAGTGGAAAAGTGGGGGGAGATAATCTGTGGGGCAGGAGGCAGGGCTGAGGGGAAAAGTGGGGCAGAATGTTGAGGCAATGTACTTGGAAAGGAAGAGAACGGGGAAGGCTGCGCTGGGGGTTATAATTTGACGACTGTGTAATCCAGACGTTCCAGCAAGAATTTGCTTTTTAAAACTATTGCTCCCACAGGGACAGTAATTGCACTCCATTCACTTTTTCCATTTCCATCATGTCCTTCTGGAGGGATGGGGTGACCAGAACTGGACACAATACTCAAGATGGAGCCTTGCCGTAGATTTATAAAGGGGCCAAAGGACACTTGCTGATGTATTTTCTATCCCCTTCCTAATGATTCCTAGCATTGAGTTTGCTTTTTTCACTGCTGCAGCACACTTTGGGTTGACACCTTCATTGTGCTGTCCACCAGGGCACCAAGGTCCCTTTCCTGGTTTGTTGCAGAGAGTTATAATTCTATATTACAGTGGTACCTCGGATAACAACTGCCACGGATAACGAATAATTTGGATAACAACTGCAAATTTCCAGGTATAGGGCTGCCTCTGATTATGAATTTCCCTATGGGCTGCCTCTGATAACGAATCACAATTCCTAGGTATAGGTCTGCCTTGGAGAACGAATTTTCTCTATGGGCTGCCTTGGATAACAAATCTTGCTATGGGGTGCCTCAGATAATGAATTTCCAGCATGCATCAGTAAAAAAGTTATCCCAGGTGACATTGCTTCTGTACCTTTAAAGTGCACTTTTTAAAGAGTTTTGAGCAAAAAACCAGGTGCCTGTGCCTTTTTCCTAGTCTCCAGAACGGATTAAACGGTTTCCCATTCATTCCTATGGGAAACTTTCGGATAATGACGTGTTTCGGATAACAACTAACCTCGGAGAACGAATTACCTTCGTTATCCGAGGCACCACTGTATATTGTATGCCTCATTCTGCTGCTATTCGTCCAAAGAAGTGGATGTGTCCATGAAAGCTCACATTAAAATATAATACAGTGGGCCTCAACTTAAGAATTTAATCCGTTCCGAATGCATGTTCCTAAGTTGAACTACAGTGGTCCCCCGCCATTTCGTGGTTCATATACTGCGGTCCCGGTATATTGCGGGACTGCAGTATATGATAGGCAAGGCCCCCTGGGGTGAGCTGCTTGGGCCTGTTTGAGGCCTACTGCACTTAACCCAGACCTGACAGGCTGCCCCAAATGGGTCTCCCACGGGTTCCCTGGGCCAGTCAAAGGCCCCAGAAGTGGTTTCCGACAAACTGGAAGTGACTTCCGAAAAACCGGAAGTGACTTCCGGATGGGAAGAAACCACTTCTGGGGCCCTGGAAGCCTGTTGGAGGCCCATTCAGGGCGGTGCCATGCCCCCCCCCCAGTCCTAACCTGATTCAGCATCCCCATATCGCGGATTTTCAATTATCGCGGTCGGGTCAGGTCCCCAACCCCCGCAATAGGTGGGGGATTACTGTACTTTTACGTTGGGGTACCTATCTAAAATCCGAAAAAAATGAGTTAAAAAATGAAAAAAATTTAAGTGAGACTATATCTAAAATTTGCAAGGCGGCAGTTAAAACGCCAACAGTTTTCAGCTCAACAGTTTCGAATTGCTCTTACATCCGGGTACCACTGTACTCTCAAGGTGTCACCTGTTTTTGTCTTTTGTTTTATTTATTTTTATCCCCCCCCCCCCCGGAATTCTTGTACAGACTCACCTCTTTCAAAACCTCCCTGTGTAAGACGACCCTCAATTTTTAGTCTAATGATTTTAGACAAAAAATGTAGTCTTATACAAAATCTCTAGGACAGGTGCTACCAGGAGATTTGTTACATATGGTAACCGTAATGTTTTTTTTTCAGGTACTGTATGTGGAAATGTTTTCATTTCATAGGACAAAAAAAAGTCTGAACTTTTTAATAAATGCCTTACATGTAATCCATGATACAGTATACGGGAGATGATGTGGTTATTCTGAAGCCAAATAATGTGAGCCGTCAAATGCTTAGAGACATATTTCCATTTCATTTCTGTTTTCAGGAGCAGCCCTAAATCCCCTCGTGTTTTATGAAAACTGGGACCCACTCTTTAGGAAAGTAAGTACAAGATTTGGAAGTTGGTTCCGCACATAAGTGTATCATCTGGTGAGACTCAGAAACCCAGTTTTGCAGGCAAAGACCTGTGCATTGCCTGAAAAATTGCTCTCCAGAATGGAAACACTTTGACTCATCCAGGAACTGAGCTGCCTGTCAGTTAGAGCAAGGTTTCAGAAAAGAGCATCAAAGGTGCCAACCCCCCCCTAAAAAAAAAAAAAACCCTGCCAAGAACTTTACCTTAGAAGGTGAACTAGCTATATTTAGGTGAACTAGCTATATTTGGCTAAGGCAATACATTGATTTACTGGCCAGAATGCTATACAGTTACTGTGAAAGATCTTAGGCCCAGTTTCGGGCATTAAGAAAAATTTAGAAAAATACGGTAGAATTTCCTTTGACTGGGGTTCCTGCATGACTGGATGGCCCTTGGAGGTATCTTCCAACTCAGTGGTTCTGTGATACAGCGGAGTGGACATTCTGATTTATTGGCCTCCTCAGTGTGAATGCTATACAGATTTACTGACTAGGAAAGGCTTTGCTTTAATGCAGTTATGGCTGATGGGGGACGTTTGCATGAGGTTCTGGATGTAACTTGAATATCAACAACACTTCCAAAAGATAAAATGTAGTTTACGTACTGGCAAATAAATTTAAGAACAGACTTGTAAGGTTAATTTATCTTTGACTGGGGTTCCAGGTGCAGCTGACTGGATGGCCCTTCAGGCCAAAGGCCCATCTTCCAACTCAGATGGTTCTGCATGAGACTAGATATCTGTCTCATGATACCACACCCTGCAGTTGACCCTGGTTTGCCTGGAGATTACACATCTCCATCATGGCCTAACCTGTGATGGACTTTTCCTCCAGGAATCTGTCCAATCCCCTTTTGAAGGTACCAGGCCATCCACCTTGGGCCAGAGACTGACTAGAGAAAAAGGATTTTCTTTGGTCTGTTCTTAATCCCAGCCCTCAGTGTATGTCCCCTAGTTCTGATGAGGGAGACGCATCCCTCTATCCACTTTACATGAGGTTATTTTGTATGTCAAACTATGAATATAAAAGGCCCAAATGTTTTACTTTCTCAAATGGGAAGGAAATGATCATTTTGTCGCTCCTTATAACCTTTTCCAGTTGGCTATGTCTTTCAGGACGTTTTGCATTGCAGGTGGGCCTTACTAAGAACAGACGGCATTATAATGTTGGCTGTTTTATTTTCAACTTTTTGATAATCCCTAGCATGGAATTGGCCTTCGGTCATCCAGGGAGACACCTTCATGGAGCTGTCCACCAACAAGCTGAGTCATGGCAACTGGGCTTCTTTTGTGATCCAAACATTTCACTTTACTTGGATGAGTAGCGAAATATTTCGATCACACAAGAAAAGACCTCCAAGTTGCCGTGGCTCAACTCCGAGCTAGGAGAGAAGAGAAATCCACAATCTGATTTGTCTGTCTGATTTGTCTAGAGAAAGGCCGATGTCTAAGAGTCAAACTGCACAACTCAAATAACGCATTTTTAGAAACTAAACCCATTCGTGTCACCCCAGTGCATCTCCCGGCCTTACAAGTTAAAGCCATGTTTGATCTCCCGGCGACCCATCCCAAAGCAAAACTAATCTGTCAGCTAAACGGGCCACGCATCTTTGAGCACTTAAGGAATCCCTGATTCTAACACGTTGTTTCCTCATATTGCGTAGCTTGACTCTTGCGTAAGCAGGTGCTAGACGCAATGGTTCTCAACCTGTGGGGGTCCCCAGATGTTCCTGGACTGCAACTCCCAGAAATGCTGGCCAGCTCAGCTAGTGCTGAAGACTTCTGGGAGTTGCAGTCCAGCAACATCTGGGGAACCACCGGTGGAGAACCACTGTGCTAGAGTGTTGTTCAAGAGCTGTGTGCGAGAGCATCACGTACGCCTGCGTATTTCACAGTTAAAGTTGGAAAAAAAGATCCGGGAAATCTTTGGTTGCATGAATTCAAAGAACATGCCTCATGGTAGCATTCTGCAAGCTAAATATTTAAAACCTAGACCTGTTTACACAACCAAGCAGGAGACAGATAAAGTGTTCTGGTTATATACCGCCCCATACCACTTCAAGTAGTCTCTGGGCAATTTACAGTTTAATAAAGAAGCCAAGCTGTGGTTACAGATCCGAGGGGGTGCAGAAAACATCCTTTCATCGGATTTGTGGCTGGGCCAAAGTCAAGGAAGAGCATCTTCTATGGAACGTGTGCTACTCTGGATCTCTGTCTGGCGGGACGGCTGATTTCCAGAATCCGAGGACTGGGAACGTACTGGAGGGCAGCCTTGGAAACTTTGTAAGGATTTTGGCTTTCGTACGTGTAGATCCGTGGCTTGGAGAGTTCCTCGAACTTGGCAATGTTAGCGGTAGGGCCACGAGGCATTTTTTTGGTGGGCTCTGGAAGAAAAAAATGACAAGAAGCAGCAAGTGCTTGGGACTCCTTTCAGGAAAAGCAAAGAGGTTAAAAAAAACCTCTTTGCATAAAGAGGTTAGGCGAAAGTTTTGGGAACTGCCAGAAATATGATTCGGGACTATCGCGGAAGTGACATTATAGGATGCAGTTTGCTTGGGTTATGTCTCCCAGCAAGATACCTTACCTGTTGAAGAGTTTATACATCACTGGGAAAAGCAATTCAGAACAACTCAATGCAGTGGAAAGGTTGTTTACAATATAATTTTCCTACTTGCTTGACTGTACAGTAGGATTTAGAAGTGAAGATACCCCCAATGAAAAAAGGTACCACATTTTCCTGTCTATAAGATACCCCCATGTATAAGACGACCACCACTTTTCCAACCCAAAATCACAGTTTCGCAACTGCGTGGGTCTCTCCTGTGTCTAAGACAAGCCTCAAATTTTGTCTTAACAATTTTAGACAACAATGTAGTCATAATACACGGGAAAATACTGTACTTCAACTTAAACTTAATAGATGTGTAAGCCAAACAAGCCAAAATCACAGCCATCAGCATTCAATAAACCATAACATACTAGAGCCGTTTACGTAGCAACAAGGAGACAGAATGAGGGACAGTTAACAATCTTCTGATCATTTCTGATTGGACCAGCCGCCACATGAAATTTAGCCAGACAGCTCTGTCTTCATGGAGTTTTTCCCAACTGAAGGATTTTTTTTTTGAGAGAGAAATAATCCTTTCACAAATCTGGATGTTGCTCAAATTCCAGCATCACTGTGTTGGCCACATAATGCCCCCCTTTTGACTTGTCTATTAATTCAGAGCATTAAAGTCCCAATAAAAGAAAATTGACTTGGTCTTTTAAAGGGAAAGAACTTGAAGACTGACCTCTCTCGGTCAGCCTAGAAGACCGCCTCTTTTGTGATTTTAGTTTGTACAAAGCTCTGGTCCAAATAAAAAAATTGAAAAAGCTTTGTGTTACTACACGTCCCCTCATTCTGTCGTGTGGCCAGTCCAGAGTTTTGAAAGGGCCATGCAAGAAGCAACGTTTCAGGTTGGCGGCAAAGCAGACCGTTGGACCGGGAACTCTACAGAAGGCTCCCTGTTGCAAATGTTACTATCCAAAGAGTTTCTTCCTGCTTGGAAAGTTAGATGTGTGAATGCGTGTCTGAAGCGCAGGGACCTTTTGAGAAGACTGGGAATACTTTTAAGGATGGCCTCTTGGGGTCTGGCCATGCCAGCTGGGAAGACTTTCCTGCACCAGCTGTCAGTGGGGAATCTTTGAAGCCACGGCACTCACGCGTACCAGCACCTGTGTTTGTACATCTTCTATTCCCAGTTTCCTCCTCTTCTAGAAATGGGGGAGATGCATTATTTAGTATCCCCCCCACCCCATACATCTCCAGACGTTCCCCCCGAGGAGCCTGGGGCGGAAAGTGGAAAATTAATGTCTTGGTTAAACGAGGAAGGCAGGAACCGCGACGACTTACTCCGCGACGGTGAGGGCGGTAGGCTCCGTGGCGTGGCTAGTGCTATCACCCGTGGCGAGGGAGTGGCGTTCAGGGCTCCTTTGCTCACCTAAAAGAAACGAAGCAAAAAAAAAGTTCATTTCTGCAAATGATCTTGGCATCCCTAGCAGACTTTCTGAAGCAAGATGGCATAAAGAGAGAAGGTGGTAGATAAATTTCCAGGACAAAACAGAATGGGAACTTTCAACGAAATACAATGCCAAAGGAGAGAGAAAGACCCTGGGTGTCTACTTATGATTGTCTTCTTATTACCTTCTCAAGGCCTAGTCGTGAACCGGTGTTGAGGTTTTTTATTTTTAAGGGAACAAGCTCCTTCTTGCTACCCCTTGAGATTTGGTCTCTAGTCACTGAGCACATCCGATCTTGCTTGATTTTGGAAGCTAAGCAGGGTCGGCCCTGGTTAGTACTTGGATGGGAGACCACCAGGGAATACCAGGTGCTGTAGGGACCTAGAGTAGGAACTGGCAAGCCACTCCAGTACTCCTGCCAAGAAAACTCCATGGACATGGAGTCACGAAGAGTTGGTCACGACTGAAACGACACAACACAACACACACTCAGTGAGTAAGGTCTCTGGCTTCAGCACCCCACCGCGGATCCCGGAAGAGCCAGCCTGTGCGGTCTTGGACAAGCTGCACAGTCCCAGGGCATCTCCAGAAGTGGGGTGGTAAAAGCACTTCCGTGTATTCTCGACCGGGAAAACCCCGAAAAGGGTCAGCCGTGAGTGAGAATTGACTCCATGGCACACAGTTACAGTATTACCCTGTTTCGCTGAAAATAAGACCTACCTCAAAAATAAGCCCTAGCAGGATTTCTATGCATTTGTTAAATATACTCCCTACCCCAATAATAAGACCTAATGATGGGCGTGGCTATGTGCCTGCACACACACACACATACAGAGCGCACGTTGCTCCTCCCTTTCCATCCATGGTCCTTCCCCCCCCCTTCGCTTGGGCCACCAAAGTTACCATAGCATGCTTGCTTGCAGTTCCTGTTTCCCTGAAAATAAGACCTACTCCAAAAATAAGCCCTAGAGTATCTTCTTGGGGAAAAATAAATATAAGACAGTGTCTTATTTTCGGGAGAACACAGTATTATTAAGTAAGGCAAACACAGTTAAGTCCCAGGACCATCTTGGATTCAACTAGCAGCCTAAATAGGAGGACAGGGGAGCTACAAGCACCCTATGAGATGCATGTCACTCTTCTACTTGTGTTTCCCAGTGCCTACATTAAGAGACGCTGCCTCGGATGCAGAGAGTAGCAAGGATCCTTTATGACGGGTGGCCGTTGATAGCCTCTGTGAGTCTAGTTAGTCGTGTTTTGACGTGGTTCACGTTACTTGTGGTCGTCACATCTTGTAGACTTAAGATGTCCTCATAGCTAAGCTTCATAGCCGTTCATTTTGCCTGGAATTTCCTAACTGTGTGCTGGGTATGTACTTAAGAACTTAAGATCGTAAGAAGAGCCCTGCTGGATCAGGCCAAAGGCCCATCTAGTCCAGCTTCCTGTATCTCACAGTGGCCCCACCAGATGCGTCTGGGAGCGCACGAGACTCGATCTCTGTCTCCTGATCCCACTCCCCTGCATCTGGCCCTTGAAGGACCCCGGTTTTAAGCCTGGAATTTATACACATCTCCATCATGGTTTGTCACCTGGGATGGACTTTTCCTTCAGGAATCTGTCCAAACCCCTTCTGAAGGCATCCAGGCCAGATGCCATCACCACATCCTGTGGCAGGGAGTTCCAGAGTCTTAACAACACACTGGGTTAAAAAAATATTTTCTTTTTGTCTGTTCTCTCTCTCCCAACCCTTAATTTGAGTGTATGTCCCCCTAGTTCTGATATTTTGTGTGAGAGAGGAGTGTCCCTCTATCCACTTGACTCATGCCCTGCATAATTTTGTACATCTCAATCATATCCCCCCTCAGTCACCTTTTTTCCAGACTAAAGAGCTCTGAATGTTTTAGCTTTTCCTCATAAGGGAGGTTCCCCCAGCCCAGGAATCATTTTACTCTTGCCCCTTAGTGCTCAAAGCACTCCCTGGGTGGCTTACCATTTAATTATGCAGGCTACACATTGCTGCCCCAACCCTACCCCCCAGCAAAGTGGGTGCTGAGCTTGCACACCGCAAGAAGACGGAAGGCCGAGTGAGCCTTGAGCCGGCTACTCGGGATTGAACTCAGGTCTGTGAGCAGAGTTTTGGCTGTAGTCCTGCAGTTTTCCCACTGTGCCACGAGGCTCCCGTCATTCACCTTCCAGAAGTAGCCCCCCCACTGGGTCGTAGAATTATAAGCAGGGAGGGGAGACTCGGGATACCCAGATTCCAGTCTCAAACAAGTCATAAGAACAGAAGAGCAGCCTTGCTGGAACAGGCCACAGCCCATCCAGTCCAGCATTCTGTCTCACCCATGAGACGTGAAAGCCACTGGCTGGTCTTGACCCAGCTAGGCTCTTAGGTTGAATGGTCTCCTGACGCAGTGCATTTAAGAGTTCTCCAAAGAAGGATCTCAGCGATCTTGACCCCGTGGCAAGGTTGTGGCACAGCCTGCTCGTGGCTCGGTTACTCGGTTATGTGGCACTCGGGCGTTCCTTCAGTCACGATCAAGCGGCACGGACAGCCAAGGGAAGAAGTTACGTACCAAAGGGAAACGAGGGCGGCTTAACCCCCAGTCGTCTATCAAAGGCCGGGGCTGGGCCAGTTCCTTCACCCTGGACGATGCTTCGGCTTTGAGGGCTGCCCGGGATACTGGCCATGTGGCGGTGGGTCTTCATTTAGGAAAGAAAAAGCAACTGTGAGAAACGTACGAGCCAGTAAAAAACATGCGCACCCATGATCGCAGGCAGTCAGTAGTTGAAAATACAGTGGACCCTCATATAACAAACGGTTTGTATAAGATAAAAGCTGTACAACATAAAAACATTCCGGAGATAGGGGGGATTTACTTAACAGAATCACCTATGGGGCTAATCCGTACAACCTCAAATTGGTTGCGATGAGGGATGACTCTGTTTTCAATGCATTCCTATGGGAAACTTTGCTTAACATAATTTCATTTGGAACAAATTAATTCCTTTATACAAAGTACCACTGTATATTGCAAGGCAGTGGAGGCAACTTATTGTTCCCGCTTTCGGGCCCAAATCAACCCACATAAACTTAAGATTGCCCTTGCTTGCAGATGACAAGCTATTTCTCATTAAGTTTAATTAGTTCAATTTCATTTTTTGGTGTAAACTGCCCCAAGTGTTTGGGTCACTTTTATCGGTCACTCTTTCCGATCTTGCTTCCTGTATGTGCCTGTTTATTTATTTATTTTTATATTTGTATACTGCAATCCAATTTTCCTGAAACGGGAACATTGGGCGGTTAACAGCAATGACTTATCAAACAACCAAAACATAATAATAATAGTAATAAACTAGAAAGAAAAAAAGAAAAAAAAATCCCAGTAGTACAAAACCCACAACGGAACAGCAGCAAGAAATCAAATACCCGGCAAGAGGAATAGTAATAATAAAAATAATACTAATAATCAAACAAACAAAGAACATAGGGAAAACACAACACTCCTAGCAATTGCCGAAGGCATCCTTGGACAGCCAGGTCTTTGCAGCCTTTTTAAGGATGCCAGGGATGGAGCCAGGCAAATCTTGCCTGGCAATTTATTCCATGCCACCCGGCCGGCCACCAAGAAGGTCCGATTGCGTGTTGCAACCTTACGGGCCTCTCTAGGGGTAGCCACCCGGAACGAGAATGCCCTGGAGGCTCTGGTAGGTTGGGCCAGCTCTGCTCGTTGTCGAGTTCCACAGAGGGGGAAAGTTACTAGTTTCGATGCAAGACCGTTTCAAGACAATCCAAACCGTTAATTGGTTGAACTTGGCTGTCCGCTTTTCTGCCTCTGTTGCCGTACAGGGCTACAGGCATGACCAAACTTCGGCCCTCCAGATGTTTTGGACAGCAACTCCCACAGTCCTTTGCCTTTGGCAGGCTAAGCTTAGAATTCTGGGAGTTG
Source organism: Phrynocephalus forsythii (assembly GCA_029282475.1). Classification (NCBI taxonomy): domain Eukaryota; kingdom Metazoa; phylum Chordata; class Lepidosauria; order Squamata; family Agamidae; genus Phrynocephalus; species Phrynocephalus forsythii. The sequence continues at coordinate 14,114,341 of JAPFRF010000018.1, forward strand.
TGGTCCAAAACATCAGGAGGGCCAAGTTTGGGACATGCCTGGGCTATAGGGTGCAGGACCAATGGATTTTATCTTTAGATACCTGGTTCCCCCAACAAACCCCATTTGTTCCTTTTATCCCCCACCTGTCACCTCGGAAGTCGGCATTGACCTTCTTGGATTGCGACAGTTCTTCTTGTCTGGAAGTTAAGACTGTTGGGGGGAAGGAAGTGTAATAACAATGAGCCTGGAGATAATATACATCTGCTCAAGATCCTAGGACAGGTTCAGAAATGCTGGCGCAGATATCTCTGCCGAAGGAAGCCACGTGGATGACTCCCGCCAGGTTCAGAGACTTCTCAGTTGTGGCCCCCAATTTGTGAACTGTCCCCCCTTCGCGAGGCTTACCGGGAACATACACTGCGTTCTTCTCACCCACAAGCAAAACTCTGGTCTCCCTTTCCAGATATTTACATTTCTAAGTTGTGAGGCCTGGGACAGGAGTGTGCTTTTAAATGTTCTTTTGCAAGTACAACACACCCTCGTACAACAAGGAGTTTGTTTAACAGAAAATCCGCTTAAAGGAAAAAATTTCTGGAGATAGGGGGAAATCGCTCAACAGAATCGCCTATGGGGCGAATCCGTACAACAGAAAACGGTCGTGATTATAATCTGTTTTCAATGCCTTCCTATGGGACATTTGTACAAAGGAAAACTTGCTTAACTGAATTTCATTTGGAATGAATTAATTCCTTTATACAAGGTGCCACTGTACATGCCTCATGTCTGATGCACAGAAATTCCCACCAGCCACAGTAACATGGATCTGCGTCCCTCATGGAAGCATCATAGATGCGAAGGCCATCGCCATGAAGGCGAATCGCCCTCCGCCTCCCTTGCACAAGTGGTGCAATCCCACATAACAACGTGCTGAACAGCTCGACGGTCGAGGTTTCTGGCTGTGGATTCCCCCACTGGGCCTCCTTGGCAGGGGAGGCTAGGTCTGCAGTTCAGAGGCCACACTGGTCTCAGTGGAAACTCAGTGGGATCCCGCCTGCTACATGTTAGATCTTGACCTATTTCTAATTTGCCCTAAGAAATGCTATTTAAATGCACAGTAGGACCCCCGTATCCACTGATTCATTAACCACTGATTCAGTTATCCATGACTGGCAAAGGAAAAAAATTAAATAATTCTGCAGCCGCAAAGCAAACTACTGTCACAAACAGCAGCCGTAAAGCAAGCTGCTGTCACAAACAGCAGCCATAAAGCAAGCTACTATTGCAAAATAGCAGCCGTAAAGCAATTTTCTGTCACAAAACAGCATTTTTTTAGGGGGGGAGGGGTTGGCGTTCTCATAGAATCATTGAATCCTCTTATCCACGGTTTTCGTTGTCCGCGGGAAGGCCTGTAACCGATCCCCAGTGGATACGAGGGTCCTATGGTAGTTTTTAAAAAATCATAAATATATTTATTGGGTTTTCATTGGCTTGTTAGGTCAGATAGCGCGGGATCAGGTAGTCGGATGATTCAGTCTAGGGAGAATCCTTGACTCAAAAGAACTAAAGGTGAAACAAAAGGAAACATTTAAGGTTTTGTTCAGAAAAGAGGCTTGGGAAAGTGCGGAAAGATGTCTATTCGCCCACCACGTGGTTTTTCCTTGGCCTTTGCATCCTTCATAAAGTTATTGTTATTTTTAACTTTTATATGGCCTCATCATGCTAAAGCACTCTCTGGGCGGTTGACAAGTATTCCACGAACATGTCACCACCATGGGTACTTGTTTCACCGACCTTGGAAGGATGGAAGGCTGAGTTAACCTCAAACCACCCAGAGTGACCTCGCTGCCAGATGGGCGGTATAAAAATCCAATAAATAAATAAATAAATAAATAAATAAATAAATAAATAAATAAGCCAGTTAACTGGGACCAAACTCAGGCCATGTGCTGACAACAGTGCATCAGCTTAACCGCTTGGCTGACTTTTAATTGGTGACTGTTTGGCTTCATTTGCAAGTCAGATTGCTGAGCCATGCATCTTGGGTGGTGGTGGTGGGGGATGCTTTTAAAGTGATGAAGGATAGTTCATAGACTTGGCAGTTCGTAATTCCCTCCCTTACAGATCTTTTTCAGGTTTTCTAGCATCTCTGTTGATGGAAGCAAATGCATGGCTAAAGCCCATCAGCTGAGTCAGCAACCCTGCCTTGACCTGCAAATACTGTACTTGGGGGCGTGTAATGTAGTCTGAGAACTCAGTTCAAATCCCCACTCAGCCATAGAAGTGAGCTGGGTGGTAGCACGGATAAAAGCCCAAAACCAGTGTTGGCGAATCTATGGCACGGGTGCCAAAGGTCGCACTCGGAGCCCTTTCTGTGGACACCCAACATCGCCCCTTCACCGCCACCTGGATTCAGGTTAAATTGATGTCTCGGCAGGTTGCGAAAAATTGGTGGGTTTTGAATCGCAGTTTGGGCACTCAGTCTCTAGTAGGTTCTCCACCACTGCCCTAAACCATCTCACCATAAGTTGGAATTCAACTTGGTGGTGTGGGATGCACAAAACACAAGGCTTCTGCAGTCAAAAGGCAGTGGAATAAACATAGTAGATCTGCAGACAGTACCCAGGTGAATTCTAAAACACTTGCCTGGCACAGTTACTCTTGGAAGTTCTTTAGGTATTTTGTCCACCCAGTAGACCGTTGGCCTGCAGAGAAGAGAGGGAACAAGTTAAACAAATAGACAAAACACCCGCACTCCATCTCCTGCCCTTGCCACGATCCGGCCAGCTCAATATGTCTGTGAAGATTCTCAGTGATCCAGGTGAGTTTATCTGGAAGTGGAGTCATGGCTACTGGAGTTCATTTTCTTGAGAGATAGAAACGTTTCGCTGCTCATCCCAACAGCTTCATCACTCTAGCTCGTGTCCCTCTTTCTACCACCCAACCACGATCTCACCTGCAAAAGAGGACCTGGTGGTTGACTTTCGGCTGGGCGAGGATGCTGATGCGGTCTTGCCTCTGTTCCCATTCTGCCGACATGGATGACTTGAAATCCGGGGGGTTGTCTGTGGCCGCGAGGAAGTGCTGGCTTCCGGCTGCCTCTCGGGAGCGATCCGAAGGATGCTTTGGGGGTCAGCTGGTGTCCGGAGAAGGAATTAAGCGTGAGGATTCATCTGTTGAAACAACTTACACGGGCAGTTATTTGCACCTTGAAACAATGGGCATGGCAAACTTTTGCACGTTGGATGAAGTGGATCACAATTTTTATATTTATTTATTTATTTATTTATTTATTTATTTATTTTTCTACCTTAGCTTTCTTCATTAAAAGAGTGGTTCACATAGTTAAAACAGTATTGGAAGCTAACAATGGAGAGAATACAAATCATAGAATCATAGAGTTGGAAGAGACCTCCAAGGGCCATCTCAGTCCAACCCCCTGCCATGCAGGAACCCCCATCACAGTATTTCTGACAGGTGGCCATCCAGCCTCTGCTTAAAAACCTCTTCCAAAGAAGGAGACTCCACCACCCTCCTTGGTGGCAGCATCTTATTCCACTGCCAAACAGCTCTAACTGTCATGAAGTTCTTCCTAATGTTCAAATGGAACCTCTTTTCCTGTAGTTTGAGATCATTGCCCCACATCCTAATCTCTGAAGCCTTGGGAAATAAACCAGTCCCTTCTCCATGGTGAAAATTTTATGGCTGAGAACTTGACATCTAAAGAAGAATCTCCTGGCAGACCACCTCTTTGGCCACGTTTGGACTTTTGTCACCTACTTTTGATGAGATTTGAAAGTATCGCCCACGAAAGCTTGCAGGAAAAGCTAATTGGAAAGGTATCACGCTAGTTTTGCCTTCATCGAAATGAAGAGTTTTTAGCGGCAATTTAACAACGAATGCCAGGCACAGCCACTGAGGGGCACTCTTGCCATAAACATACGCCGTTTTTATTCGCGAGGAGACGCTTCCCTCGGAACGTGGATGGGTCTGCTTTTTGCCACAAACCCAGCCTGGGCAGATGTGACCTGCACCTCCTTTACGAAAACAGATGAAACAATTTAGCGTCCTCTTTTTTGCATTAGTGTTCCAAGAGAGGAATCTTTGATTATTTTTTTTGCCCATTTTCTTTCTTTCTTTCTTTCTTTCTTTCTTTTTGGCCCAGCATAAGGGAAAGGACCGCACTTCAGGGGTCGATCTCGACCTTTGCAGGCAGAGGACAAAATCCAACACAAGGATCGCAGTAGCATCCAGGTTTTCCCACGGTGGCCCTCCTTGGGACTTTGAAAATCGCTTCAAAGGGAAGGGGGGGTTGAGATCTCACCTGCCGTCTCAGGTGGCTTCGGCTGGGGTGGGGGGAAGCTGTCCCTTCCTGTCACTGGATTCTGGTTTTTCACACTCCAGGAGAGAGTCAGCTGAGCAGGCTGGAAGCCACTTCTGAGTGATGGCGGTTACGTGCTGCCCGCATCTCTTCCAGCTTCCCCTCCACCTTGAGCTACCTGAGATGGTTTCAGGAATGGCTGGCCGTCGGCCCATCCCAATGAGCTTCCCTGGGCCAACAGGGATTCGAACCCAGCCCCCCTTGAGTTCTAGCCTGACACTTGATCCACTTCACCGTATTGATTCTCATATTGTTTCCAGATAGGGCCGCCAGATACCTTAGACAGCCAGTTGTCAGTATCAGTGGCGCCGGCTCATCATCTCACAGTATGATGCGCTCTAAGGTGGCTTCTCCCAGATGGAGAACTATCCATCCATTTGGAAATGGGGGAGGTAGGAATCTTATTTTCGGGCTGTTTTTTTGGGCTTCCAGAACATGGCCAAAGAGCCCGAAAAAAACTCGCAACAGTTATCAGATTCCAGCCGTGAAAGCCTTCAAGAATACAATCTTATTTTACTTCCAGGACAGGGGTGGGGAACGTTTGGCCCTCCAGATGTTCTGGACCACAACCCCCAGAATCCCGAGCCTCTGTTGCCAACGATCAAGGGCTGTGGGAGTTGCGGCTTAACACATCTGAAGGTTCTCCAGCCCTGTTCTAGACAACCTGTGAGTCCCCAGATGTTCCTGGACTGCAACTCCCAGAAGTCCTGGCCAGCTCAGCTAGCGAGGAAGACTTCTGGGAGTTGCAGTCCAGGAACATCTGGGAACACACAGGTTGAGAACCACTGGAAGGGCTATCTAGCCCTTTGTTGCGGTAGTTAAACGGCAGTAATGCATCCAAAACTCTGCTCACGACCCGGGTTCGATTCCAGGTTGCCGCCTCGAGGTTCACTCCGCCTTCCATCTTTCCCAGGTGGGTCAATGGAGTTCCCAGCCTGCTGGAGGGGCAACGTCTCACCTGCCTAATTAAAATTGCAAACTGCCCTGAGAGCCCTTTAATCGCTATGGGACACAAGCAGCACGCTGGATCGGTCAATGGGAGAAGCCCTGCTCCACATAGAAAAGGACCTACAATCAGTCCCAAGTACAGTTAAGTAGAGCTAAGAAAGGTCCCCTTTCCTCAACCATTGGGTTGACAATTCTGGGCTAAAAAATGAGATTATTTGATGAAAGACCGCTCACCAAAGGGAGTGAGGTCTGTTTTTTTTTTTCCAATTCCAGACCTCCTTTCTAGCTCCAGTCTTTCTCTTCTCTAAACCCCAAGTTTCCCCGCTGTCCCCTTGTCCCCGAGTCTCGAGTCTCGGCATGGCTCAGTTGAACTCTGCAAGGAAGCTTACGGTTGCCATGGGGATCGTGGCCGTTGTCTTGCGTTGCTGGGAAACCACCTCTGGACCTAAATGCCTAGCTGTCATTCCAAGGAGAGCAAAGGGAAGGACGAACATCTGGGGAGCTCCCCTAGATCAGACCAAGGGTTTGTTGAGTCCCAGATGGAGAACCTTTTTCTGGTTGGGGGCTAGGCCTCTGTGATGGGGGCCGACAGAAGAACCTAAGAACCTAGGAAGAGCCCTGCTGGATCAGGCCAAAGACCCATCAAGTCCAGCTTCCTGGATCTCCCAGTGGCCCCACCAGATGCCTCTTGGAGGGCACAAGACTTGATCTCTGTCTCCTGATAATCCACTCCCCTGCATCTGGGCCCTTGAAGGATCCCGGTTTTAAGCCTGGAAATTAAACATATCTCCATCATGGTTTGTCACCTGGGATGGACTTCTCCTCCAGGAATCTGTCCAAACCCCTTCTAAAGGCATCCAGGCTAGACAAAGTACAGTATATGTGGGAAGTCCAGAGGCCTAGACTTTAAATTCCCTGTAGGTTCCTCATGACTTCTCATCACATATCTCAAAATGCTGGAATAAGACATGGACAATCAACCTTTTGATATGAGATGTGGCCGCATAATTGAATTTCTGAAGATACCTTAGACAGGCAGAGTCACTAATGTGGCCATATTACAGCATATGAACAAAAAACAAGAAATACTCAATACCGTAAAAAGAAGACATTTGCAATATTTTGGACACATAATGAACAATGACAAATACAATCTGCTGCAGGTTATCCTTCAAGGAAAAATAGACAGAAAGTGTGGCCCAGGATATAGAAGAACATTCTGGCTTAAGAATTTAAGAGAATGGTTTGCAGTGAGCACAGCTGCTCTATTTAGAATAGCTTTGGATAAAAACCAGATCGTGCTACTGATTACCAGCATTCTACGAGGACATGGCACTTGAAGAGGAATAAACCTTTACTAGATTTATATATGGTATATGGATTCCTGATTCATACCCATCTGGCAGTGAGAACTAAAACGTTCCCCTTATTTTCCCAAATTAGAAGACACAGCTATCTCAGAAAAGGCATTCCCTCGTGTATAAAAGAGAAATCAGAAGAACTTTTATGTCACAAGACTCATTCATTTTTTCCAACACCAGGAAGCACTGGTGTTACATTTTGGAGAGATACTCTGTGCCATGTAGAGGAGAGAAGAGGAAATTATTTGTTTTGTTTTAAAAAATATTTTAAATCTGGTAAAACTCAGGTAGCTAGTTAAGATTATTTTGTGTTTTCCCCCTGTCATGCCATATGGGGGGGGGGAATACAATGGTACCTTGTATAAAAGGAATTAATTCATTCAAAATGAAATTCTGTTAAACAAATTTTCCTTTATACAAATTTCCCATAGGAATGCATTGAAAACAGAGTAATCCCTAATCACGACCATTTTTCTGTTGTACGGATTCGCCCCGTAGGCGATTCTGTTAAGCAAATTTCCCCTATCTCTGGAATTTTTTTTATGTTGCACAGATTTTGTGTTATGCAAAGGGTTTGTTATACGAGGGTCCACTGTATATAGTCCTAGACATGAATCACAGGATTTCAAGGGGTTGCCAGTGAATGTCGAGTGACAACAAAAATGGGAAGAGTCAACAAAATTATTTTAATTCCCTTTCCAATAGTCCACTGCTTGTCAAACAAGCATGGAGTAATAACTTTCCTTTTTATTGCCTTTCAGTCCCCTGCTGAGAAATAAAACAAACCCCTCAGTGATCTTTTATTGGGTAGGAAAGCAGCTCAAGACGTATGCCTCCTTTTATCCACTACTTAATCCTTTTATAAAACGTGGACTTTGTAACTCCGAACCCCCAATCGTTGGGAGAACTTTGTTGATCGTCCAAGACAAGACATCAAGTCAAAAGGTTTCGTTTTGACTTGGACCTTGTTCAAGTGTCCAGCGAGGGAGAGGGAAGCAGGAGACAGCAACAATAGCTTGGACTGGAGGAAGTTACATTTTTAAAAGGAACTTGTTGCATTCTTAATGTTTCTTTGCAGCCAGATTGCCATTGTTTACTTGTGTTATGTGTTATTAAGGTGTTTGCTGACCGGTCAGTAGGAAAATCTAGGGATATGTTCTCTAGTTCTTCCTACTGACCAGTTCTGATACTGCACCTGGGAAATATTTGTATAAAAAAGAAAAAGACAGCAAAGAATACTACTATTTCCAATTAAGATTGAAGGAGCAACGTCACTGCCTATATTTTTGACTTTGGGGGTCTGTGATGATGATTATCATTATATAGTATCCGGTTTCACTTATCCGCAGCCTGAAAATATTATACTGCACATATCATGGTGTCTGGTGCCCCCTAGTGGAGAGGTCTGTTAATGCATGTTAAAATATTTTTACTGGGGGTTTCTCTCCTACAGTATTATACTCTCAATAGATAGATAGATAGATAGATAGATAGATAGATAGATAGATAGATAGATGACTTCTCTATTATCTGCAGATTTCAGTATCTAGGAGGCGGGGGCAGAATCAATCCTCCACAGATATGGGTGTCCTATTGTATGTCAAAACTTAGCACTCATTGGAAGGCAAGAGAAGAAGGGACGATAAGCTATCTTTAAAACCCAGATGCTGGTAGCATTCTGAATTGTACCTGAAGGCAGCCCCAGAATCTTCATTATCTAGCTTTGAGAGGGAGTCTCAAAGGGTTTGAGAGGGTGTGGTGACTCAGTGGGCTAGAGCACTGAAATGTCCGCTGCCAAGTCGGCAGCTTGGTGGTTCGAATCCTGGGTGCCACACAGTGGAATGAGCTCCTGCTGTTCACCCCAGCTGCTGCCAACCTAGCAGTTCAAAAGCATTTACATTCAAGGAGATAAATAGGTACCACCGTAAAAAGCAGGAAGGTAAAACAGTGTTCTCTTGCACAGAAATGCATTCAGCTGTGAGTTGCACAACACTGGCTCTTTGGCTTGGAAGCGGAGATGAACACTGCCTCTAGAGACGGACATGACTAGCATGTATGTGCAGGGGAAACCTTTTACCTCATCTTCATTATTCCCTCGTCCTAACTTTTATGCCAGATCCAAATGCCATTCAGCTCGCCACGTCCGTTCTGAATATTCATTTTCTTGAGATGAATATTCAAGGCCCCCGATTTGCCAGCGCCAAGATCTTCAGAGGGGGATTCATTAGACTGACGAAGCTCCACGCCGAAGCTGATTACCATGGCCCTCGGAGAAACAAAACATTCACAACCCGTTCATGCAGATGGGGAGATAAAGCTGAGCAAAGGAAGCCCAAGTCTAGGCACACCGCTTCGAACAAAGGGGAGAGATCCATTCTGACTCACGTTTTCACACAGATGTACCAAGCTCCAGGCTTGGGAATCAAAACTCCCTTTTCACACTCCTCTGAAGTTTGCAGCCGAGTTCAGGGATCAAAGGATGATGTGCAAAAAAGTCATCCATTAGGAGAAATGTATGCAAGCCATGTGTCAGTTGCTAACAAAAAGGCACAGCAGCAAGAGAACATGTTTCTGAAGTGTAGAGGAAGAGGAAGAGGAAAAGGCACAAGAAAACCTAGTTTTCAGACAAATGGGAACCCAGGATTGGGAAATACACCTGGCAATGGGTGCAGATTTCAGCTTAAACCCCAGAGATTTTCTTCCCCACAAACCTGCCAACCTCAACTCGTTTAATAAACCCAACAACAAACCTTCAGTCTCGTAAAGCTCTAAAGGCAGTGAGGATGATGGTCACTGTCAGACAAAAACATCGACAAAGAATTAACCCAGGACTAATGAGACTCAGGCCTAAATCAAGTAGACTTCCCTTACGGGCAAGACATTTTCTTTTTCTCCATGGACAACTGCCGATGCTGCTAATTAAGAACATAAGGACAGCCTGGCTGGAACAGGCCATCACAGCCCATCCAGTCCAGCATTCTGTCTCTCACAGAGGCTCCCCATTTACTTCAGGTTCTTCCCAAGCAGATGTCTTCACCTGCTTATGATTCCCTGCAAATGGCATTGAGAGAGATCCTGCCTATCTCTTCAACCCGGAGGTCATCCTTAGGCGTCCATCATAATAGCCATTGAGAGACCCTTGTTCTCCATGAACTTATCCAATCCATTCTTAAAGCTGTCAAGGCTGACGGCTGTCCCCACTTCTTCTGGCAGGGAGTTCCACAGACCAGTGATCCTCTGGGTGAAAAAAGCACTTCCTCTTATTTGTTTGAGATCTATCACCCAAAAGTTTCATGGAGTGCCACATAGTTCTAGTGTTGTGCAATAGGGGGAAACAGTTTTTCCTTATCTACTTTGTCCACACCCTGCATGATTTTATAAACTTAGGCACCAACGTTCAAGAGTAGAAGAGGCCCGGCCGTTGCAGCCCCAGATGGTAAGGAAGGTGCATTGCTTGACCTTCTTCGGACTGAATGGCTAATCCTTGTCACTGTACGTTGGGCTAGCCAACTGGGCAGCGGCACCCCTGTAGGTTTTTCTCGGGTCCAGAAGAGGGCAGCACCGCTTCGCTTAAAGCCCGAACCCTCGAAATGTTTCCCAAAAGATGGACCAGTTGCACCAAATAGGCGTGGAAAGAGACACAAGCTATTCATTTATTTTTCTTCAGGGCTGCCCGGCATAAATTTGCAGTTCCCCAATGCCTTTCAATCTTTTCTATTGGTTCTCCCCCAACACTGTTTTGGAGAAAGCGTAGCCCGTTCGCTTCTTTCTCCGCATATCCCGGATGACAGCTGCAAACCCTGTAGGTTCATGTCACCTACGTGGCTGTGGAGGCTAAAAGCACGGCTCCGGGAATCATTTATGTAACGTGCTTGACTACGTGGTCACCCAATGCTAGCCCATTTGCCGTGTGGTCCCTGAGAGGTTGAGTGTGCCTGCGTTGCTAATCTAGGTGGGTGGGTGGGGGGATGATCCTTCACAAATGTACATCTCTGCAAACAGAGATTGTTAAAGGGAAGGGTTGAGAGTAGAATTCCCACTTCACAGAGATGGCTATTTTGCCCCGAGGATTCAAAGCACATGATACGTAGGTGACATGTTACTTTTCAACACAGACAAGACCTGGCTTTTAACTGTCTTGAATGTTGAGAGGTAGCAGAGAAAGACTCGGAGAAGTCAGAGGGGTGTGGAAAGTATCCTTAATGCCAGCTGATCTTCTGCACTTTGGGTGGAAATGTGTTTATGGATTCTTAGGAAGGGGATAGAAAATAAGTCAGCAAGTGTCATTTTGCCTCTCTATAAATCTATGGTGAAGCTCCATCTGGAGTACTGTGTACAGTTCTGGTCACCCCATACCTCCAGAGGGATATTATGGAAATGGAAAAAGGGCAGAGGAAAGGGCAGCCAGAATGATTAGGGGACTGGAATACCTTCCTTCCCATCTGAGGCTGCCATGGCTGGGCCTCTTCACTCTTGAACACCGGCGCCTGAGAGGGGACCTGATTGAAGTTTATAAAACCATACACGATGTTGACAAAGTAGATATGGAAAAGCTGGTTTCCCTATCGCACAACACTAGAACCCGGGGACACTCCATGAAACTTTTGGGTGCCAGATCTCAAAGAAATAAGAGAAAGTCCTTTTTCACCCAGAGGATCACAGGTCTGTGGAACTCCCTGCCAGAAGAAGTGGTGACAGTGGTCAGCCTTGACAGCTTTAAGAAAGGATTGGACAAGTTCATGGAGAACAAGAGTCTCCATGGCTCTCATTACGGATGCCTAAGGACCACCTCCGGGTTGGAGAGAGAGGCAGGAGCTCTTTCAATGCCATTTGCGGGGAATCGTAAACATCTGCTTGGGAATACCCTGAAGCAACTGGTGAGCCCCGCAGGACTCCAGGTGGGGTCTGACCAGAGCAGAATAGAGTGTTACTATCATTTCCATTGATCTAGACACAATGCTTCTGTTGATGCAACCAAGAATTGCAGAAGCCACCCTCCAGATGCTTTGGACCCTCCCCCCCCCAACCTCCAAAAGTCCTTGATCCTTGGCAATCGAGGCTCAGGATTCTGGGAGTTGCCATCCAAAACATCTGGAGGGCTGAAGGTTCCCCAACACTGCTAGAGGTTTCCCAACACTGCTAGAGTAAAGTCCAACCAAGGAGGGGCTAGATCCTTCGGTTGACATCACAAGAGCGCTCCCTGTTCCATGAGCAGCAGAAGCTGCCAGGATGCACATTTGAAACTCCCTCTCAGGGCAGCTGACCCCTATGGTCAGCCGCTGGCCCATCTCTCCAGGTGTGTTGGCAAAGCCCTGTTGGCTAACATGTCTCCTGGTCAGCGTGTCGCCTTCAGGCAGGGGACAAAGGTGTCCCAGAACGGGGCTGGTCGCGGCCCCCCATTGTCCACCTAACCCGAAATAAAGAGACAAGACACTCTCTGGGATTATTATTGGGGCACAATTGATTAACATTGCATCAGACTATTTATCCTACTGTTAAGTTCTAGCAGGGGGATCTGGAAGTGGCCCTCTGGTATTTACAAATGACGTAAATGGGGCGTTAACAGGTGAGTTCCCCCCTTCCCCCAGCGATGGAAAGTTGTGGCCAGCCGTCCCCAAGCCCTATACAGCAAGAGTCATAAATCACTCTGTTCTGTGAACAATTTCTCTTTGTCAGATTTGGGGATTTAAGGGCTGCCGTTGTGCAAGGAACTATTTGCTAGTATTACCCTAAGGGGCTTGGACAAGGGGTCCAGGCCCTCCTGTCTTCCACTGCTTCCTGGAGTTTGGTCAAATCCATGTTGGTTGCATCCAACCATCTCATTCTCTGCCGTCCCCTTTTCCTTTTGCCTTCCATCTTTCCCAACATCAGGGACTTTTCCAAGGAGTCCTCTCTCCTCATGAGGTGGCCAAAGGACTGGACCCTCAGCTTCAAAATCTGTCCTTCCAGTGAACATTCGGGGTTGATTTCTTTCAGAATGGATAGGTTTGATCTCTTTGCAGTCCAGGGGACTCTCAAGAGTCACCACCAGCCTCACAGTTCAAAGCATCAATTCTGTGACGATCAGCCTTCTTCATGGTCCAGCTCTCACTTCCATACATCACTACTGGGAAAACCATAGCTTTGACTATCTGGACCTTTGTCAACTCTCTGGACTTTAATCCAGGTCACGAGCCTGAAAAATGAATCTCGCTGAGCAAGACTTTGGCCCAGATGGAGCATTGAGGGAAAGAATTGACCTTATTGCGATTCTGCCCTGAAATCAGAAGTAGAGAATCATAGAATCCTAGAGTTGGAAGAGACCTCAAGGAGGGCCATCCAGTCCAACCCCCTGCCATGCAGGAACCCCATCACAATATTTCCGACAGGTGGCCATCCAGCCTCTGCTTAAACACCTCCAAAGAAGGAGACTCCACCACCCTCCTTTGGGGCAGCATCTTATTCCACTGTGGAACAGCTCTAACCGTCATGAAGTTCTTCTTAATGTCCAAGGAAGCAATGGAGGAAGCTGCCCTTTAGTGCATGACGTCCGCGCCCCCCCCATTGCTATGTTAACACATTCCCTGCAGAGGTACAGGATGTCTTCTGTAGGGTGGATTCAACACTCATCTGAACCATCCGGAGCTCTCTTCTGCCTTCTCCTAAAGTTTAAGATTCTAGTCACAAGATAGCAGGAATTCCTAAAGAGCTGTGACTGAAATCTACCCGCCACACACACCCCATCTCCTGAAAAAAAAATATTTTGCTTTATGGGAGGGACCAGCCCTAACATAGACCAGACACCGTAAGCGCTTGGGTTGCAATGGGTTCAGAAAAACCGCGTATGCACTGGATTAATGTAAGGAGAATGAAAGAATACGTCTTTCTTTCCTCTTATCTGCAGAGTCCCATTACCATGCTCATGGTCTAGGATGAAAGCGAAATGTTTATCTCTTTTTCAAAACCCCAGCATCTCACTGGCGCACAGACACACATACATGCGAGCAAGCGAGCCTAAGGGGGAAATTTGATAACCACCAGAAGAAGACAAAACAGACCACATCACGCGCTCCACACATCCCATCCGCGAGCAGCTGTTGGCTCCAGAGACTCCCGGAGAAAAGGCAGCTGATAAGAAATCTTAATCGGTTCTGAAGGTTGTCCCCCCCCCCCACCGCCCCCAGCTCCAGGCTTAAACTGTTTTTTTGACTAGTGATGATGTCTGAAGGATGCCCTGGCATAAAACCAAGATGCGTAGAAGAATGCTAGGAAGGATCCTGGTTAGGCCATCTGAGTGAGATCAGCGACGAAGCATCGCCCCTCCAGTTAAACAGAGAGCAGGCTGAAGGAGGAAAATCCTGTATTAACACCGACACGTTAACCTTCAGAACCAATGCTTTGGCATTAAATGATGGCTATTGTTTTTTGGCTTACACATATAATTTTCTTCCCTCTGGTCCCAAGAGCATTCTCCAGGCAGTTTATAGGGCCTTTTTACACGACCCCTAAGATCCGCTGGCCACTTAAATTCGGACCAGAGATCTTAGGGGTTCGTCCCTCCGCACTTCCTGGTTGCTGGCTGCGTGAGGGGAGGGAGAAAAAGAGAAAGAAAAGCATGCCACTCACCTTGTTCTGCCTCTCGTCTCTGTAAAAGTAGCTCTTAAAGGGGCGGGAGCCAAAAAACAACAAACAGAACCCAGGAGAGCCCCGCACTCACTATCCTTACACCGGATCAAATAATTTTCACCTCCAAAGAGCAGGTACCTGAAAGCTGCGCTGGGACACGCTACAGTGGGCTGGGTCGCACTTAATTTCCTGTAAACTCCGGACCTGGTGGGTAAACATTTTTAAGCTCCGGAGCTGAGAGCCATTTGCCCCGGAGTTTAGGGGTTGTGTATAAATGCCCATAATTATGCATGGGACACTTTGACACCCTCCCTGCCACATGAACGGAGTAATATTTTACTGGCCTTAGAAGGACGGAAGGCTGAGTCAACCTTGACCCACCCGCCTGAACCTATTTGGGATCAAACTCAGGCCCATGAGCAGAGGCTTGGTTGCCGTACTGCCGATTAACTGTTCGGAAAAGAACACCTCGAAAGTAACTTCAAAACCATACTTTAAGATTGTTATTTCTTTTTAAAAAAGCTGTGTCTGGTTGCTGGGCCTCCATTTTGAAGGAGATGTAATTACTTCTCCGTGAATGTTAATGGATCATTTCCAAGCTGTGCAGGCCCCACCAGTTTGGGCTTTACCTGTGTTTATTTATTTATTTATTTATTTATTTATTTTTGAGTCTTTTTACCCCCACCTTTCAGCTTGGAAAAGGACCCAAGGTGGTTTACAGTAATGAAGGACAATATTCAGTCCACTACATTTAAGACATATTCAAGTTTGAGAACAAGGAATTGACACCGAAGGTTTCTGTTGCACATCCAAACCCCAGTCAATGGTTCCAGTGGGAAGAAAAAAAGCCAATCTTTTGTCATATCCTACAACATTAAATGAAAACAATTAGCCCAGCAAAGTGACCTTTGCACCTGAGTGGGGAATCCAAGTGAGTCTCACAGTTGGGAAAAAGGTATATATAAATGCAATATGTCCGTCCGTCCATCCGTCCGTCCATCCATCCATCTGTTCATTAATTCATCTGTCCATCCATCCACCCATCTGTCTAGCCATCCATCCATCCCTCTGTTCATTAATTCGCCCGTCCGTCCATCCATCCATCCATTCATCCATCCATCCATCCATCTGTTCATGAATTCATCCGTCCACCCGTCCATCCATCCATCCATCCTTCAACCTTTTTTTCCTAGCATACCAATGTAGAGACTACTGCTTCTCAACTTTTTTTCAACTCATGTCCCTTTTTAAGACGAAATAAAATTCTCAACTTATCTCCTTCCAAACTTCTCCAGGATGGCCAATTCTGGACCGGGCAACGCATGGGGCAGGGGTGAAGAGTGGGCCCTTCATTTAGCACGGCCACTGGGAAACATCATTTTTGGTTCTGGGAAAATCAAATTTCCATACAAAGTGAGATTTAGGGTGGACTTTGGACACCCAAGAAAGACGAAGGAAGAATATGAGGCACACTGTGAATCATAGGCTGAGGCAATGAGTTGTAAGAGAGCAACGGAATGAAATATTATACTATAATGCTTGTTTCCCCATACAACACACGCCTCTTTAGTCTGGAAAAAAGGCGCCTGGGGGGGGCATATGATTGAGGCATACAAAATAATGGAGGGCATGAGTCAAGTGGATAGAGGGACGCTCTTCTCCCTCTCACAAAATACCAGAACTAGGGAACATATTCTCAAACTGAGGGCTGGGAGAGTCAGAACAGACAAAAGAAAATATTTTTTCACCCAGCGTGTTGTTAGTCTGGAACTCCCTGCCCCAGGAGGTGGGGATGGCATCTGGCCTGGATGCTTTCAAAAGGGAGACTTGGATGGAGAAGTCCATCATCCCAGGTGACAAGCCATGATGGAGATGTGTTATCTCCAGGCTTAAAACTGGGGTCCTTCAAGGGGCAGAGGCAGGGGAGTGGTATCAGGAGACAAAGATCTAGTCTTGTGCGCTCCCAGATGCATTTGGTGGGGCCACTGTGAGATACACAGGAAGCTGGACTAGATGGGCCTTTGGCCTGATCCAGCAGGGGCTCTTCTTAGGTTCTTATGTTCCTCTGAATTTCCAGTGTGTCTTGGGAAACAGGGATAGCTCACAGGCTGAGACTCAGCGGTGAATGTGATTTGCGAATATAAATGAAGTAGTCAAAAAGCGAAGCAAAGCATGCTGCTTATATATACTGCCTGCGACCGGGTTCCGCTGTGCAGTCCTGCGGTTCCATAATGTCCTTGAAATGAGTCAGATTAGGCGGAAGGTCCAAACTCAATAAACCTTTATTGGTAATAACACTTGGTCTTCCTTTGGTTTTAACAACCACATTTAATATTTCTACAACATTGCCTGCCACCGCCGTTTCAGATTTAACTATCCCGTCAGGATCAGCATGAGTCAATATGGATAACTCCTAGGACCATGTTCGCTTTTTTGGCCGCTGCAGCACACTGCGGTCTCATCCTTAGGTGGTGGCCCACCGAGACTCCTAAATCCCTCTCACAGGTGCTACAATATGATTCAACTCTTTCCCACCCAGAAGACTGCGACCAAGTAGCGCATGTGTCTACGCAGAAGTCTGCTGTCCAGGTGGTTTCCCTGAGAGTATGAGACTTCGGGCTCCCTCCTGATCTCCTCCTTCTTGTGGTTCTTATCTTGAAACTGGACGTTTGCAGACAGCCCTAAAATGGAGAACAGAACCACCCCCAGCAAAAACAAAAAGATGACAAGCAGCCGCCCTAAACTGACAATCTCTGAATAATGACATGAACGGTCTCAGCTTCTTTTTGGCCCATTAGTTTAATTCCCACTAAAACAGCGTTTGGCTAATCCAATTAATTTTTTCCACTTGCTGACTTGGCGTCAAACTTGGGGGGGGTTGGCAAAGGAAGGGAGAGACCGCCGGGAACGGCTTGCCGAGCGACGAGAAGGAAGAGAAAAACGATCCGGATTTTTTTCCAGCACCTCGCAAGTTCGGAAGGCAGAAGCAATAACATGGCATGCCCTGTGGCTCGCAGAGGCAGCGCAGTATCCTGAAGAAACGTCTGAACAGAAGAATCACAAAGATGGAAAGAACCCCCCACCCCGCCTCCGGGGCCAAGGGAGACCAGCGTTTTGCACGTAGATGGATTAGAGCAGTGGTTCTCAACCTGGGGGGTCCCCAGATGTTCCTGGACTGCCACTCCCAGAAACCCCTTCCAGCACAGCAAGTGGTGGAGGCTTCTGGGAGTTGCAGTCCAGCAACACCTGGGGACCCACAGGTTGAGAACCACTGGATTAGAGCCACCACATAAACCTCACACACACACACCCCGGTGCCTGGCCAAATAAAAGAAGGCATGCAGTCCAGAAAAGAGATCAAATGTGGTCATAAAAATGGCACAGGCTGTTTTATATGTTCATCTGCAAAAATTATAAACTGTGTTGTTTTTTTTAAAAAAGAAACAGTTCAACTAGAACTACATTTCATCTCGCCGGACCCCAAGGCACGGTGACCAAGAGACGGACGTGTGATTCTGTTGTGCGCTAGTTATAGATTGGCAAATTAACAATTCCTCCTTTCTCTCTCTCTGTCCCCTTGCCTTTCTGTTGAGCTTGGACTGGAGGGCTCTTCAAATGGACACTTTCAAGAGATACCTGAGTGGTGGAGGTCTCTGGCTGTGGAGACGGAGTGTGGAAGTTCAATTCTCCTCACCGGACCTCCTTGGCAAGGGACTGGACTCCGTGATCCCATAGGATCGAGTACTTTACAATTTGTTCTGCCAACGGAAGCATATACTTATTGAACAGTTACATAGACAGAATTTATTTATTTATTTATTTATTTATTACTACATTTATATACCGCCCAATCTTCGGAAGCAGAACTCAGGGCAGAACTCTGAAGCAGAATCAGACAAAATCAGCTACATAAATTACGTGGAGACAAATCAACAGCATAAACATTGTATTCTCAAAGGCTTTCACGGTAGGGAACAGATAGCTGTTGTGAGTTTTTTGGGCTGTTTGACCGTGTGGAGCCTCGTGGCGCAGTGGGTAAATGCCTGTACTGCAGGTAAAACTGTGCTGACGACCTGGGGGTTCAATCCCAGATGGTAGCAGGCTCAAGGTTCACTCAGCCTTCCATCCTTCCGAGGTCGGTAAAATGAGGACCCAGCTTGCTGGGGGGGGCAATGTGTAGCCTGCACACTGTAATTAAAATTGTAAACCGCCCAGAGACGACTTGTAGTGGTATGGGGCGGTATATAAGCAGAACACTTTGCTTTTGCTTTTTGCTTTGTTCTGGAAGTTTTTCTTCCTGATGTTTTGCCAGACTGTGGCTGGCATCTTCAGAGGGCAAGGAGCTCACGGAACTAGGAGTTCTCTCTGTGCTCTGGGTAAAGTGAGTGAGACTTGGGTTTTTTAAGTTGAGGAAACTTGTCTATGCAGGAAGAGCACAGAGAAGAACTCCTAGTTCCCTGAGCTCCTTGCCCTCTGAAGATGCCAGCCACAGAGTCTGGCCAAATGTCGGGAAGAAAAACTTCCAGAACACGGCCAAACAGCCCGAAAAACTCACAGCAAGTAGCATAGACATCATTTCATCATAACGGCATACATGATCAGCACATAGCATAGAGAGACAAAGAATGGGTGCCTTACCCATGAAGGCCCATTGAACACTGATTAATGGAGCACTTACATACATTTGTCTGTCCAATCAGGTCGCACATTGCATCATGGCTATTGTAGCATCAGCCAAACCCATTTAAGCCCAGTCTAATAGAAAAAAAAACTTTAGACTGAATCACTGTGAGTTTGCACATCTGCAGACTCCACCTTAGAAATCAATTAAATACATACAGACCATTTATTTATACACCTGTCTAATACAGAGTTTCACTAACTAATATCTGATGCATAGGGGTCCCATCCGCAGTTCAAAGATGGATGATGATGAAGAGGAAGAGAATGGATTTCTGGTGGACTTTCAAATAGAGGTCCACCTTCTGTCACTTAGATGGTTACTTCACGCCCATTCTCGTCCCGGGAGGAAGTTTGTTGCGTGTTGATGTTGGTTGCGGTCACATGGCCTTCTTCTGGTTCTGTCCCTGTTCCTGTGTACGCACGGGCGTGATGGATGATACCGGCATGACTATTTCCACACATCCTCGTTCCATGATGAGATGTGAAATTCCATGCCTTTGTTCTCAGGGGGTTTTTTTTCGGCCCGACCTTCCGTTTTTCAATGTTTCGATTCTCCAAAGCCTTGCCTTCAATGCGTTACGGAGCTAAGTTTGAGGCATTTGTCTTTTAATCTCTCTGCACTGCGTTGCTGACTCCATAGGGAATGTACTGGCGAATGGCACTTTGCACTCCTGCCACTAGATGGCACGTTGCGTGATGAGCCTTACCTCACGGGCACTCATCTCGGACGAGAAGCGTGACGAGCAGATTCCCGAGGCCAGGGAGGGGAATCTCTCATCCCGCTTAAATTGCAGTTCGGGGGGCGTGGTCGGGACGAACTCACCTCGTCCTGCAATGGACGTGCGGTTAGATTACTTCGTACCAGTCCCAAGCGGGACCGTGAACAGCTATGAGATGGACGTGAAGTATCAGCTATAGTCACCCTACTTCTAATCCAGGGAAACAGTGGATGTATAAAGGCTGGGTATATCGGGTTCAGTCCCTTGAATCCAACTAGAGATGATTCCAAGGATCCCTCAGCAGAAAGAAAAGCCAAGAAGAGATGTTGTTCCACCAACAGTCCTGGCTTCAGTCGTTTCCTTGATGGCAAGGGGTTGGACTAGATGGTCTCTTCCAACTCTATGATTCTAGGTGGAGCTCCTATTCTGTGAGGAAGAACTTGTTTACGAGGAATCTTTGAATGCACGGGGAGACTTCTCCTACCAGCTGTCCTGTTCCACTTTCACCAGGCCATCAGCCTGGCTCTGGAGACCTCAGTGCCATCTAAGACGCTCCCTATGTTGTTAGATTCCAACTCACATTTCCTTGAGGGCAGCTTAGCTCATGAGGTGGAGTGAGGTGGAAGTGAGGTCTAGGCACATTTGATGGACCACCCTTTGTCCACGCCCAACCTAGCCTGTGTCTAGGTGGTTGGATGTCCCCAACCTGACAGAGATGAATAAGGTGGTTGGATGTCCCCAACCTGATGGAGATGCTAGGTGACTCAGACTGTCCGAGGGAAAGACTTCCCAAACCATGTCTTCTGGTCATTTAAATCCAGGTCTTCCTTGCTCGGTCTTTCTCTCCGATCTGATTTGGATGCCAGATTCCATCCCGCCGGCAGAAGGACTCTAACATTCACCGATCTGTCTAGGTTGAAGGTTGTCCCTTCTTGAATGCTAGCGTTGGCCCTTGCTTTAATCTGTCCGCAGTGGCTAAGAGAGGAGGATCTGCCAGGGTTTTTTTTAAGTTTCCCAGAGTTGTCCAGGCTTGTGGGCGTCATTTCTCCCCCCAAGCCTCACTGGAAACGTAAGGTGGGATCTCCCGAGAATATCCTGTTAACGGGGAAGTGTTGATTTTAGAGAACACCCTCTCTTTGAAGGATTATCCAAATCTGATTTAAAAGTGCAGAACAGGATGATTGGAAATCTTGCCGTTGCTCATCATCCCCCACAGGTAGCCCACTCAAAGGCCCATCTGCCTTCCCCACAGTGCTTCTCGGTGCCTTTCAAGTCTTGGGGACTTCACGAGTGAAGTTAACAAGAGCGATCACCCCAAAAGATCTGGACCAAGTTTGATGACCACTCTTTAAAGTCCTTAAGGATTCCGGAGCTTGGCCAGAACCGAAGGAGCCACCGTTGGCCAAATATGTTCCTTTCCCTAGCATTTCTAGCCCTGTGAAGAGTCCTTTGGCCTATCTCCCTTGCGGAAACACATTTCAGTAGCCTTCCCCCACTCCCCAACTGGTCCCCCCTCGCTCAGGCCCTTGGCCGAACCCACAAAGATGGGATGACAGCTGGAATACATCAGAGGCATTGAGGATGGTTGTCTGTGTACCAAAGGCCAGTGTTTTCTCAGGCCAAAATGGAAAAATCATCTCGCCTTCCCCAATTCCCATTGTGCTTTAAAAACATTACTCAAACTGCATCCTCTTCATCTATTCCAAGCTGGGAGCATTTTGGTTCAGAAGCGTAGGCTTTGCAGGTCTATTGTGGTCTCAACAAAAGACCAGCGAGGGCTAATCGTGAAGTGGCGTTGCTTCCGCCGCCAACCAAAAAGACCCTCAGGTTGGACCAATTCAACGCGCTTCCAACCTGTGTCGAATCCTCTTCCCCGAATTCCTCCATGCTTTTGATCAGCCGGACCTGCCCGGCGTGTACATTTCTCCAGCAGATGGAGGCGCCGGATCGGTGGGAGGTGGGGATTCTGGGGAACGTCAAACCCATCCCATCCAGCTGATCCACGGAAAGTTCTGGATGGGAAGAAGGTGGTTGGATGTCCCCAACCTGATGGAGGTGATCCTACATCCGCAGACGGATGGCGAGGTGGCCATTGTTGGATGGATCCAGAAATAGGAAGAGGGACAGACGGCTCGACCGTTGGAGGGATAGGGGGAAGGTGGTGGTGGTGGGTGTAATGTAGACACTCAAAATAAATCTTCTCTCCCCCCCAACCACATCCAACCCAAATAAATTCAGAGAGAGGAGAGAGAGAAGGCAGATTGCTACCTGCAATATTGGTTAACCTTTTCCCATCCTACTCACCTGCTTCCCCCACCGCCACCATCTGCCTCCCTGAACGGAACACACACATTCAACACACACCCAAACACACACATATATACAGATGGTAAAAGTTTTCCCTGGCCTCTTCCTGGTTCCCATGGAAACGAGTCCTTTTACTTCCTTTGAAAGTTTTAGCTGATGATGTCTAGGGAGACTTTGGTGCTGTCTGGCTTCAAAGGCCCTTGTTTGGGGTGGGAATCGGTATGGTATACAAATAAATGAATAAATGAATAGATAGATAGATAGATAGATAGATAGATAGATAGATAGATAGATAGATAGATAGATAGATAGATAGATAGATAGATAGATACTGTATATAAGATTCTGGTAGGAGTAAGAAATCATTCGGGCCACTCTGCAAAATTCATTATCATCACACACAGAGCCAAATGGTTCCAATGTACAGTGGTACCCCGACTTAAGAGCAACTGGACTTAAGAGCAATTCGACTTAAGAGCGGAAAACTGTTGGCGTTTTAATTGCCACCTTACAAATTTTAGATATGGTCTGCTTGACTTACAAATATTTTTTTCATTTTTTAAAACTTTTTTTCTTCAATTTTTTAAATAGGTACCCCGACTTAAGAGTAGCTCAACTTAAGAGCATGCATTTGGAATGGTTTAAATTCGTAAGTTGAGGCACCACTGTATTTATGTCTGCTTTTTTCCTCCCCATGGTCCCGCCAGGTTGGATCCAGATGTTTCATCCTGCTGAGAATCAGCTGGAAAAGTTATGTGATGGATTTAGAACGGCTGGAATCTACCATCCTTTGGACTTCACTCACACACACACACACACACACACACACACACACACACACACACACACACACACACACACACACACACACACACACACCAACTGGTACCCGAGAGAAACCAGCACAGGACTAAAGCCCACAGCCAGGAAATGTCACTGAAGTGTGTCACCTTTCAAGTTATCCAGAAGTTTTCATCAGAGAAGGTAATACTGAAGTCATGGTGGGGTGGGGTGGGGTGGGGTGGGGTGGGGCAAGACCACATGGATGCCCCCCCCCAATGTTTAGATGTTGCAGCCACCAGGTCTCCGGTTTAAACTTGGCTCCAGAACTCCAAGGTTGCAAAAGCAGTAGATCTGCTCCCGGTTTTAGTCCGAACTCTGCAGGAGTCTCTCCCATGTGCAGAACTCGTTGGCCGGCTATTTTTAAAGAGATAGTTAGGCCATGTTGCTTTCAATGTGTTTTTTAGTGTTGCTTTGCCATTTTTGTTGGTCTGGTATTTTACCTTTTTTTGTTGGTGTGGTGCTTGTTTGATCCATGTGAGTACAGCATATGTATGTTTGAGCCTTTAAATGTTGACTTTTAAGGGTGTACGCTGCCATTGTTGTTGGTGTGGTATTTTACCTTTTTTGTTGGTGTGGTGCTTGTTTGATCCTTGTGAGTACAGTATATGTATGTTTGAGCCTTTAAATGTTGTCTTTTAAGGGTGTACGCTGCCTTGGATCCTTTTTTAAGAAGGAAGGCAGGGTTTAAATTGAAAACCGCCCATAATACCCGATCCTCCCAGGCTCGGTGTTTGAGGCAACTAACACCACGAGAGGGCCGAAAGGAAAAAACAAGAAATAGGGCCTTTTCTGCCGTTGCCCCTCGCCTGTGGAATAACCTTCCACCAGACATCTGCCTGGCCCCCTCTTTGGCTGCCTTTAAAAAACTATTAAAAACTTGGTTATTTAAGCAGGCATTCCCCCAAATATAATTACAACACAGTGCTCACCCATTAAATCTTGATTTTAACTGACTAGCCAGCCAATAATGATATATTGTTTTATGTCACTTTAATATTATTTTTATTTTTATTTTGTTTTATTTATGGTTTTATTGTATAAAATTGCTTGAATGTATTAATTGTTGTAAACTACCCAGAGTGACCTCGCTGCCAGATCGGCGGTATAAAAATCCAATAAATAAATAAAAAAAAATATTTTAAATAAACAAATAAAACAGTGCTTTTAAAACTCAGACTGAAAAATGGGAGCCAGTGCTCCGTCCCGTGGGTTTTTGGACACACAAGGCTGGGTGCAAGTCAGGAAGTGACCTCTTGGGCAGAAATGGATCCCTGGCAGTTCATAAGGAGGCGCTGTGGAGCTTAAACCCAGAAGAGATAAAACTCAGATCTGTTCTCCCCACACCCCACCCCCAGCCTCTGTAATAATCATATGAGGTGCGGAGGGCGAAGCCCCGTTTTCGTGACCTTTATAAAATTTTCATTAATTTTGCCCTTCTAATTTTGCCCTTCTCTCAGTGTGCCTCAGCCTGTCTCGCACGCTCACCCTCGTGCGTACACACACACCCACACCCACACACACCCCAGACACACAGAGTGGTCGTCCAGGGTCTGCCGGCTATTTTTGGGTTTGGTTTAATAATCCTCCAAATAATGCCAGAGCTAATTGGATATCATAAAGCTATTTACAAGGTAATTAAAATTCCATGAAGAGAAGAAGGAGACCCTTCTGCCTCGTTAGGGCAAAGGAAGGCCGGGAGTTTAAATTGAAAAGGTCGAAAGGCTGGCTTCATGATAATTTTTGTCTCATCTCCAAAGTCCGCTTGGCGCATGGGGGGAAATAAAGTAACCGGAAGGTCAGTTCAGGTCCCTTTCCTCTCCCGTTGCTCTTGT
This sequence comes from Phrynocephalus forsythii, assembly GCA_029282475.1. Taxonomy (NCBI): domain Eukaryota; kingdom Metazoa; phylum Chordata; class Lepidosauria; order Squamata; family Agamidae; genus Phrynocephalus; species Phrynocephalus forsythii. The sequence goes on from JAPFRF010000018.1 coordinate 14,138,999, forward strand.
TCCATTGGCAGACGGCTACCCGAGTTAATGAACCTTTCATAAAAGTTGTGGAAAGACTTCGGCTGAGCCTTTGTTGTTGTTGTTGTTGTTGTTGTTGTTGTTGTGAGTCGTTCAGTCGTGTCGGACTCTTCTTCGTGACCCCATGGACCAAAGCACGCCAGGCCCTCCTGTCTTCCACTGCCTCCCGGAGTTTGGTCAAATCCATGTTTTTATTTATTTATTTATTTATTGAGCTTCTATACCACCCATCTTCCCGTAGGAACTCTGGGCGGTTCACAGCATTGAATCACGTACAATCAACTGGACAAATACAACAAATACTACAATCAAATAGTTTAAAATAAGGACCTTTGCACAAAACTGCAGGATGGAGGGGAACTGCAGCTAGAACATTATGATAACACATGGCAGGGAGAAAAACAAAAAACTAAACCAGGTCACCAAAGGCCTCCCGGAAGAGATAGGTCTTTAACACCCTCCGGAAGGCCGGCAGGGACTCTGCTAGGCGCACATCGCTAGGAAGGTGGTTCCAGAGAGTGGGGCCCACCACCGAGAGGGCCCGGTTCCGGGTCGAAGTTTTCCGGGCCTCCCTGGGTGTAGCCACCCGAAGCAAGTGCGCCCGCGACATCCTCATTGGACGGGCCGAACTTGACCGCTGGGCGATTCGCTCTGCCAGGTAGTCAGGTTCCAAGCCATGGAGGGTTTTATAAATTAAAACCAAGACCTTGAACCTAATCCGGGACGCAACGGGTAGCCAATGCAGGCGAGCCAGGACCGGGGTGATGTGGTCATAACGGCGCACACCCGCCACCAGTCTGGCCGCCGCATTTTGCACCCGCTGCAACCCCATGTAGAGTGCATTACAGTAATCTATCCTCGAGATCACCAGCGCTTGCACAACAGTTCTCAGGGAGTTGCCATCCAGGTATGGGCGAATCTGGGCAATTTGACGAAGGTGGAAAAAAGCGGTTCTGGACACGGCTGCCACCTGGGCCTCCATGGTGAGGGCCGGGTCCAGGACCACGCCCAGGTTCCAAACTCTGTCCGCCAGCTGGAGGGAAACACCCTCCAAGCTGGGGAGAGGGCCTCCATAGCCGGATGGGGAACTCCCGAAGAACATCACCTCGGTCTTCTTGGGGTTGAGCTTGAGCCTGTTGGCCTTGGTCCAAGCCATGACTGCCTCCAGGCACTGTTCGAGGGTCTGGACAGCTTCATCTGCAGTTGCATCGATGACACCGTCCAACCATCTCATTCTCTGCCGTCCTCTTTTCCTTTTGCCTTCAATCTTTCCCAACATCAGGGACTCCTCTCTCTCCTCATGAGGTGGCCAAAGTACTGGAGCCTCAGCTCCAAAATCTGTCCTTCCAGTGAACATTTGGGGTTGATTTCTTTCAGGATGAATCTCCTTGCAGTCCAGGGGACTCTCCAGACTCTCCTCCAGCACCACAGCTCAAAAGCATCGATTCTGCGGCGATCAGCCTTCTTTATAGTCCACCTCTCACTTCCATACATCACTACTGGAAAAACCATAGCTTTAACCATCCTGACCTTAGTTGGCAAAGTGATGTCTCTGCTCTTTAGGATGCTATCTAGGTTTGCCATCGCTTTCTTCCCAAGAAGCAGGCGTCTTTTTATTTCATTGCTGCAGTCGCCATCTGCAGTGATCAAGGAGCCCAAGAAAATAAACTCTGTCATTGCCTCCATTTCTTCCCCTTCTCTTTGCCAGGAGGTGATGGGACTGGTGGCCATGATCTTAGTTTTTTTGATGTTGAGCTTCAGCCCATTTTTTTCACTCTTCTCTTTCACCCTCATTAAGAGGTTCTTTAATTCCTCCTCACTTTCTGCTATCAGAGTACTGTAGTATCATCTGCATATCTGAGGTTGTTTATATTTCTTCTGGCAATCTTAATTCCAGCTTGTGATTCACCCAGACCTGCCTTTCGCATGATGTACTCTGCATATAAGTTAAAAAGGCAAGGTGACAGTATACAGCAGGGTTCTCCAAACCTTTTGCAAGGAGGGCCAGATTTGGTGAGGTGAAAATGTGTGGGTGCCAGGACCCTGCCTGCCACAGAACCTGACTCTGAGGGGTTAAATGGTGAAGAGCTGCTGGAGGAGCCTTGCAGCTCAAGTCAGCAGGCAGCTGGGTCTGATGACTCAGCTGAAAACATATCTTCTCCCCCTAGAAGGGCTATGAGCAGGATTCTGCAAAGGCGTGCTACCAGGAGAGCTAAGGAAAGGGTCTTTGATGCTAGACGGGGAATCAGGTCGGGAAGCCCTGAGTACTAGCAGGAGCCTTTCCAGAGGTAAGGGTGTGTTCCCTGTTTTGGGATAAAGCTGGCAAGCTCACCTTGAGCTCTCTGTGGGAGCAACGCGTCATTTGAACCTGCAACCACGTTCCTGTGTGTGACCTTGGCTCTGTTTCCTGACTTCGGACTGGCTTCCTGGACAACGGCTTAATCTGTTCCCTTGGGTTTGACGTCTGGTTTCCGTGAGATATTCTGGTTTTGACTTGGACTGTTAATTGCTGGGAGTTGGATTCTGTTATTTATCTGGCACTTGATTGTTGGCAAAGGACTTGAACTTGCCTGGCTTCCCACTAAAGATCTTGGCCAAGAACTGAACCCTGTTTGTGTGTGTGCTCTGTGTGTGGGGCTTGACAGTGGGGGGCGACTATTCCGCCTGAAATGCTCCGGTTTTAAGGTGCCCAGGGGTCCAGTGGCTGTTGCATGGCCTGGGAATCACCCCACATGGACCCAAGATGCACCACTGTTTGTATAAGCTGCCCTCCCTCGCAAGGAGGTGGGGAGGACACTGCAGCAACGAAGCCAGGGGTGTGTAGGCAGGGAGGGTGGTCAAGGGGATGGACAGAGGCAGGGAGGGCAAGCAAACCATAAAACTGCGAGCTGACATAGCCACCCGGCATGGGGAGGGGCCAGCAGGCGGGGAGGAGTGACAGGCTGGGCTGGCAGAGAGAAGAGGCTGAGGGCCGCTCAAAATTTTAAAATGAGACGCATTTGGCCCCCGGGCCACACTTTGGACATGCCTGGTATACAGACTTGTCATACTCCTTTCCCAATTTTAAACCAGTCAGTTGTTCCATATCCAGTTCTGACTGTTGCTGCTTGTCCCACATATAGATTTCTTAGGAGACAGATAAGAACCTAAGAACCTCAGAAGAGCCCTGCTGGATCAGGCCAAAGGCCCATCTAGTCCAGCTTCCCGAATCTCACATTGTGGCCCCACCAGATGGCTCTGGGAGCGCACGAGACTAGATCTCTGTATTCTGATACCATTCCCCTGCATCTGGCCCTTGAAGGACCCCGGTTTTAAGCCTGGAGATGACACATCTCCATCATGGTTTGTCACCTGGGATGATGGACTTTTCCTCCAGGAATCTGTCCAATCCTCTTTTGAAGGCATCCAGGCCAGGTGCCATCACCCCATCCTGTGGCCGGGAGTTCCACAGACTAACAACACGATAGCAACCAGATAAGGTGTTCAGGCACTGCCATTCCTTTAAGAACTTGCCACAGTTTGTTGGGGTCCACACTGCCCGACCCAAGCTTCCTCGCTCTGAAAGACATCTCCCAGAAAGTCCTGGAAGAGGAAAAGTAAAAGCTTGGGTCAGAGCTCAGCTGAGCTTGGCCTCAAAGCGGCTCAATTCAGGCCTGGTCCTCCCAGGTGAGCCGCCTCTTGGTGCCTGGACGTGGAGTCCACGTCGGAGAGAAGCCAGTGGTGTTAGGTGGAGGCGGGCGAGCCTGAGAAGTACAGAGAATTTCCAGATCCTAACTTAAGTTCCGAGCCTTGTGTGAACGACCTGAACAATTCCCCCGCCCCCCAAAAATGACTCATGGAGGTTGGGGGGGGGGAAGCGTGGCTTTGATTGCCTTCTTTCTTGCAATCATCGTGATGGGCCTGAGAAAGAACGGGCAAAGAAGCAGCCACGGGGAGCTTTGTAGTGGGGGGGGGAGGGTGGCGAGAAGAAGGGGAGCCCAGTTTGGGCCCATTAAAGGCGGTGGCGGAGCTGATTTCCCCAGCTGGCGACGTGAGGGCGAAATCACTGCAGGCTTTTCTCTCTTTTTCCCAGAAAAGGTCGCTTCTTTGGGCTGAACTCGAAATATTACATTTTATTTATTTAGTTAGTTAGTTAGTTAGTTTTACAACTTATATGCCACCCATGACCCAAAGGTCTCTGGGAGGCTTACAATCAAAATAATTAAAACAGCTAAAACATAGCATATCAATAAATAATGAAAACAATAATAAAAAAACCTAACACTAAAATTGCCATCAGAGGACCCACAATCTATATTGTATCAATTAAAAAACTTCTGGAACAGGAAAGATTTTACCTGGCACCGAAACGTCATCAGTGTTGGCGCCAGGCGGGTCTCCCTTGGGAGGGCATTCCGTAGTTTGGGGGCAGCTGCCGAGAAGGCCCTGTGTCTACAAGCCATCCCTCTCACCTCTTTGAGGGATGGCTCAAGGATCTTAATTGCCGGGTAGGTTCATATGGAAGGAGGCGGTCCTTCAGGGATCTAGGTCCTAAGCCATTTAGGGCTTTAGATGTCAAAACAAGCACTTTGAATTTTAAATAGAATTCCAGGCATCACCGGAGGTCGTCACACCAAGCCTGGTCCTGTTGTGCGTTACTCACATGTCGCGCTGGGGTCACTAACAAGACAATAGAAGACAAAGGGCCCGGATCTTGAATACTTGTACGGTAGTCTGTGCACTCCACTACCTTTGTTGCCCAGTGGCTGAACGGAGTAAATTGGGGTGGGGGATATGTCAAAATATCACTGAAAATACCCTTTAAAGTATTTATTTTATTTTATTTTTATATTGATATGCCGCCCGATTTTCCCGAGCGGGCACTCAGGGTGGTTAACAAGTATAACATACAACAATTCAGCCTTTCAAAACGAAGGCTGAGAGGGGATATGATAGCTATGTTTAAATATTTGAATGGATGTCCTATTGAAGAGGGAACAGGTTTATTTTCCATGGCTTCGGAGACTAGGACTCGGGGCAATGGTTTCAAACTACAGGTAAAGAGATTCCATTTGAACATTTATAGGAAGAACTTCCAGATGGTTAGAGCTGTCCGGCAGTGGAATAATCTGCTACCAGCAAGGAGGAAGGTGGAGTCTCTTTCATTGGAGGTTTTTAAGCAGAGGCTGGATGGCCATCTGTCGGGAGTCCTGCGATGGGGGTTCCTGCATGGCAGGGGGTTGGACTAGATGACCCTTGGAGGTCTCTTCCAACAAATAGGATTCTATGATTCTATGAATTCAAAAATAATAATAATCATCTGTTCCACAAATGACATACAGTGGACCCTTGTATAACAAATGGTTTGTATAACATAAAATTTGTACAACATAAAAAATTCTGGAGATAGGGGAAATTTGCTTAACATAATCACCTATGTGGCAAATCTGTATAACATAAAAATGGGATCACTCTCTGTTTTCAATGCATTCCTATGGGAAATTTGTATAAAGGAAAATTTGCTGAACAGAATTTCATTTGGAACGAATTAATTCCTTTATACAAAGTACCACTGTATCAGAAAATCAAGAGCAAACAGTGGAGCCTGCATATAAAAAGCTAAAAATTCAAGATAAAAAAAAACTGAAACAAGATGGTGAAAACAGGGTGGACATGCAAACGAATGATCCCTATGCATAGAATAAGTCAACCTCCTTGATCACCGAACGCGGACGTATAGAGCCAGGTTTTTAGCAGCTTCTTAAACGCCGAGAGGGACTCCGCAGTCCTGATTTTGAAAATAAGTGTGTGTGTGTGTGTGTGTGTGTGTTGTGTGCTGTGTGTGTGTGACTATTACTCTTTATGTGTTCTTTTGGGGAGAAAGGTGGAATGGAAATATTTTAAACAAAATAAAAATTGCAATTACTATATTGCTCATTAGCAAAAGATAGCTGGTTGCAAGTCGCCATGTAACCTGAGTCTCCAAAGGGTAGAATATTACTATTGGTCACAAGAAGGGATTTTCACTCAAGCACACCGTAGAGCTTTCAAGGACAAAACCCTATTTCTTCATGAGACTACAGTATTTCATGGGATGTTGCCATGGCACTGGAAATGAGCTGGATAATTCCTTGGACAAATCATAATTTTCCAGCCACCAGATTACCATCATAACGATCGCAACATTTTGTTGTATCGGCATGGCTAGCACCCTGCAGAAATTAGGGAAATGCTCACTAGTTCCCCCTAGTGGTCACTTCTGTGGTAGCACATTGAAAATGCTTAACGTTTTAAAAAGACAAACAGCGCTATCATTACTGCCTTGGATTGTTAAGAGAAGAATCCATGAAGAATTCTGATCAAAATGCTCTCAAATGCAGGGTTGCCACTTTCTGGAAAGGCAGGGAAATTGAAAACGGTCAGGGAAAGTCAGGGAAATTGGTCTGAAGTCAGGGAAATCAGGGAAATTGTAATTAAAATATATAATTAAGTAAGGAGCCCCGTGTCACAGTGGTTCAATGCCTGTCCTGCAGGTAAAACTGTGCTCACAACCTGGGGTTCAATCTCAGATAGCAGGCTCAAAGTTCACTCAACCTTCCATCCTTCCGAAGTCGGTAAAATCAGTACCCAGCTTGCGGGGGTGGTGGTGGCAATTAGCCTGCGTACTGTAATTAAACTGTAAACTGCCCAGAGACTACTTGAAGAGGTATGGGGTAGTATATAAGCAGAATACTTTGCTTTTTTGCTTTTAATTTCTAACTTGATTATTACTGCAATATCAAAACTATAACCTTCATAATTCATAAGTTTCAGCAGTTTCAGGAAAGCCATTTTAGACAGAACGTTTATTTAATTTTTAGTATACCTTTAAAGCAATTACAAAAATACTGTGTCTTTTGTTAGCATTCAGAGTTTACTTGAATAGTAGCTGGAATCTTGGTGTCATTTTTGGTGCCGTTGTGAAACAGATGTCGGTGCAGTTCACGCTGACAGAAGCTGGTGTTAAATGTCTTACTTTGACAAATATTTTCGCAGTTGAGACTTGTGCAGCTGTAGAACGGAGCATTTCATTAAGCCTTGGATTAATGCAACACAACCTTTTTGTTTGTTAGCTTATGGTTGTATTTGAACGGCGGTCAGGGAAAATTGCAAAGGTTGGTTAGGGAAAGTCAGGGAAATGAATAAAAAGTTAGGGGCAGCCCTGAAATGGCATGAAAGATTACAGTTTGGCAAGGAAACGAGAAAAAAATTACTCGCATGTATGAAAATAAATAAATTTAGAATTATTTGCAATGTAAGTTAGGTATAATCCAGTTACCCCCAAACAACTACAGTGGTAGCTTGCATAAAAGAATTAATTTGTTCCAAATGAAATTGAGTTAAGCAAATTTTCCATAGGGATGCATTGAAAACAGAGTAATCCCTAATCGCAACCATTTTTATATTGTATGGATTCGCCCCATAGACGATTCTGTTAAGCAAATTTCCCCATATCTGTGGAATTTTTTAATGCTGTACCGATTTTATTTTATACAAACCATTTGTTATACGAGGGCCCACTGTAATTGGAGACATCTGTTACCTGTGACAAGTTGCTTCAAAGTTCAAGAGAGATCTATTCTCCTTACCGAAAGAGTTCATTTTTGGGGGCACAACCAAATGGTTGACCTCTGAAGGGAGCCATCCAGAGGGGCCCACTTCCCCACCACCACCACTCCCCCCCCAAAAAAAAAACCTTAGGATGACCTGTAAGGAAAATAATCTGCAGCCTGGCAGCTGTGAATGCATACAAGAGATGGGGCACGTCGGAAAATCACCGAGAGCCACAGAAGTCGTCCTCTGTAAAGCCTCATTTACACCTCCGTGTTAATCACCCCAGAGGAAGCGCGGAGTGCCAGCTTGGAGCTTTAATTAGCAAGCGGGCAGGATCAAAGCGCCCTGCCAGCATCGCTTTGTTCTCCCCCACAAAAGGGGTCACCCGGCTGGCCAGGAGAGCATCTCACCTGGCAGGCTGGGCCGCCGTGAGCGTTGGCAGGGCAGGGAGCCTCGGGAGGCTTGGCGAGAGACCGGTGCGGACCCCCCTCTCACCAGATCCGTTTTTTCTTGTGCCTCTCCGAATCCTGCTCGTTCTGTGCCCTTCAAGTAACCTTCGACAATCCTACAAACCAAAGATCTGCGGGATGTCCTCTCCTCAACAACCAGGGCTCGGCTCCTGCAGACTCCAGCTCGTGGCTTCCTTAAGGGAGTTGGTCCATCCCGTGTTCAGCCTTCCTCTTTTCCTGCCGCCTGCCGTTTCGCCGCCACTGTTAATGAATCTTCCATTGCTGCCTTCCATGAGCAGGGCGGCCTGAGTTTCAAGACGGTGGCCTCCAGAGATGGGCCTGGTTTCCTCTAGGATTCACTTGTCGATCGTTCCAGCAGTCCAAAACGGTCCTCCAGCCCCGTTATTTCCAAATAAATCTCTTTTGTTGTTGTTGTTGTTGTTGTTGTTGTTGTTGTTGTTGTTGTTACATAAGAACCTAAGAAGAGCCCTACTGGATCAGGCCAAAGGCCCGTCTAGTCCCGCTTCCTGGATCTCACGGTGGCCCCACCACTGTGTTGCCCTTCCCCTCAGCTTTCGCGGCCTTGCAAGGGGATCGGAAACACAAGATTGTGAGTTATTTTGCTCTTGGCCTCTTTTATTTTGAGTTCTTCTTGGCTGCAGCCTCCCTGCAGCTTGTTAACTGAACCACGGTGTACAAAATCTCTTATTTCAGTTTCTTCCTTGACAACGCTAACGTTAAAAACATGGTGGATCAGGCCAAAGGCCCATCTAGTCCAGCTTCCTGGATCTTCCAGTGGCCCCACCAGATGCATCCGGAAGCGCATAAGACTCTATCTGTGTCTCCCGAAAGTCCACTCCCCTGCCTCTGGTCCTTGAAAAGTACCATGGTTTTAAGCCTGAAGATGACATATCTCCCTCATGGTTTGTCACCTGGGATGGACTTTTCCTCCAGGAATCTGTCCCATCCACTTTTGAAGGCATCCAGGCTAGATACCCATCACCACCCCTGTGGCAGAGAGTTCCACAGACTATAATTGGTATATAGTTGGATTATAGTTGTGTAGAATCATATTCCCTCTTGAATGCTTCCAGCGGTGGAAGCCCTCGCCACAACCGAAATCATGGCTCCCATCGTCGGACCGCTCTAACAGTTAGAAAGTTTTTTTCCCTGGCTATTGAATCAAAATCTGGCTTCCTGTCCCTTGAGCCCGTTGTGACGTGTTCTGCCATCTGGGATGACCGGAGACCGCATCCTGCCCCTCCTCTGGAGGAAAGCCTTTCAAGTCTTTTTAAAGTGCTCTTCTGTCTCCCTCCCATGAAGCCCCAGTGAGGCCACAGCTCCAGAAATCGCCAAGAAAGAGATTCTTTCGATTCTTTCAACATCCCTGCTATGATGATGCTCATGGACCCCTTCCCAGAAGTCCACCATGTGCCCGAACCGTGCTTCTCCATTCAATGATGTGCATGCACACCACAGAGCACTAGACTGTTGACACCTGTTTACTTGATAGCTATGTTTAAATATCTGAAAGGATGTCACATTGAAGAGGGAACAGGCTTGTTTTCCATGGCTTCAGAGATTAGGACTCGGGGGCAATGGTTTCAAACTACAGGAAAAGAAATTCCATTTGAACATTAGGAAGAACTTCATGACAGTTAGAGCTGTCCGGCAGTGGAATAAGATGCTGCCACCCAGGAGGGTGGTGGAGTCTCCTTCTTTGGAGGTTTTTAAGCAGAAGCTAAATGGCCATCTGTTGGGAATACAGTAGGACCCCGGTATCCGCTGGGGATTGGTTCAGGGCCTTCCCGTGGATAATGAAAACCGTGGCTAAGAGAGAACGCCAAAAAACCACAAAACGTCTGTTTTGTGACTGTAGGTTGCTTTATGGCTGCTCTTTGTGACAGTAGCTTGCTTTGTGGCTGCTGAATTATATATATATATATATATATATATATATATATATATATATATATATTTGTTTTCGTAGATTTTCACGGGTATAGGTATGCATGTTAGGGTGGATTCGGGTTTCTTCCCGTGTAGAAATCTGGTTGTTTTGGCGACGTTTCGACGAGGTCTCACTCATCATCTTCAGGCTGGTGTTCTGGCTTCTTTCTTCTTGAAGCAAAGTGTGGTCTCAGTTGAAGTCCTTCTATAAATACTGCTGGGGGGTGTGTGGTTTGCTTGCTCTGTTGCTGATTGTAGGTTCCTTTGTTCCTTTGTTCTTTTGTGATCTGCTGTGTGGCTGAGGCGATCGTTAAGGGATTAACTGCTGATGGCTGTTTAGATGGCTGTTTACATGCTGGTGGGTTAGATGGCTGGTGGGTTCTGGCAGTATCCTGGGCTTTGGTGGAGTGGGGTCCTGTGTCTTGTGAATTCATTTTGGTCTGGCTACGTGTCTGTGGTCTCCCAATGTTTTTTTGGGGTGTGTGAGTGTGCTCCATGTGGTGACTGGAGTGGGGTGCCGCAGTAGATGGTGCAGTCGTGGTTTTGTTATTGGATGGTGGTTTCGATTCATCTGTGGGAAGGGTCTGGGTTTGTGTTTGGTGTGGATGGAAGGTGGTGGCATCTTGTGTCCTTTTGGACCTGGTGTCAGTCTTTGTGACAGAGGCTCGTCTGTTGACCAGGGCTAGTTTCCAGATGTCAGGCAAGCGGGAGGTGTCATCTCGTTTATTCATGTTGTTTGGGTGTTTCTCTATTTCAATGGCTTCCATGATTATTCGACTGTTGAAGTGTTCAGTTTTGGAGATGAGTTTGGTTCTTTCAAAGTCAATTTCATGACCTGTTGTTTTTATGTGCTGGAAGAGAGAGGAAGATTTTTCTTCTTTTTTGACTGCGTTCTTGTGTTCTGCGATGCGTGCGCTTATTCTCCTGTTTGTTTGTCCGATGTATGTGGCTGGACAGACTTTGCATGGTATTTCGTAGACTCCTTGGTTTTCTAGCTCAATCTTGTCTTTGGGGTTTCTTAAGATGTTGGCTATTTTTTGGTCGGTGCAAAGGCTGTCTTGATATTGTGTTTGTGGAGAATTTTGCTGATTTTGTCTGTGGTGCCTTTGATGTAAGGGAGGAGGGCGGTGCCGTTGTTCTCTTCTGTTTCTTGGTTCTTGGGGGTGTTTCCTTTTGGATTAGTTTGGTGATGGTGTTTTTTGGAATCCGTTCGCAATTAAAACATTCGAGAGAGTGTGTAATTCAGTTTTAGGTGGTCTTTGTCAGCGAGGCGTTTGGTTCTGGAGATGAGGGTTTTGCTACGGAGTTGATCTGTGCAGGGTGGTGGTGTGATTGTGCATTTAAGTAGCGGTTTGTATGTGTTTTTTCTGGTAGATGGTATGTCCTAAGGAACCGTCGGGTTTTTGTAGATTAGGACGTCCAGGAAGGGAAGTTGGTTGTTGGCTTCTATTTCCATAGTGAATTGTATTTTGGGGTGTAGGCTGTTGAGATGTGTGAGGAAGTTGTTCAGTTTATCTCTTTCCCGTGTGGCCAGATAACAAAGGTGTCGTCAACATATCTGAGCCAGAGTTTGGGTTTATGTTCGGACTTCTGTAACGCGTTGGTTTCAAAGTGTTCCATATATAGGTTTGCGATGACCGGTGAGAGGGGTGATCCCATGGGTGCTCCTTCTATCTGTTTGTATCTTTGTCCATTGTGGATGAAGTATGTGTTGGTTAGGCAGTGGTTGGTCAGATCTAGGATGTGTTTGGGGGTTGTATTTGTTGTGGATAGCTGTCAAGGCTTCTTGAATGGGCACTTGTGTGAAGAGCGAAACAACATCGAAGCTCACGAGTAGGTCATTGGGTTGTAGGTCTTGTTTCTTTATAATTTCTATGAAGTGGAACGAGTTTTGTACGTATGAAGTGATGGATTCTGCATAGGGCTGGAGTTGTTTGGCAAGAAATTTGGCGAGGTTTTGTAGAGGTGAGCCTATGGAGCTGACTATGGGTCTGAGAGGTGTTCCTTCTTTGTGAATCTTGGGAGGCCGTAGAGCTTGGGGCATCTGGATGATTTCTCTCTGGGGATGATGCTTGGCTTGATTTCTTCACTTAAGGGAGAGGCTTTTATTTTGGCTTTTGGTTTTTTCCAGGTAGGTGGTGGGGTCTGTGTTCAAGGTATGTAAGCAGGGTCTTGTAGTAGGTTGGATAATTTGGCTTGGTAGTCGGATGTGTTCATCACCACTGTGGCATTGCCTTTGTCTGCTGGGAGAATGATTATGTTGTTGTCTTTCCTCAGGTTGGAGAGGGCTTTTTGTTCTTCTTTGTGTAAATTGCTTCTGGGTGGTTTGCTGGAGCAGAGGACATTGGTGACTTCGAGTCTGATTTTGTTGGCTTCATCTGGGTTGATTTTGGTTAGGCTGGCTTCCACTCCGCATATGATGTTTTCGGTGGGGATGTGTCTGGGGCGATTGCAAAGTTGAATCCTTTGGAAAGGACTTTGGTCTCTGCGATGGTGAGTGTCCTGTCTGATATGTTGTGAACTGTTTGTTTCATGGGCTGTTGTGTGGGGGGTTGGGCTTCTGGCGTTTTCCAGTTTGTGGAGTTTGTTGGTGTGTGTGTCTGTCTTGTGGGAGGTCTCTGTTTCAGCTCTCCAGGCGGCCAGTTGCTTGGATTTGTTCCAGAGTGTTGGGTGGATTTTGTTGCTGAGTTTGAGGTGGAGAGTGAGTAGGTCTCTGTTGGTTTGATCTAGTAGGTATCTTTTCCTGTGTAGTTCGCTTCTGATTAGGGCTAGTTCTGTTCTTTTCAGGATCCTTTCGCTGGATGGGGTTTTGAGTGGAATTTCAGTTGGAAGCTTGTGGGGATCACATTTTTGTCTCGGCAGTTGCGTAGGAATGCAATGTCACATAAGATGGTGGCTCTTCGGACTTCTAGTTTCTCGTAGGTTCTGGTCAGCTGGAAGGTTTCCTCCCGTAGAGGTCGGATATTTGTTTTCGTAGATTTTCACGGGTATAGGTATGCATGTTAGGGTGGATTCGGGTTTCTTCCGTGTAGAAATCTGGTTGTTTTGGCGACGTTTCGACGAGGTCTCACTCGTCATCTTCAGGCTGGTGTTCTGGCTTCTTTCTTCTTGAAGCAAAGTGTGGTCTCAGTTGAAGTCCTTCTATAAATACTGCTGGGGGTGTGGTTTGCTTGCTCTGTTGCTGATTGTAGGTTCCTTTGTTCCTTTGTTCTTTTGTGATCTGCTGTGTGGCTGAGGCGATCGTTAAAGGGATTGACTGCTGATGGCTGTTTAGATGGCTGTTTACATGCTGGTGGGTTAGATGGCTGGTAGGTTCTGGCAGTATCCTGGGCTTTGGTGGAGTGGGGTCCTGTGTCTTGTGAATTCATTTTGGTCTGGCTACGTGTCTGTGGTCTCCCAATGTTTTTGGGGTGTGTGAGTGTGCTCCATGTGGTGACTGGAGTGGGGTGCCGCAGTAGATGGTGCAGTCGTGGTTTTGTTATTGGATGGTGGTTTCGTTTCATCTGTGGGAAGGGTCTGGGTTTGTGTTTGGTGTGGATGGAAGGTGGTGGCATCTTGTGTCCTTTTGGACCTGGTGTCAGTCTTTGTGACAGAGGCTCGTCTGTTGACCAGGGCTAGTTTCAGATGTCAGGCAAGCGGGAGGTGTCATCACGTTTATTCATGTTGTTTGGGTGTTTCTCTATTTCAATGGCTTCCATGATTATTCGACTGTTGAAGTGTTCAGTTTTGGAGATGAGTTTGGTTCTTTCAAAGTCAATTTCATGACCTGTTGTTTTTATGTGCTGGAAGAGAGAGGAAGATTTTTCTTCTTTTTTGACTGCGTTCTTGTGTTCTGCGATGCGTGCGCTTATTCTCCTGTTTGTTTGTCCGATGTATGTGGCTGGACAGACTTTGCATGGTATTTCGTAGACTCCTTGGTTTTCTAGCTCAATCTTGTCTTTGGGGTTTCTTAAGATGTTGGCTATTTTTTGGTCGGTGCAAAAGGCTGTCTTGATATTGTGTTTGTGGAGAATTTTGCTGATTTTGTCTGTGGTGCCTTTGATGTAAGGGAGGAGGGCGGTGCCGTTGTTCTCTTCTGTTTCTTGGTTCTTGGGGGGTGTTTCCTTTTGGATTAGTTTGGTGATGGTGTTTTTTTGGAATCCGTTCGCAAATCCAAGCAACTGGCCGCCTGGAGAGCTGAAACAGAGACCTCCCACAAGACAGACACACACACCAACAAACTCCACAAACTGGAAAAACGCCAGAAGCCCAACCCCCCCACACAACAGCCCATGAAACAAACAGTTCACAACATATCAGACAGGACACTCACCATCGCAGAGACCAAAGTCCTTTCCAAAGGATTCAACTTTGCAATCGCCCCCAGACACATCCCCACCGAAAACATCATATGCGGAGTGGAAGCCAGCCTAACCAAAATCAACCCAGATGAAGCCAACAAAATCAGACTCGAAGTCACCAATGTCCTCTGCTCCAGCAAACCACCCAGAAGCAATTTACACAAAGAAGAACAAAAGCCCTCTCCAACCTGAGGAAAGACAACAACATAATCATTCTCCCAGCAGACAAAGGCAATGCCACAGTGGTGATGAACACATCCGACTACCAAGCCAAATTATCCAACCTACTACAAGACCCTGCTTACATACCTTTGAACACAGACCCCACCACCTACCTGGAAAAAACCACCAAAGCCAAAATAAAAGCCTCTCCCTTAAGTGAAGAAATCAAGCCAAGCATCATCCCCAGAGAGAAATCATCCAGATGCCCCAAGCTCTACGGCCTCCCAAGATTCACAAAGAAGGAACACCTCTCAGACCCATAGTCAGCTCCATAGGCTCACCTCTACAAAACCTCGCCAAATTTCTTGCCAAACAACTCCAGCCCTATGCAGAATCCATCACTTCATACGTACAAAACTCGTTTCCACTTCATAGAAATTATAAAGAAACAAGACCTACAACCCAATGACCTACTCGTGAGCTTCGATGTTGTTTCGCTCTTCACACAAGTGCCCATTCAAGAAGCCTTGACAGCTATCCACAACAAATACAACCCCCCCAAACACATCCTAGATCTGACCAACCACTGCCTAACCAACACATACTTCATCCACAATGGACAAAGATACAAACAGATAGAAGGAGCACCCATGGGATCACCCCTCTCACCGGTCATCGCAAACCTATATATGGAACACTTTGAAACCAACGCGTTACAGAAGTCCGAACATAAACCCAAACTCTGGCTCAGATATGTTGACGACACCTTTGTTATCTGGCCACACGGGAAAGATAAACTGAACAACTTCCTCACACATCTCAACAGCCTACACCCCAAAATACAATTCACTATGGAAATAGAAGCCAACAACCAACTTCCCTTCCTGGACGTCCTAATCTACAAAAAACCCGACGGCTCCTTAGGACATACCATCTACCAGAAAAAAAAACACATACAAACCGCTACTTAAATGCACAATCACACCACCACCCTGCACAGATCAACTCCGTAGCAAAAACCCTCATCTCCAGAACCAAACGCCTCGCTGACAAAGACCACCTAAAAACTGAATTACACACTCTCTCGAATGTTTTAATTGCGAACGGATTCCAAAAACACCATCACCAAACTAATCCAAAAGGAAACACCCCCAAGAACCAAGAAACAGAAGAGAACAACGGCACCGCCCTCCTCCCTTACATCAAAGGCACCACAGACAAAATCAGCAAAATTCTCCACAAACACAATATCAAGACAGCCTTTTGCACCGACCAAAAAATAGCCAACATCTTAAGAAACCCCAAAGACAAGATTGAGCTAGAAAACCAAGGAGTCTACGAAATACCATGCAAAGTCTGTCCAGCCACATACATCGGACAAACAAACAGGAGAATAAGCGCACGCATCGCAGAACACAAGAACGCAGTCAAAAAGAAGAAAAATCTTCCTCTCTCTTCCAGCACATAAAAACAACAGGTCATGAAATTGACTTTGAAAGAACCAAACTCATCTCCAAAACTGAACACTTCAACAGTCGAATAATCATGGAAGCCATTGAAATAGAGAAACACCCAAACAACATGAATAAACGTGATGACACCTCCCGCTTGCCTGACATCTGAAACTAGCCCTGGTCAACAGACGAGCCTCTGTCACAAAGACTGACACCAGGTCCAAAAGGACACAAGATGCCACCACCTTCCATCCACACCAAACACAAACCCAGACCCTTCCCACAGATGAAACGAAACCACCATCCAATAACAAAACCACGACTGCACCATCTACTGCGGCACCCCACTCCAGTCACCACATGGAGCACACTCACACACCCCAAAAAAACATTGGGAGACCACAGACACGTAGCCAGACCAAAATGAATTCACAAGACACAGAACCCCACTCCACCAAAGCCCAGGATACTGCCAGAACCCACCAGCCATCTAACCCACCAGCATGTAAACAGCCATCTAAACAGCCATCAGCAGTTAATCCCTTAACGATCGCCTCAGCCACACAGCAGATCACAAAAGAACAAAGGAACAAAGGAACCTACAATCAGCAACAGAGCAAGCAAACCACACCCCCAGCAGTATTTATAGAAGGACTTCAACTGAGACCACACTTTGCTTCAAGAAGAAAGAAGCCAGAACACCAGCCTGAAGATGACGAGTGAGACCTCGTCGAAACGTCGCCAAAACAACCAGATTTCTACACGGGAAGAAACCCGAATCCACCCTAACATGCATACCTATACCCGTGAAAATCTACGAAAACAAATATCCGACCTCTACGGGGAGGAAACCTTCCAGCTGACCAGAACCTACGAGAAACTAGAAGTCCGAAGAGCCACCACCTTATGTGACATTGCATTCCTACGCAACTGCCGAGACAAAAATGTGATCCCCACAAGCTTCCAACTGAAATTCCACTCAAAAACCCCATCCAGCGAAAGGATCCTGAAAAGAACAGAACTAGCCCTAATCAGAAGCGAACTACACAGGAAAAGATACCTA
The DNA here is from genome assembly GCA_029282475.1 of Phrynocephalus forsythii. Classification (NCBI taxonomy): domain Eukaryota; kingdom Metazoa; phylum Chordata; class Lepidosauria; order Squamata; family Agamidae; genus Phrynocephalus; species Phrynocephalus forsythii. The sequence continues at coordinate 14,156,007 of JAPFRF010000018.1, forward strand.
CTAGATCAAACCAACAGAGACCTACTCACTCTCCACCTCAAACTCAGCAACAAAATCCACCCAACACTCTGGAACAAATCCAAGCAACTTGCCGCCTGGAGAGCTGAAACAGAGACCTCCCACAAGACAGACACACACACCAACAAACTCCACAAACTGGAAAAACGCCAGAAGCCCAACCCCCCACAACAGCCCATGAAACAAACAGTTCACAACATATCAGACAGGACACTCACCATCGCAGAGACCAAAGTCCTTTCCAAAGGATTCAACTTTGCAATCGCCCCAGACACATCCCCACCGAAAACATCATATGCGGAGTGGAAGCCAGCCTAACCAAAATCAACCCAGATGAAGCCAACAAAATCAGACTCGAAGTCACCAATGTCCTCTGCTCCAGCAAACCACCCAGAAGCAATTTACACAAAGAAGAACAAAAGCCCTCTCCAACCTGAGGAAAGACAACAACATAATCATTCTCCCAGCAGACAAAGGCAATGCCACAGTGGTGATGAACACATCCGACTACCAAGCCAAACTATCCAACCTACTACAAGACCCTGCTTACATACCTTTGAACACAGACCCCACCACCTACCTGGAAAAAACCACCAAAGCCAAAATAAAAGCCTCTCCCTTAAGTGAAGAAATCAAGCCAAGCATCATCCCCAGAGAGAAATCATCCAGATGCCCCAAGCTCTCACGGCCTCCCCAAGATTCACAAAGAAGGAACACCTCTCAGACCCATAGTCAGCTCCATAGGCTCACCTCTACAAAACCTCGCCAAATTTCTTGCCAAACAACTCCAGCCCTATGCAGAATCCATCACTTCATACGTACAAAACTCGTTCCACTTCATAGAAATTATAAAGAAACAAGACCTACAACCCAATGACCTACTCGTGAGCTTCGATGTTGTTTCGCTCTTCACACAAGTGCCCATTCAAGAAGCCTTGACAGCTATCCACAACAAATACAACCCCCAAACACATCCTAGATCTGACCAACCACTGCCTAACCAACACATACTTCATCCACAATGGACAAAGATACAAACAGATAGAAGGAGCACCCATGGGATCACCCCTCTCACCGGTCATCGCAAACCTATATATGGAACACTTTGAAACCAACGCGTTACAGAAGTCCGAACATAAACCCAAACTCTGGCTCAGATATGTTGACGACACCTTTGTTATCTGGCCACACGGGAAAGATAAACTGAACAACTTCCTCACACATCTCAACAGCCTACACCCCAAAATACAATTCACTATGGAAATAGAAGCCAACAACCAACTTCCCTTCCTGGACGTCCTAATCTACAAAAAAACCCGACGGCTCCTTAGGACATACCATCTACCAGAAAAAAACACATACAAACCGCTACTTAAATGCACAATCACACCACCACCCTGCACAGATCAACTCCGTAGCAAAAACCCTCATCTCCAGAACCAAACGCCTCGCTGACAAAGACCACCTAAAAACTGAATTACACACTCTCTCGAATGTTTTAATTGCGAACGGATTCCAAAAAAACACCATCACCAAACTAATCCAAAAGGAAACACCCCCCAAGAACCAAGAAACAGAAGAGAACAACGGCACCGCCCTCCTCCCTTACATCAAAGGCACCACAGACAAAATCAGCAAAATTCTCCACAAACACAATATCAAGACAGCCTTTTGCACCGACCAAAAAATAGCCAACATTTTAAGAAACCCCAAAGACAAGATTGAGCTAGAAAACCAAGGAGTCTACGAAATACCATGCAAAGTCTGTCCAGCCACATACATCGGACAAACAAACAGGAGAATAAGCGCACGCATCGCAGCACACAAGAACGCAGTCAAAAAAGAAGAAAAATCTTCCTCTCTCTTCCAGCACATAAAAACAACAGGTCATGAAATAGACTTTGAAAGAACCAAACTCATCTCCAAAACTGAACACTTCAACAGTCGAATAATCATGGAAGCCATTGAAATAGAGAAACACCCAAACAACATGAATAAACGTGATGACACCTCCCGCTTGCCTGACATCTGAAACTAGCCCTGGTCAACAGACGAGCCTCTGTCACAAAGACTGACACCAGGTCCAAAAGGACACAAGATGCCACCACCTTCCATCCACACCAAACACAAACCCAGACCCTTCCCACAGATGAATCGAAACCACCATCCAATAACAAAACCACGACTGCACCATCTACTGCGGCACCCCACTCCAGTCACCACATGGAGCACACTCACACACACCCCAAAAACATTGGGAGACCACAGACACGTAGCCAGACCAAAATGAATTCACAAGACACAGGACCCCACTCCACCAAAGCCCAGGATACTGCCAGAACCCACCAGCCATCTAACCCACCAGCATCTAAACAGCCATCTAAACAGCCACCAGCAGTTAATCCCTTAACGATCGCCTCAGCCACACAGCAGATCACAAAAGAACAAAGGAACAAAGGAACCTGCAATCAGCAACAAAGCAAGCAAACCACACACCCCCAGCAGTATTTATAGAAGGACTTCAACTGAGACCACGCTTTGCTTCAAGAAGAAAGAAGCCAGAACACCAGCCTGAAGATGACGAGTGAGACCTCGTCGAAACGTCGCCAAAACAACCAGATTTCTACACGGGAAGAAACCCGAATCCACCCTAACATGCATATATATATGTGTGTGTGTGTGTGTGTGTGTATATATATATATATATATATATATATATATATATATATATATATATATATATATATATATATATATATATATATATATATATATATATATATATATATATATATGTTTTCATAGATTTTCACGGGTTTCCACCTAACATGCATATATATATCTACGAAAACAAATCTACGAAATCAAATCTACGAAAACAAATATATATATATATATATATATATATATATATATATATATTCCCTGCCAACAGTGGATAACTGAATCAGTGGATAATGAATCAGTGGATACGGGGGTCCTACTGTACAGCGATGGGGGTTCCTGCATGGCAGGGGGTTGGACTGGATGGCCCTTGAGGTCTCTTCCAACTCTTATGATTCTATGATTCCTTGCCTTCCATGGTGGTTTCCTCTTTGTGTGTGTGTGGGTGGGGGGGGGGGAGAAAAATATGTCACAGCACCCTGAAATGTGTGTCTGTGTGTGGATCAAGAGAAGCCAACTGTGCAAGAACAGAGGCGTGCATTATCAAAGAGACATCTGCCGAGAGAAAACGTCCAGCCACCCCGGAGAGAAGTAGACTTTGATCGTCCCCTCCGGAGACCCCCATCTTCACACACGGGATGTGGACGAGAGGAAGAGAGACGAGAGAACGTAGCTTTCTCCACACTTCGGCGATCACCACCCGCCAGCAGAAATGACAGCAACAAGGGTGGTGTTGCCTTCGCAGGTGACTCTGGTCAGTCCCCACCGGGAGTCCTGTGTCCAGTTCTGTGCGCCTCAATTTAAAAAGGATGTTGACCACCTTGAGTGGGTACAGAGGAGGGCGACCAGGATGGTTGAGGGTCTGGAGGAAATGTCTTAGGAGGAACGGCTTAGGGAACTGGGAATGTTTAGCCTCTCTAAAAGAAGGCTGAGGGGGGATATGATAGCTATGTTTAAATATTTGAAAGGATGTCCTATTGAAGAGGGAACAGGCTTGTTTTCAATGGCTTCAGAAACTAGGACCTGGGGCAACGGTTTCAAACTACAGGAATTTCTGTTAAACAAACCGCTTGTTATACGAGGGTCCACTTGTCTATATAAAATTATAAAATGATGCACAGCACAGGGAATGTAAGGGGAAGGGTTTGGTTTTTTGCCCCTGGCATAACACAAGCACCCAAAACGAACATTTCCCTGTAGACGAAAGGTTGGAAATGAAGATAGAAATGAAAAGAAAGTGGAACTCACTGCCACAAGATGTATTTATATTACTTTATTTATTTTAGAGTATTTTTTTACCCTGCCTTTCTCCTTGGAAAAAAGGACCCAAGGTGTTTGCAGCAGGCTGGCAACTTGGACAAGCGTCAAGAACAGACTGACTACATTCAGAGAAGTTAGGACTCAGTGCTGGCTGGTGAACAAAAAGAAAAAGAAAATATTTTTTTCACCCAGCACATTGTTAGCCTGTGGAACGCCCTGCCACAGGAGGTGGGGATGGCATCTGGCCTGGATGCCTTCAAACAGGGGACGGGACAGATTCCTGGAGGAAAAGTCCATCATCCCAGGTGACAAACCATAATGGAGACGTGTAAACTCCAGGCTTAAAACCAGGGTATGTCAAGGGCCAGAGGCAGGGGAGTGGGCTATCAGGAGACAGAGATCTAGTCTCGTCCGCTCCCAAATGCATCTGGTGGGGCCACAATGTGAGATCCAGGAAGCTGGACTAGATGGGCCTTTGGCCTGATCCAGCATGATGGCTCTTCTGAGGTTCTTATGTTAACAAGGGGGAGAGAGAGAGAGCTCCATGCATCCTCAGAGACAGGACACCATGTAATCAATTTTTACTTCAGCTGCTGCATTTGAAAGCCTGCTTCCCAACAGAAGGCGAAGGAACAGAGGAGACATTGAGAAGTCCTGATTTCACGAGCGTTGCAAACACCCTGGACATCCAAAAAGACGAACAAAGACTGCGTCAAGCCCGGATTCTCCCTCTTGAGACAAAAAAAAAAAAGTTGAAATTGGCTCTCTCTTCCTTTGGGCGCCTCCTAAGAAGGCCGGGATTCTCTGGGGGAAGAAAACATCATGCTGGGGGTGCGGGGGAGAGAGCGGAAGTCAGCAGGAAAAGAGGAGTTCTCCCATGTGAGATGGGCTTACTCTGTAAAAGAAACCACGACTTTGGGGGTTCACAAGAGCGGAGCAGGGCAAGCCATTTTGGAGACCTGTTCTTCCACAGGGGTTGCCACAGGTCGGGGGGGAGACTCGACAACACAACAGCAACGAATTTCAAGACGGGGAGGTGGGGGGTGAGCCATTGCTCCGAGGATGGGTAAGTGAGAGCAGGTGCCGAAACAGTCGCATTAATGGCAGCGCTCCTCATTCCACCCGCCCCCCCTCCGTCTCTAATTTCTCTCTCTCTCTCCCCCCCCTTCTTTTTCATTTCTGCCTCTCCCGATGAGAATTTCGGAGCCGCCGTAATAAAATTATAATAAATCCAAGCCGCATCCCCACCGCCACACACACACACACACACACAAACCAAACCCCAGACGCTGGAGCCATGGAAACAAGATCAAGGAGGCACCTGAGCTGTGTTGTGGGCTGCCACTCCAGTGCCGGGTCCAGAGCACCGGCGTAATTAAATAGAGGTATATCCACCGAGGTCTGGGGTGAGCGAGGCCTGGGCCTTTCAGGCGGCGCAGGTCCGGCTGGGCGAGGGGAGTCAGAGATCAAAAGACAGGCCAGGGTCTGGAACCCTCTGAAAAGGGAAGGGAAGGCCTTTTGTGGTCCGATGACTGAGCCAGGGAAGCAGAAGCGACAGGAAAAACTCTGATTATTATTTTTAAAACGCAGTGAACAAAGAAAGATGGAAAACGCAGAAAAGCCCCTTGTGCACACCTAGGCCCATCTCAGATACACTGCCTTCCCCCCAAAATGTTCACGGCGTGTGAGTGCCACACAGGAAGCGAGCAGTCTTCCTTAGCACTGTCGTGAGCGGGCGAAAAAGTTTGGAGCAAAACCCGGAGCGGATCCTTAGCACCGTTGCGAGCGGCCGAAAAAGTTTGGACCCAAACCCGGAGCGGATCCACTGCGGGGGGGGGCACCCACCTCGCCCGGGGCATCGGAGTCGTCCTCACTCCACCACCACCACCCCTCCTTTGGCACATTTCTGCACAGCCTTTGCTCCAAGGCTCAGGAGTCGTACCAAAGGCATTTTGGAGTTCAGGGGATGTGGGACTGACACTCTTTCTTTTCTTTTCTGCTGCGAATTAGCTTTAATTTCCTCGATGGATGCTCACTGGTCGTGGCCGCCTGCTGTTTCCCATATATCAGTGAAGCCCCCGTTCTGTTGCTTGTGCCCCAGACAAAACACCCGTTGTTCCTTGGGAATCTCGTCTTTTTCCAGGCTGGGGGGAAAAAAACGAAAGAGCCGAGGCGGAATGGCTCATAATTAAGATGTATGCGCCGACAAGTAGCACCCGCATCTCGATTAGAAGACTCTCGAATTCACCGAAAAGAAAACAGGGAAATGGTTTGTTTCATCAGCAGGATCTCTCAGCGTTGAAACGTTTATTTTGTTATTTCGAAACAGGGGCCACGTAACCACCAAATGGCATACGCTGCCACGCCAGCTTCTTCTCTTGGTGGAAAAGTCGTGCGGACTCAGGACGCCGGCAGGGAATAAGCTGTAAAAATATTAAATAAATATATAAATAAACTGTTTATTCACCCCTGCTGTTGACACCGCCACCCCCACGCGTGTGCCAGATCATTGGTGTGGCGGAGCGGATCGAGCGATGGGCTAGGAACTCAGAAGCCCTGCGTTCGAATCCTCACTCAGCCCGGAAAACCCCTTGGAAATGGTGGAAACGATCCTTAAATATCATACTTGCCGTGAAAACTGTATTCGGGCCGCTGTAGGTTGGGTCCAGCTTAGCGACACATAACACCTTAACGCCAAATGCAATTAACCAACATAGGATTCTGTCCATTTTTAAAAATACTGGATGCGACCCTTTGCTTATTTTATATACTGTATATCAGGCATGTCCAAACTTCAGCCCTCCAGATGTTTTGGACTGCAACTCCCACAGTCCTTTGCCATTGGCGATCTAAGCTTAGAATTCTGGGAGTTGTGGTCCAAGACATCAGGAGGGCTGAAGTTTGGACATGCCTCCTGTATATCCTTGGCTCTCCCCAGAAGGACCAGATGTTATAGTTTTAAATGGGAAAATATGTAGGTGTAAATTCCCCTCTTAAATCACTGAAATTTATAAACACACCCTGTTTGAACCATCCTGTCTGCCTCATACGGATGAGTCCTGTTTATTTTTCCCCCAACCTCCCTGGTAGACAGGGGGAATGCTGTAGACCTACTATATCTTAACTTGAGCAAAGCTTTTGATAAAGTTGTATGCCACCCAGAGACCATTTGGTAGTGGGGCAGCTAAAAAATTTCTGTAGAATGGATGGATGGATGGATGGATGGATGGATGGATGGATGGATGGATGGGTGGGTGGATGGATGGATGGATGGATGGATGGGTGGATGGGTGGGTGCGTGTGTGGATGGATGGATGGATGATAGATAGATAGATAGATAGATAGATAGATAGACAGACAGACAGACAGACAGACAGACAGACAGACAGACAGACAAGGAAGGAAGGAAGGAAGGAAGGAAGGAAGGAAGGAAGGAAGGATGGATGGATGGATGGATGGATGGATGGATGGATGGATGGATAGATAGATAGATAGATAGATAGATAGATAGATAGATAGATAGATAGATAGATAAAGTGTCTCATGATATCTTGATTAGCAAGCTAAGTTGGTGAAGGATGGACAAATCAAGTGTAAGGTGGATACACAATTGGAAACAGAATTGTGCTCAGAAGGTGATGTTTAATGGCTCCTTCTCTGAGAGGAAGGAGGTAAGAAGTGGGGTACCCCAAGGCTCAGTCCTGGTGTCTGGTGCTCTTCAACATTTTTTTATGAATGATGTGTGTGTGTGTGTGTGTGTGTGTGTGTGTGTGTGTGTGTGTGTGTTTGCAGATGACACAGACTGGGTGGAATAGCTAATACCCTGGAAGAGAGAAACAAAATTCAAAAAGTTCTCGATGGGCTGGAGGCCCTGGGCTGAAACCAACAGGAAGAAAGTCAACAGGGATAAATGCAAAGTACCGCACTGAGGAAGAAGGAACCAAACACACCGTTCGGGAAGTTGAGTCATGGCAACCGGACTTCTTTTTCTTGAGAGACTCAAACGTTCCGCTGCTCGTCCAAACAGGCTTCGTCGGTCTGAGCAAAGCTAGTGGCGAGTCCTCCGTTTTATAGAAAAGAAGTCCAGTGGCCGTGACTCAAACTTCCAGATAAACTCACCTGGAAGACTGAGAATCTTCATAGACAAACACAACGTGACAAGGTGGGTGATACTTGGCTCAACCAATACCACATGTTGTAATGGCCTTAAGTTACAGCAAGCCAGATTTCGGTTGAATATCAGAGGGAAAAGTTCCCAACTGTTAGACCAGCATGACCACGGAAGCCATAACCTCAGGAGGTGTTGAGCGCGCCAGCGCTGTGGCGGCATCCCTTGGATTCATCTTCCTGCCTTGAGCAGGGGGTTGGACTGAAAGGCCTTAGAGGTCCTTTCCAAGCTTCCTGATTCTAGGACAGACATGTCCAGTCTTCGGCCCTCCAGATGTTTTGGACTACAACTCCCACACTCCTTTGTCATTGGCAATCTAAGCTTAGAATTCTGGGAGTTGTGGTCCAAAACATCAAGAGGGACGAAGTTTGGACATGCCTGTTCTAGGATAACACACCTGATAATCTCATGTTTGTGCCTTTAGAGCAGTGGCTCTCGACCTGTGGGTCCCCCAGATGTTCCTGGACTGCCATTCCCAGAAACCCCTTCCAGCACAGCAAGTGGTGGAGGCTTCTGGGAGTTGCAGTCCAGGAACATCTGGGGACCCACCGGTGGAGAACCACTGCTTGAGAGGGTTGTTGTCTGAGCATCCTGGTAGTTTGTTTATTTGTTTATTTGTTTATTTATTTATGAATATTTTTACCCCGCCTTTCTCTTTGGAAAAGGACCCAAGGCAGCTTACAGGAAAGAGGGATAATATACACCCTTACAGGCATGTCCAAACTTCGCCCCCTTCTGATGTTTCGGACCACAACTCCCAGAAGTCCAAGCCTGTATTTCCATTGGCAAAGGACTGTGAGAGTTTTGGTCCAAAACATCTGGAGGACTGAAGTTTGGACATGCCTGCCTGAGCCTAGAATATTTTAAGACATATTCAAGTTTAAGAACATGGAATTAGACGAGGCATCTTGCAACAATTAAAAGGCATCATTAAGCACTGGGGTTAGGTTTAAAAGACAAGAAAATGCATTATGAGGGATGGAAACTAAAAAGGAGGACACAGGTGTTCTCGTGAAATCCGTCAATGCAGTCATGCCTGGTAAACCATCTAAAAGTCGCATAACTGGTAGTGCATCATTCAGGGAAAACTTGCCTGAAGAGAAAGGTCTTTGCTTGCATCCGGAGAGACAGCAGAGTTGAGTCCTGGCAACCGGACATCTTTTCTTGAGAGACTGAAACGTTTCGCTACTCACCCAAACAATGGTTCAGTGTCTGAGTGTTGTGTTCTAAATTCTTTTATTTTAAATTATATTTGGGGTTGTATGCTTTAAAATTTTTTACACCACTCTGTAACCTGGTCTAGGGTCCTTTGGGGTATAGGGTGGGCTATAAATATTTTAAATACAGTGGACCAGTATATAACATATGGTTTGTATAACATAAAATCTGTACATCATAAAAATTTTACTTAACATAATCGCCTGTAGGGCGAATCTGTACAACATAAAAATGGTCGCGATGAGGGATTAATCCATTTTCAATGCATTCCTATGGGAAATTTGTATAAAGGAAAATTTTGCTTCACAGAATTTCAATTTGGAACGAATTAATTCCTTTATACAAGGTGCCACTACATAAATATTAGTTGGCACAGGGAGCTGTATCAAGTGCTAGGCCTCCTCTGTGTGAGAGCCGAACGCAATAGAAGAGAAGGGAGAGGGTAGCGATTTCTGTGGAACTCACTGCTGCATGAATTTTATCGGAGCTGCCTAAAATATTTGATCTACTTTGCAGACAGCAGTCCTGTGCTTTGCAAAGCAAGGCCAGGTGAGCTTCCGGAAATAACCCTAACCCTGCGACCCTGCATTCGAGGCCCCGATCATACTTAAAACACGGCTTTAACCTGCCTCCAGAGAAGACCCAGGTCGTCCCAAGAGGAACCAGGCAGACTGGTTCTAGAAGGGTCCGTGGCCGGCTTGTTGCTGTAGCAACCGGAAGCGGGTTGCTCTTCTAGACCCATCCAGGGTCTGGGGGTTGGCATGGCAACGCCGTACCAGAAGAAAGATGCGCCCTAACAGAGTTCGTTCATTCCTTCTGCTGTCTGCCCTTGCCGGTCGATCCAAAGAAGCTGCGCCTTCACCAATTAAAACCTTTGTTTTTGCTCTTTTCGCACAAACAAAACCAGACACCCCCCCCCGGGCACGTTTTAAGCACATACAAGAGGAACACTTCACCCCCTCCGCCTCGAAACAGTGGCATAACGCACAACCCCAGAAATGCAGGGCAAACTACCCTTCGTACCCATCGGTATTGGAGACCTTCTCCCCTTAAGCACTTTCCTAGATCATAATCACACCATCATAATTTTAGAAAAGCAGCGCTGGAAAGCACCGTACGGATTGTCAACTCCCAGCCTCCGGTACCGCAGTCTGAGGCAACAGTTCTAGATACCCGAGTGCTGAGACGGGAACCTTTTGTAGGCACTGAGTGGAGATAAATATGATTTTGGGGCGGTGGGAGGGTGGTGATGGCCAGGGGGCCCTGTGTGGGTGAGGAAGGTGGACACCCCACGCCCTCATCCATACGCGTCGATCGGACGGGACGGTAATTGATAAGGAAGAAAGGGGGCCACCAATGTAACCCTTTCTTCCTTACACCGATGGAGGTGTTGCTGTTGATCATCAGTTACCATTCCCAGCCTGGGACGACCATGACCGAGGGTCGCTCAAAGGAGGGGTGAGCATTTTACCAAACGGTCTTACCATGCCACCCGCCGGTGAGTTGCCTGTGGCCGACCAGGGATTCAAACTTGTGTCTCTCACGCCTCAGCCCATCCCTGTATCCACAATGTGAACCCCCCCCCCCGGCCTCTCTGTTTATACCCCACCTGGATCTCTCTGCAGTAAACCTGCCTGCCCCGCTACGTGTAATTTACGACTGACGAGGTACCGAATTAAAAGTGATGTTCAGAAGTTGGGCAGAGCAGAAAAATATTCCTTCTCCGCCAGGAAGGGAGGAGGCAGGTGGTCTCTGTGTCTGTTGCATCATCATCATCATCATCATCATCATCATCATCATCATCATCATCATCATCATCATCATCAAGGCTATTCAGACTTCTTGCAAATTTCTAGGCCTTTTGAGGTAGCAAGCGCTCAGCACAGGTTCCCAATCCCCTCCTTCTGGTGGTGGTGGTTGGACAACCTCAGGCTCAGCAACTCAGCAACCTCAGACTCAGTGATTCAGCTCGGTACCTGCCGTAAAACGGTGCCGTTAACCGCAGATGACGAAACAACCCCACCCGCCCACCCGCCCCAAAAAATCAAGGTTCGCAGTCGGTGTCTTTTGTGCCATTCCAGAACAGAACGGCGTTCAAACCGAGGGGGAACTTCAGACGAAAGGCCACTGCTTCCTAAAAGCAACCCCTCAGCCCTCCCTGTTGTCTCAATCCCAGATATGCTACCCCAGGGATGCCCAAACTTTTTGCAAGGAGGGCCAGAATTGGTGAGATGAAAATGTGTCGGGGGCCAACCATTCAGCAGCATTTGGCCCCCAGGCCAGACTTTGGACAAGTTTCTATAACATGCAAGGAGGTGGGGAGGACGCTGCAGCCACAGAGCCGGGGGTGGGTTGGCTGGGCAGGTGGCTGGGGGACGGACGGAGACAGGGAGGGCAGGCATACTGTAAAACTGCAAGCTGACGTCTCCATCCGGTAAGAGGAGGGGCCAGCTGGTGGAGATGCGTGACAGGCGAAGCCAGTGGAAGAGGCCACGGGCCACTCGAAATTTGAAAACGGGCCGCATTTGGCCCCCGGGCCTGACTTTGGACGTGCCATTCCATACGCTCACCTTACAGCTCTCAGCTGGCATAAATAGCTGATGGGGGCACAGGTGCATGTCCGTGTCATGGTCGGACCATCATCTGTTAAAATTTTCCCTGCCGATCGCTACCCCACCCTGCGGGGAACGTCGGTCCTACATTTGGGCCTGCCCCCGTAGGCTCCTGGACCCTGCGAGGTTCATGGAAGCCTTCGGGGAGCTCTCTGGCGGCCTGGCAGACGATCCGGTCGATGTCCTGGTGGAGAGGTGGTATAAGGGTGCCACCGGGGCTGTTGACTGGATCGCCCCCGAGCGCCTCCTGCGCTGTGGAGATCGCTCCTCGCCATGGTATGCAGCTGAGTTGCGGTCAATGAAACAAGAACGCAGGAGGCTTGAGGTCATTTGGAGGACGAAACGGATGGCAGTGAGTAGGGCTGCACGAAAGCAGCTGACCGGCCGCTATCTTCGCGTGATCAGGGACGCTAGAACAGCATCCCTGAGAATTGGCGAGGCCTCGAACCGCCAGGCAGAGTTGTTCCGGGTGGTTCGGGACCTCTCCAATCCCGGTCAGCTGAGGCCTCCTCCTAGTGAGTTCACTAGCGAGCAATTTGCAGCCCATTTTAGATCCAAAATAGAGGCCATCCATTCCGATTTGCCCTCCCGGTTACTCTAATCGATCCTCTGTTGTCCCTGGGGTCTCACCCCCTCGGTCTCCCCTCCTGGTTGAGTTTGGGCCGGTGTTCCCAGCGGAGGCCTCCAGAGCCATGGCCTGTTGCCGGCCGGCGGCCACTCCCTTTGACCCTTGCCCAGCTTGGCTTATCAAATCTGCCGAAGGGAACATGCCGGAGTGGGTCTCGGCCATTGCCACGGCCTCCTTCAGGGAGGGATTTTTCCCTTCCCGTCTGAAGGAGACCGTGGTGAAGCCCACTCTGAAAAAGCTCGGCATGGCGTCGGACGATTTATCCAGCTATCGTCCGATTGCCATTGTTCCCTTCCTGGGCAAGGTAGTCGAGAGGGTGGCTGCCGTCCGGCTTCAGTCATATCTAGAGGAAGATCAAATCCTGGATCCCTTCCAGTCTGGGTTCAGACCCCTTCGGGGGACCGAGACTGCCCTGATCGCTCTGCAGGATGACCTCTCAGGGAGGCTGACAAGGGGTGTTCCTCCCTGCTGGTTCTCCTTGGTTTGTCAGCTGCCTTTGATACCGTCGACCACGGTAACCTGCTGGTCCAGCTAGCTGAGGCGGGAATTGGGGGCCTGGCTTTGTCCTGGCTCCGTTCCTTCCTCGGCGGCCGGACTCAGCGGGTTCAGCAGGGTGATGACTTGTCGGCTCCTTGGACTCTCCCTTGTGGGGTGCCCCAGGGGTCGGCTATCTCACCCATGCTGTTCAACGTTTACATGAGGCTGCTGGCGGAGGACATCAGGAGATTTGGAGTTTGTTGTACGCTGATGACACGCAACTCTGTCTCTCCTTTTCTTCTTCTGCAGAGGAGGCAGTATGTTCCCTCGACCTGTGCCTGGAGGCGGTTCTGGAATGGACCAGGGCTAACCGGCTCAAGCTGAATCCGGAGAAGACGGAGGTTCTTTTCTTCGGGGCGTCCTCGTCTGGGTACAATGGCCCCCTCCCTAGACTGGGGGGGATGTTTCCCTCCGGCCTACGGACAGGGCCAGGAATCTGGGCGTGGTCCTGGACTCGGCCCTCTCCCTGGAAGCCCAGGTGATGGCTGCTTCCAGGGCCGCTTTTATCCACCTCTGCAGGATCGCCCAGATCCGTCTATACCTCGATGAGTCCTCCCTGAGGACAGTCGTGCAGGCCCTTGTGATTTCGAGGATTGACTATTGCAATGCCGTCTACGTGGGGTTGCCCTTGACCCTTCTCCGGAGGTTACAGTGGGTGCAGAATGCGGCGGCCAATCTGGTGGTGGGTGCCCGTATATTCGAGCACATCACCCCAGTTCTGGCTCGCCTGCATTGGCTTTCCATTGCCCTCCGGATAAGGTTCAAGGTCCTGGTTTTGATTTCCAAAGCCCTCCACGACTTGGGACCAGAGTACCTGGTGGAGCGTATCTCTCAGAAATCAACTGGGTCCAGACCCTCGAGGATGGCGCAGGCGCGCTCACTGAGGGTGGCCACACCCAGAGAGGCGCGGAAATCGCGTACACGTGACCGCGCCTTCTCTGTGGTGGGCCCCACGTTGTGGAACCACCTCCCCAGTGAGCTGCGCCTTGCAGAGTCCCTGCCCGCCTTCAAAAAGGCTTTGAAAACTTACCTTTTTAAGGAGGCGTTTGGCGACCTTTCTATCTCAGTTTTTTTTCCCCCTCTCTCTTTTTGCCGCCTGCGTTACCCTCTAGGGTCTAGCGTTCCCTCTACCCTGTTGAAATTTTTGATGTGTTTATCTTTGCTTTGTTATTGTTAGCCGCCCAGAGTTCCTACCTGGAAGATGGGCGGGATACAAGTCTAATAAATAAATAAATAAATAAATAAATAAATAAATAAATAAATAAATAAATAATACACAAAAGTACCCCTCAGCCGGAAACTCATCACGCCTGTAGGGTACGATGTGTGTGTCCTGCGACTAAGCGTGGGGAGAAGCAGGTTTCCCGCCAGTGGGAACACGGGTAGCAGATGGTTTGTCTGGACGGTCGTTGGCTGGAACCCAAGGGAGAGCATATTCTCTCTTCCCCGGTGGCGACGGGGAAGCGTGGGGCATAAAGGAGACTGCAGTGGTCCCTTGTATAAAGGAATCAATTTGTTTCGTTCCCAATGAAATTCTGTTAAGCAGATTTTCCTTTATACATATTCCCATAGGAATGCATTGAAAACGGAGTGATCCCTCATCATGACTGCTTTTCTGTTATACGGATTCGCCCCAAAGGCGATTCTGTTCATCGATTTCCCCCTATCTCCGGAATGTTTTTTTTCCTTTAAGTGGATTTTTTGTTAAACAAACCTCTTGTTATACGAGGGTCCACTTGTCTATATAAAATTATAAAATGATGCACAGCACAGAGAATGTAAGGGGAAGGGTTTGGTTTTTTGCCCCTGGCATAACACAAGCACCCAAAATGAACATTTCCCTGTAGCTGAAAGGATAGAAATGAAGACAGGAATGAAAAGACCGTGGAACTCACTGCCACAAGATGTATTTTTATTTTAGAGTATTTTAGAGTATTTTTACCCTGCCTTTCTCCTTGGAAAAAGGACCCAAGGTGGTTAAGCGATTTCCCCCTATCTCTGGAATTTTTTTTTCCTTTCAGCAGATTTTCTGTTAAACAAACCACTTGTTATATGAGGGTCCACTTTTTCAGCAGCTTCAGAACCGGACTTGGGGAACATGCAAAGAACAGGGATCCTTTGCGCACGGGCAGAGGGCTGACGGAGGGTGGGGGACCTTCGAGAGCAAGGGTTAGTCTGTGGAACGCCCTGCCACAGGAGGTGGGGATGGCACCTGGCCTGGATGCCTTCAAAAGGGGAATTGGACAGATTCCTGGAGGAGAAGTCCATCTCAGGTGACAAACCATGATGGAGATGTGTCATCTCCAGGCTTAAAACCGGGGTCCTTCCAGGGCCAGAGGCAGGGGAGTGGGGATCAGGAGACAGAGATCGAGTCTCATGCGCTCCCAGAGGCATCTGGTGGGGCCACAATGTGAGATCCAGGAAGCTGGACTAGATGGGCCCTTCTTGGCCTGATCCAGCAGCAGGGCCTCTTCTGAGGTTCTTACGTTATGTCAGGGTCTTGGCAGTCTGGGTTGGGTGAGAATTGAGGGGCGACGAGACCGAGAAGGCCCAAGACACACCTCAGCCAAGCTAGTCCAGCGAACAAAAAAAAACAGGTGAGTCCCAGAAGCCTTAGCAAACAGGTTCAAACATCACACACCACAAAGGAACCAAGCAAGGATCAGGCAACTAAACAGGCCCTCTGGAAACCATCGCGGGCAATACAGTATCTTGTCGTTCTCCTTTCTGGGAGTCCCATCTGGAGCCCCGAGACCTTCAGGGTCACTTCCCTCATGCTCAGGTCCTGCTGCAGCGATCCATCCCACCGCTGCCTTTTATCATAGAATCCTAGAGTTGGAAGAGACCTCCAAGGGCCATCCAGTCCAACCCCCTGCCATGCAGGGACCCCCCATCACAATATTAGGCCACTCCAAGCCCTGAAGCCGGTTGGCTCTGCTTTCTGTCCTGCTGAGCACAATTTAGGCCTGGTTCCTGCAGAGGAGAGCTCCCAGAAGAGAGGAGAAATTATGGGGTCTGTAGTCCAGAACAATTCCAAAACACAATTGTAAGTAACGCAGCACTTTAATTCATTCTCCAACAAATGTCTCAGCGTGAGATATTGAGACCTTAAGTGCCAGTTAATGAGAAAGAGGTGCACTGTCCGGGGAATTTGGAGATACAGTATCCTCTTTTGTTGAGTCTCTGCGCTTCTCCTGTGTAGCACCAGGAATTTTAACCAGAAACTCAGTAACATGCCAAGCAGCAAACAATCTATCATGCCCAGATGTCAAGGGCCGAGTTGTCTGTGAAAATGGGTCTTTCTCTCTGTGTCCTTTCCCCCCAGTAGAATCAAAGAAACCAGGTTTCCCTTAAATCACTTTTGAGGTTCAGATCTCAGCACTTGCAGGAATTCAAAATATTCCACCTGCTCTGAAAAGGGCTTTCGATTGGGGGGAAAAATAAATAAAAGCAAAACAAAACCACATAAGAACATAAGAACATAAGAACATAAGAAGAGCCATGCTGGATCAGGCCAAAGGCCCATCTAGTCCAGCTTCCTGTATCTCACAGCGGCCCCACCAGATGCGTTTGGGAGCGCACGAGACTAGATCTCTCTCTCCTGATAATCCACTCCCCCTCCCTCTGGCCCTTGAAGTACCCTGGTTTTAAGCCTGGAGATGACACATCTCCATCATGGTTTGTAACCCGTGATGGACTTTTCCTCTAGGAATCTGTCCAATCCCCTTTTGAAGGCATCCAGGCCAGATGCCATCACCACATCCTGTGGCAGGGAGTTCCATAGACTTACAACGCGCTGGGTGAAAAAATATTTTCTTTTGTCAGTTCTTACTCTCCCAGCCCTCAATTTGAGTGCATGTCCCCTAGTTCTGGTATTTTGTGAGAGGGAAAAGAACTTCCCTATATCCACTTTACTCATGCCCTGCATTATTTTGTATGTCTCAATCATATCCCCCCTCAAGCGCCTTTTTTCCAGACTAAAGAGGCCCAATTGTTTTAGCCTTTCTTCATAAGGGAGGTGCCCCAGCCCAGTAATCATTTTAGTCGCTCTCTTTTGCACCTTTTCCAGTTCCACTATGTCTTTCTTGAGATGCGGTGACCAGAATTGTACACAATACTCCAGGTGGGGCCTTACTATTGTTTTGTATAACGGTATTATAATGTTGGCTGTTTTATTTTCAATCCCCTTTTTGATAATCCCTAGCATGGAATTGGCCTTCTTCACTGCTGCCACACATTGGGGAGACACCTTCTTGGAGCTGTCCACCAACACACCAAGATCTCTTTCCTGATCTGTCACGGATAACTCAGAGCCCATGAGTTGATAGATGAAGTTTGGATTTTTTGCCCCAATATGCATTACTTTACATTTGGTTACATTAAAACGCATTTGCCATTTCTCAGCCCACTCCCCCAGTTTGGAGAGATCCTTCTGGAGCTCTTCACAATCTTCTCTGGTTTTTACCACACGGAAAAGTTTTGTGTCATCTGCAAACTTGGCCACCTCACTGTTTATCCCTGTCTCCAGGTCATTTATGAACAGATTGAAAAGCACCGGTCCCAGGACCGAGCCCTGGGGCACACCGCTTTTCACTTCTCTCCATTGTGAAAATTTCCCATTGACACCTACTCTTTGTTTCCGGGATCTCAACCAGTTCTCAGTCCATAAGAGGACCTGCCCTCTTATCCCCTGACTATGCAATTTTCTCAGCAGCCTTTGGTGAGGGACTGTGTCAAAAGCCTTTTGAAAATCCAGATAGACTATATCCACCGGTTCACCCAAATCCACGTGCCTGTTGACCTTTTCAAAAAATTCTAAGAGGTTTGTCAGACAAGATTTACCCTTACAGAAGCCATGCTGATTTTCTCTCAGCAAGGTTTGTTCTTCTATGTGTTTTAAGATTTTCTCTTGGATGAGGCCTTCCACCATCTTCCCTGGGACAGATGTAAGGCTAACCGGCCTGTAGTTTCCTGGGTCCCCCCTCCTTCCTTTTTTAAAAATTGGTGTGACATCTGCTATCCTCCAGTCCTCCGGCACTGTGGCCGTTTTAAGAGACAAGTTGCATATAACCGTTAGGAGATCTGCAATTTCATTTCTCAGTTCCCTAATAACCCTTGGGTGGATGCCATCTGGGCCCGGTGACTTGTTAATCCTCAATTTATCAATTAGTCCTAAAACCTCCTCTCTTTTAACCTGTATTTGATTTAATTATTTAGTCAATTAGCCAGGAAAGAGGGGAATGATGGGGTCTGTAGTCCAAAACAATTCCAAAACGCACTCCCGGTCTGCAGCTCCCTCCCAGTTCTGTGTAGTTCAACTGCTGGAGTCCTAGCTAGACCTCAGACACGGGCATTTGAGCCAGTAGAAAGAGGAGGTAAGCCACAGGGTTTAACCCCACCCAGTCTCCCTCAAGGGGACCCTGTGCCTAAAGAGAGTTCCCTGCTCCTAAGCACTTGTTCTGGGGTTCATGCCTTCATCCAGTTCCTATTTTCTCCAGCCTCCTCCTCTTCCTCCTCCACCTTGCACACTCCTCCACCTTCCGGTTGCTCCTTATCCAGCGGTAGCCAAGGTCTTGGAATGCGGTGGTGGTGGAGCGGACTGGGAATCCGCTCTGGGTTTTAATCCGAAGTTGAAACTAGGGCATTTTTGAGGTGCCCGGGCCTGTTTTCTGCTATCGAGTCTGGCTCTTATCAAGTTTGGACCAGCAGCAAAATCCGCCTCCCCCCCCCCCCCCGTCTTCGTCCCACCTGGCTCTCATGCTTATGGAACGACATGTCGTAAAGGCATTTGTGGAGAGCGGCTTAAACATGCACCCTGCCTGCTGTTTTCCTCCCAGTTCCACGCATACCGAGGATTTTTTTCTCTGCCTCTTTCGCCTTGTGCCAGTTTGTGGGGGGGGTCTGCGTTCCCTCCTCGAGAAAATCACCTCTCCCCTAAGACTGGAAGGAGAAAGCTAGGAAAGGCGGCCACGAGACAAGCGTTAAAGGGGGGGAGAGGGGTTTGCATGAAATCCCTGCAGGATCTGCCCAAGTCTGGGAAGCCGGCTTCCTTCCCCATCTTGAATCTCTACTCATTTGACGGCTCATGGCCCAAAGAGTTACAGCTATGGTACAGATAGAATCATAGAATCATAGAATCATAGAGTTGGAAGAGACCTCAAGGGCCATCTAGTCCAACCCCCTGCCGTGCAGGAACCCTCATCACAGGACTCCCGACAGGTGGCCATCCAGCCTCTGCTTAAAAACCTCCAAAGAAGGAGACTCCACCACCCTCCTTGGTGGCAGCATCTTATTCCACTGCCGAACAGCTCTAACCGTCAGGAAGTTCTTCCTAATGTTCAAATGCAATCTCTTTTCCTGTAGTTTGAAACCATTGCCCCAAGTCCTAGTCTCTGAAGCCACGGAAAACAAACCTGTTCCCTCTTCAATATGACATCCTTTCAGATATTTAAACATAGCTATCATATCCCCCTCAGCCTTCTTTTTGACAGGCTAAACAAAGAGCTTCCTCTATCCACTTTACTCATACCCTGCATTATTTTGTATGTCTCAATCATATCCCCTCAAGCGCCTTTTTTCCAGACTAAAGAGGCCCAATTGTTTTAGCCTTTCTTCATAAGGGAGGTGCCCCAGCCCAGTAATCATTTTAGTCGCTTCTCTTCTGCACCTTTTCCAGTTCCACTATGTCTTTCTTGAGATGCGGTGACCAGAATTGTACACAATACTCCAGGTGGGGCCTTACTATTGTTTTGTATAACGGCATTATAATGTTGGCTGTTTTATTTTCAATCCCCTTTTGATAATCCCTAGCATGGAATTGGCCTTCTTCACTGCTGCCACACATTGGGGAGACACCTTCATGGAGCTGTCCACCAACACACCAAGATCTCTTTCCTGATCCGTCACGGATAACTCAGAGCCCATGAGTTGATAGATGAAGTTTGGATTTTTGCCCCAATATGCATAACAGATTGAAAGCACCGGTCCCAGGACCGAGCCCTGGGGCACACCGCTTTTCACTTTCTCCATTGTGAAAATTTCCCATTGACACCTACTCTTTGTTTCCGGATCTCAACCAGTTCTCAGTCCATAAGAGGACCTGCCCTCTTATCCCCTGACTATGCAATTTTCTCAGCAGCCTTTGGTGAGGACTGTGTCAAAAGCCTTTTGAAAATCCAGATAGACTATATCCACCGGTTCACCCAAATCCACGTGCCTGTTGACCTTTTCAAAAATTCTAAGAGGTTTGTCAGACAAGATTTACCCTTACAGAAGCCATGCTGATTTTCTCAGCAAGGTTTGTTCTTCTATGTGTTTTAAGATTTTCTTGGATGAGGCCTTCCACCATCTTCCTGGGACAGATGTAAGGCTAACTGCCTGTAGTTTCCTGGGTCCCCCTCCTTCCTTTTTAAAAATTGGTGTGACATCTGCTATCCTCCAGTCCTCCGGCACTGTGGCCGTTTTAAGAGACAAGTTGCATATAACCGTTAGGAGATCTGCAATTTCATTTCTCAGTTCCCTAATAACCCTTGGGTGGATGCCATCTGGGCCCGGTGACTTGTTAATCCTCAATTTATCAATTAGTCCTAAAACCTCCTCTCTTTTAACCTGTATTTGATTTAATTATTTAGTCAATTAGCCAGGAAAGAGGGGAATGATGGGGTCTGTAGTCCAAAGCAATTCCAAAACGCACTCCCGGTCTGCAGCTCCCTCCCAGTTCTGTGTAGTTCAACTGCTGGAGTCCTAGCTAGACCTCAGACACGGGCATTTGAGCCAGTAGAAAGAGGAGGTAAGCCACAGGGTTTAACCCCGCCCAGTCTCCCTCAAGGGGACCCTGTGCCTAAAGAGAGTTCCCTGCTCCTAAGCACTTATTCTGGGGTTCATGCCTTCATCCAGTTCCTATTTTCTCCAGCCTCCTCCTCTTCCTCCTCCAACTTGCACACTCCTCCACCTTCCGGTTGCTCCTTATCCAGCGGTAGCCAAGGTCTCGGAATGCGGTGGTGGTGGTGCGGACTGGGAATCCGCTCTGGGTTTTAATCCGAAGTTGAAACTAGGGCATTTTTGAGGTGCCCGGGCCTGTTTTCTGCTATCGAGTCTGGCTCTTACCAAGTTTGGACCAACAGCAAAATCCGCCTCCCCCCCCCCATCTTTGTCCCACCTGGCCCTCACGCTTATGGAACGACATGTCGTAAAGGCATTTGTGGAGAGCGGCTTAAACACGCACCCTGCCTGCTGTTTTCCTCCCAGTTCCACGCATACCGAGGATTTTTTTCTCTGCCTCTTTCGCCTTGTGCCAGTTTGGGGAGGGGGGTCTGTGTTCCCTCCTCGAGAAAATCACCTCTCCCCTAAGACTGGAAGGAGAAAGCTAGGAAAGGCGGCCACGAGACAAGCGTTAAAGGGGGGAAGAGGGGTTTGCATGAAATCCCTGCAGGATCTGCCCAAGTCTGGGAAGCCGGCTTCCTTCCCCATCTTGAATCTCTACTCATTTGACGGCTCATGGCCCAAAGAGTTACAGCTATGGTACAGATAGAATCATAGAATCATAGAATCATAGAGTTGGAAGAGACCTCAAGGGCCATCTAGTCCAACCCCCTGCCGTGCAGGAACCCTCATCACAGGACTCCCGACAGGTGGCCATCCAGCCTCTGCTTAAAAACCTCCAAAGAAGGAGACTCCACCACCCTCCTTGGTGGCAGCATCTTATTCCACTGCCGAACAGCTCTAACCGTCAGGAAGTTCTTCCTAATGTTCAAATGCAATCTCTTTTCCTGTAGTTTGAAACCATTGCCCCAAGTCCTAGTCTCTGAAGCCACGGAAAACAAACCTGTTCCCTCTTCAATATGACATCCTTTCAGATATTTAAACATAGCTATCATATCCCCCCTCAGCCTTCTTTTTGACAGGCTAAACATTCCCAGTTCCCTAAGCCGTTCCTCGTAAGACATTTCCTCCAGACCTTCAACCATCCTGGTCGCCCTCCTCTGCACCCGCTCATAAGAACATAAGAACATAAGAAGAGCCATGCTGGATCAGGCCAAAGGCCCATCTAGTCCAGCTTCCTGTATCTCACAGCGGCCCCACCAGATGCGTTTGGGAGCGCATGAGACTAGATATCTGTCTCCTGATACCACTCCCCCTGCATCTGGCCCTTGAAGTACCCTGGTTTAAAGCCTAGAGATTACACATCTCCATCATGGTTTGTAACCCGTGATGGACTTTTCCTCTAGGAATCTGTCCAATCCCCTTTTGAAGGCATCCAGGCCAGATGCCATCACCACATCCTGTGGCAGGGAGTTCCATAGACTTACAACGCGCTGGGTGAAAAAGTATTTTCTTTTGTCAGTTCTTACTCTCCCAGCACTCAATTTGAGTGTATGTCCCCTAGTTCTGGTATTTTGAGAGAGGGAGAAGAGCTTCCCTCTATCCACTTTACTCATACCCTGCATTATTTTGTATGTCTCAATCATATCCCCCTCAAGCGCCTTTTTCCAGACTAAAGAGGCCCAATTGTTTTAGCCTTTCTTCATAAGGGAGGTGCCCCAGCCAGTAATCATTTTAGGCTCTCTTCTGCACCTTTTCCAGTTCCACTATGTCTTTCTTGAGATGCGGTGACCAGAATTGTACACAATACTCCAGGTGGGGCCTTACTATTGTTTTGTATAACGGCATTATAATGTTGGCTGTTTTATTTTCAATCCCCTTTTGATAATCCCTAGCATGGAATTGGCCTTCTTCACTGCTGCCACACATTGGGAGACACCTTCATGGAGCTGTCCACCAACACACCAAGATCTCTTTCCTGATCCGTCACGGATAACTCAGAGCCCATGAGTTGATAGATGAAGTTTGGATTTTTTGCCCCAATATGCATTACTTTACATTTGGTTACATTAAAACGCATTTGCCATTTCTCAGCCCACTCCCCCAGTTTGGAGAGATCCTTCTGGAGCTCTTCACAATCTTCTCTGGTTTTTACCACATGGAAAAGTTTTGTGTCATCTGCAAACTTGGCCACCACACTGTTTATCCCTGTCTCCAGGTCATTTATGAAGAGATTGAAAAGCACCGGTCCCAGGACCGAGCCCTGGGGCACACCGCTTTTCACTTCTCTCCATTGTGAAAATTTCCCATTGACACCTACTCTTTGTTTCCGGGATCTCAACCAGTTCTCAATCCATAAGAGGACCTGCCCTCTTATCCCCTGAGAGTGCAATTTTCTCAGCAGCCTTTGGTGAGGGACTGTGTCAAAAGCCTTTTGAAAATCCAGATAGATTATATCCACCGGTTCACCCAAATCCACGTGCCTGTTGACCTTTTCAAAAAATTCTAAAAGGTTTGTAAGACAAGATTTACCCTTACAGAAGCCATGCTGATTTTCTCTTAGGAAGGTTTGTTCTTTTATGTGTTTTAAGATTTTCTCTTGGATGAGGCCTTCCACCATCTTCCCTGGGACAGATGTAAGGCTAACCGGCCTGTAGTTTCCTGGGTCCCCCCTCCTTCCTTTTTTAAGGAAGGAGGGGGGTCGACGTGGTCAACGTCCTTTTTAAACTGAGGCGCACAGAACTGGACACAGGACTCCAGGTGGGGTCTGACCAGAGCAGAATAGAGTGGCACCATCACTTCCCTTGATCTAGAATTGATGGTTCTGTTGATGCAACCAAGAATCGCATTGGCTTTCCTGGCTGCCGCATCACACTGCTGACTCATGTTCAATTTGTGGTCCACCAAAACTCCCAGATCCCTCCCAGATAGAGTACCACATCTCTCAAAAAAAAGTGCAGTGGTACCCCGACTTAAGAGCAGCTCGACTTAAGAGCAATTCGACTTAAGAGTGGAAAACTGTTGGCATTTTAACTGCCGCCTTACAAGTTTTAGATATGATCTGCTCGACTTACAAATCTTTTTTATCTTTTTTATTTTTAACTTATTTTTTTCAAAATTTTAGACAGGTGCCACAACTTAAGAGTAGTTTGACTTAAGAGCATGCATTCAGAACGGATTAAATTCGTAAGTTGTGGTACAACTGTAGATTGTTTTTCCTTTAAAGTATCAATTTTAAGAAGGAAATTGTGCATTGATAAGGATTCATCAGTTCAAGTCGATTGAGTTTTATCTTTTCATTTTAGTCCCCGCCTGTTTACCGATTTACCTGTTTACCAAGTTTACCAAGGCAGGTCTGGATGAATCACAAACCGGAAATAAGATTGCCGGAAGAAATATCAACAACCTCAGATACGCAGATGATACTACTCTGATAGCAGAAAGTGAGGAGGAATTAAAGAACCTCTTAAGGCCTTTTTACACGACCCCTAAGATCCGCTGGTCCCTTAAATTCGGACCAGAGATCTTGAGGGTTTGTCGCTCTCCCTGTGTTCCCACCCCCTCCGCACTTCCTTGTTCTGTCTGCGTGAGGGGAGGGAGAAAAAAAGGGAGAAAAGAATGCACTCTTACCTCTGGAGTGCCGGTGGAAGTTGCTCGGACCCCCGTCACTTCCTGGTTCCTCTTAAAGGGGCAGGAGGCAAAATAACAACAACAAAAAGAAGCGAGGAGAGCCCGGCACTCTCCACATCAAAATTTTTCACTCTCCCAGAGCAGGTACTTGAAAGGTGTGCTGGGTCGCGTTTAGGTGGGCGGGATCGCACTTAATTTTCTGTTAGCTCCGGAGCTGGTGGGGAAACATTTTTAAGCTCCGGAGCTGGGAGCCATTTGCAGCGGAGCTTAGGGGTAGTGTATAAACGGCCTTAATGAGGGTGAAAGAGGAGAGTGAAAAAATGGGCTGAAGCTCAACATCAAAAATCTAAGATCATGGCCACCGGTCCCATCACCTCCTGGCAAATAGAAGGGGAAGAAATGGAGGCAATGACAGAGTTTATTTTCTTGGGCTCCTTGATCACTGCAGATGGAGACTGCAGCAACGAAATAAAAAGACGCCTGCTTCTTGGGAAGAAAGCAATGGCAAACCTAGATAGCATCCTAAAGAGCAGAGACATCACTTTGCCAACTAAGGTCAGGATAGTCAAAGCTATGGATTTTCCAGTAGTGATGTATGGAATTGAGAGCTGGACTATAAAGAAGGCTGATCTCCGCAGAATCGATGCTTTTGAGCTGTGGTGCTGGAGGAGAGTCTTGAGAGTCCCCTGGACTGCAAGGAGATCAAACCTATCCATCCTGAAAGAAATCAACACCATATGTTCACTGGAAGGACAGATTTTGAAGCTGAGGCATCCATAATACTTTGGCCACCTCATGAGGAATGAGAGGACTCCTCGGAAAAGTCCCTGATGTTGGGAAAGATTGAAGGCAAAAGGAAAAGAGGACGGCAGAGAATGAGATGGTTGGACGGTGTCATTGATGCAACCAATATGGATTTGACCAAACTCCGGGAGGCAGTGGAAGATAGGAAGGCCTGGCGAGCTCTGGTCCATGATGGGGTCACGAAGAGTCGGACACGACTGAACGACTGAACAACAACAACAACTGTTTACGGAATTGTGATGTCTTTGCTTTCAACGATTGTAATGACTTTGTTTTCAACGATTCGAATGTGTTTTCAATTATTGGAATGTGTTTGTCTCAACTGTATTTCAGCTGAGAAATAATGGCTTCTCTCACACTTGATGAAGGCCAAAGAAGAGGCGGAAGGGGGATGAGTTCCATGGGAGCTGCAAGGCATGAAGGGCCTGGTGCACCTGGTCCCAGTGTGATGCAGGGGCTAATAGGACCAAACTATTGACCCAGAAGGCTTGGATTCGAATCCCTCCTCAGCCATGGTAGCTCACTTGGAGAGCGTGGAACGGCTAAAACCGCTCCTGAAATGCAGTAGTTTTCCTTCTATTTTTGTCGTAAACTAGTTAGGCTAAACATTGAGGAAGAAAGGTTGCGAAACTGAATCTGGTTTGGAAAAGTGGGGTGGCGTCTTATAGACAGGAAAATACGGGGGTCTCATTTCCTTGAATGTCCCAATTAGGGCCGCTGGAAATCCGTCTGGACCTGATGACACATAACAAGGTCTGTACAGAGTTATCTTATACAGACCATAATAAGCCCCCATAACCTGAGATGGACAGATGAATCCCTGCGGACTTGGGCCAAGTTGCAGTCTACAAATCCCTCCCTCCCAAATACCCCTACATTCAACCCCCAACAAACGCCTTGCAAAGGCCGGAAATGTTACATTTTTACAATCAGAACTGGAAAAAAAGAGCAATTCCCAGGATTTCACAGGACTGAGGTGGGCTCTTCGAAGGGGGAACCAAGCCCCCGACCGCAGCCCGGCCAGAAAACATATCATTTGAATTCCGAGGCATGCCGCCGTCTAAACACAAATGAACGCTTGATCATGGAGAGCCGAGCATCGGGGGGGGGGGGGGATGCCATTCAATCGCGGAATCAGAATGGACTGCAAATATTTCCAATACCCAGGGAATATCTCGCATCATGAGTCGAAGGAGAATGAGGGACAGCGTTCATCTTCTCTTTATCACGGAGGAAGGAACATCGTTTCCGTCCTCTTTGGGGCTGCTTGCAAGCGCTCCCACCTAAAACATCCTCCTCCACTGACACACCCAAACAATGCTCTCGGTTCTGAAAGTACTATGAAAAAAATAAATCACCGGGGGTAGATGAATATAACTGTTCAACTGAAACAATTGGACTATTTTAAGCCACCGAGAATGGACACCTAAGAGATGGGGGTGGGGTGGTGGGGACAGGCTTCCGCATGGAAAGAAAAACTCAAACGATGGCACAGCAGTCCACCACCAAAACAGAAAATCATTTCATCTCCCACTTCCGGGCTTTTTAGAATTGTTAAGAATTATATCCTCCACGATTGAGAGCTCACAAGTTGGGGAATGAAGGACAGCCTTGGTCAGATGCGAAGGGATGTGTCCCGTTACATCCTCCGGAGAGATCATTCGTGGTTTTATCAGATTCTTCTCCACAGCCAAGCCATCGAACAAAAGCGACTGGGAGTCCCAGATGGTGCAAACCTTGCCATTAAAGAGGGAAATAAACAAAACTTGCCAAATTCGGTCTCCTTATCTATTGAAGCGCTTTCCGGTTGACAAGTGGGGTCCATTTTCTAGCAAGTTGCAGTGAAACATGGCATTCTCTCCCTCCCCCCCCAACCTATCCCAAGGGACATTGATTTGTTTCCCACGTTTATTGGCATATCCTTGTTTGAATTTTGACAGCTCCATTCTCTGTGGATTAAAACAGTTCTGTTTACAGTTGAATAGTTATATTCATCTAGCCCCGGTGATTTATTGCTTCATAGTATTCTCAGAGTAGCTTTCACTTCACTTTCTGGAACTGCAGGTTCCTCTTCATGGGCTTCCTCTTTAAAGGAGTCTGTCATCCTTTTATCTTATATTCAGCCTACTGATTCTACCTTATGTTTATTTTTCCCTGATCAGATATTGTGTGTTTCCCTGTTGGTCTTTCAGCATCCCTAATCCTGGCTTAACCTCCCTTTAATTTCTTGGTTCTTCTAGAATAGATCTCTTGTTCCCCCCCTTTTGTTCTTCTCATCTCTTTCTTGGCCCTAATTATGCTAATAGTTCGATTTGTCTCTTGTGATAAGTCATTGAAAAACTCCATTCCGGATTCTATTTCTGTCACCTTTTGCTTTCACTCCTTGTCTGTCTTTTTACAGTTTTCAGTCTTTCCTCCATCATCCGTCCCGGCTTTTGCCTTTTGGGGTGTTTTTTTTTTTTAACTACAGCAGACCGAGAGGGTCTTAAAAAGTGAGATAAAGAAGGAAGGAAGGAGTGGTGGAAATAACTTCCTTTTCTGTCCTTGCAACCTTGTCAACAGCCACCTCGAATGCCAGGCGAGAAGGCAAAATGTGAGGGGTTTTTTCCCTTCCTTTTCTCTCTCTCTCTAGTTTCATCTACGATCCGTAAAAGCAACGGGGCAGGAATAAAAACCCACGCTTGCGTTTCTCCTCTTTTTAATCCTCAGGCCATCAAGCGGCCGAACGCTTGGCCGCCCCACTTGATTAAGCTTTTGCGGCAGTCCGGCTGGCGCTTGTCGCCTGAACGGGGTGCGATGAGAGGGGGGAAGAAATGGGCACCGGGGAGTACAAGGGGGTGGATCGCCTAATCAAGGCACCAGAGAGGGAGAAACGCCAGGCCTGGAGGGAGTAATGGGTTCCCATAGCAACTTTAGGCACATATTCTTGGAGGGTGTAGGCTGAGGCCTGGGTGGAAGGTGGAGGTGTTTGGCGGGAGGGAAGAAGGGTCAGAGAAGAGTCAGAAGAAGGAGCGAAAGAGCCAAGAACTGCCAACAAACAAATAAAAAGGTTCACTAGTTCGAACCACGTCCAGACCAGATGGGGTAATTCTTCTTCTTCTTCTTCTTCTTCTTCTTCTTCTTCTTCTTCTTCTTCTTCTTCTTCTTCTTCTTCTTCTTCTTCTTCTAATCATAGAATCCTAGAGTTGGAAGAGACCTCAAGGGCCATCTAGTCCAACCCCCTGCCATGCAGGAACCCCCATCACAGGACTTCTGTCAGGTGGCCATCCAGCCTCTGCTTAAAAACCTCCAAGGAATGAGACTCCACCACCCTCCTTTGTGGCAGAATCTTATTCCACTGCAGGAGAGCTCTAGCCGTCAGGAAGTTCTTCCTAATGTTCAAAGGGAATCTCTTTTCCTCTAGTTTGAAACCATTGCCCCGCGTCCTAGTCTCTGAAGCCATGGAAAACAAACCATTCTTCTTCTTCTTCTTCTTCTTCTTCTTCTTCTTCTTCTTCTTCTTCTTCTTCTTCTTCTTCTTCTTCTTCTTCTTCTGCTTCTGCTTCTGCTTCTGCTTCTTTTGAAGAGACCTTGCCATTCCAACCCCTGCCTGCAGGAACCCCCATCACAGGACTCCGACAGATGGCCTCCTCCTCTGCTTAAAAATCATGAGACTGCCATTATTTATTTATTTATTTATTTTTATATTTATACCCCTCTTTTCTCTAGTTTGAAACCTCTAAGCGTCCTAGTCTCTGAAGCCATGGAAAACAAACCATTCTTCCTTTCTTCTTCTTAAACACAGAACAATAATATATAACACAGCAAAGTAAATAAACAGTAAAACCCATTGCATCCAAAAACAACAGTACAATGACTATGAACCAAGTGCGCACAAACATAGTACACATAAGCATAAGCATGTCCTCGTAGAACGTTGGCGATCAGTAGCACAATCTGGTTTCCATTTAAGGCTATTCTAAACAGAGCAGCTGTGCTCACGGTGGGCCATTGGCTTAAGTTCTTAAGCCAGAAGGTTCTTCTACGCCCCCGGACATGCTCCCCGTCTATTTTTCCTCTTGAATGGCACTAGGGTACATAAATGATGCGGTTCGTGAAATGTGAGGCGTCCTTCCAGGTGTATCCTTTCGAAAGCGTGGCTTTGCTTAAGAAGTCTGTGTCGGGTGGATCACCCGGGCTGGCGGTGTCTGTTGGGAAGATGGCTCGGAGCCATTTAAAGCAGATTTTTACCTTTTTTCTGAGTGGCCCCGCCATTTTCCTCAAGAAGGCTCAAGGGAAAACTGATGATGATGACGGCGCCCGAGAAAACCCACTGGAGGACATGGATTTCATGTCTTCTGGTGGAGAAGAAAGCATTACAGAGCTGATTGGTGTTTAGGGGAAAAATACAGGGGGTTGTCTTTTTTAGGCTTTTTACACTCTTGCAGGCTGCCTGTAACTTGTTGGACCCGGAAGGACTTTTTTAGCTTGACATCACTGTCAGTCTCTCCAACAGGAAACAATTGTCCCCCAAAAAAAAACACACACGCCTCTGAATTCAAAGACAGAGCCCTCCCTCTCTGCTGAGCATTCCTTTCCCACTCTTTTGTTTGTTGAAGTCTGTCGGTGGTTTTGTTTGCTGTTCATCTGTTCACAATTGTAAGTAACGCAACACTTTAACTCATTCTCCGACAAATGTCTCAGCGTGAGACACTGAGACCTTAAGTGCCAGTTAAGGAGAAGGAGTTGCACTATCCGGGGATTTGGAGATACAGTATCCTCTTTTGTTGGGTCTCTGTGCTTCTACATACCAAGCAGCAAACAATCTATCATGCCCAGGTGTCAAGGGCCGGGTTGTCTCCGAAAACCGGTCTTTCTCTCTCTGTCCTTTTTTCAGTGGAAAACAAACTAACCAGGTTTCCCTTGAATCACTTTTGAGGTTCACATCTCAGCACTCACATGAATTCAAAATATTCACCTGCTCTGAAAAGGGCTTTTTGATTTGGGGGGGGGGGAGAAATAAAAATAAAAGCAAAAGAAAACCACCCCGGCAATTAGCCTTATTGTTTTTCATTCCACTGGGTTGGAAAGATGGCTCAGAAGCCGTTCACGATGGGAAGCAAGATCAGGGCCTCTGGGTGGTTATCCTGAAGAGTAAAAAGAGTTGGATCACCTTCTCACAACCTCCCCAGAGGTTTGGGCACTGCTTTTTGTGTGTGCAGAGTAGGGAGTTTTCCTACGGGGACGGCGGGGGGGGGGGGAATCCTCCAAAGACTTTTCCCTCACCCTCTTCTATGAGTTAGCGGGAAGGAAGGAAGGGACAGAGAAAGATAGGAAAGAAGGGAAGGGACAGGAAAGAAGGAAAAGATAGAGAGAGAGACAGGAAGGAAAGAGAAAGATAGGAAAGAAGGAAGGGATAGAGAGAGAGATAAAACAGGAAAGAAGGAAGAGAGAGAGAGAGAGAGAGAGAACAGGAAGGAAAAACAGGAAAGAATAGAGAGAGAGATAAAACAGGAAAGAAGGAGAGAGAGAGAGAGAACAGGAAGGAAGGAAAGAAGGGACAGAGAAAGATAGGAAAGAAGGAAGGGATAGAGAGAGAGATAAAACAGGAAAGAAGGAAGAGAAGAGAGAGGAAGAAGGAAAGACAGAGAAAGATAGGAAAGAAGGAAGGGATAGAGAGAGAGATAAAACAGGAAAGAAGGAAGAGAGAGAGAGAGAGAGAGAGAACAGGAAGGAAGGAAAGAAGGGGCAGAGAAAGATAGGAAAGAAGGAAGGGATAGAGAGAGAGATAAAACAGGAAAGAAGGAAGAGAGAGAGAGAGAACAGGAAGGAGGAAAAAGGGACAGAGAAAGATAAAGGAAGGGATAGAGAGAGAGATAAAACAGGAAAGAAGGAAGAGAGAGAGAGAGAGAGAGAGAACAGGAAGGAAGGAAAGAAGGGACAGAGAAAGATAGGAAAGAAGGAAGAGAGAGAGAGATAAAACAGGAAAGAAGGAGAGAGAGAGAGAGAGAGAACAGGAAGGAAGGAAAGAAGGGACAGAGAAAGATAGGAAAGAAGGAAGGGATAGAGAGAGAGATAAAACAGGAAAGAAGGAAGAGAGAGAGAGAGAGAGAGAGAACAGGAAGGAAGGAAAGAAGGGACAGAGAAAGATAGGAAAGAAGGAAGGGATAGAGAGAGAGATAAAACAGGAAAGAAGGAAGAGAGAGAGAGAGAGAGAGAGAGGAAGGAAGGAAAGAAGGGGCAGAGAAAGATAGGAAAGAAGGAAGGGATAGAGAGAGAGATAAAACAGGAAAGAAGGAAGAGAGAGAGAGAGAGAGAACAGGAAGGAAGGAAAGAAGGGACAGAGAAAGATAGGAAAGAAGGAAGGGATAGAGAGAGAGATAAAACAGGAAAAGAAGAGAAGAGGAGAGAGAACAGAAGGAAGGAAAAAACAGAGAAAGATAGGAAAGAAGGAAAGAGAGAGAGATAAAACAGGAAAGAAGAAGAGAGAGAGAGAGAAGAGAGAAGAAGGAAGGAAAGAAGGGACAGAGAAAGATAGGAAAAAAGAAGGAAGGGATAAAACAGGAAAGAAGGAAAGAGAGAGAGAGAGAGAGAGAGGAAAAGGAAAGAAGGAAAGAAGGAAGGGAGAGAGAGAGAGGAAAGAAGAAGAGAGAGAGAGAGAGAGAACAGGAAGGAAGGAAAGAAGGGACAGAGAAAGATAGGAAAGAAAGAAAAGATAGAGAGAGAGATAAAACAGGAAAGAAGATGATAGATAGATAGATAGATAGATAGATAGATAGATAGATAGATAGATAGATAGATAGATAGATAGATAGATAGATAGAAATAGAAATAGAAATAAGGAAGAGATAGATAGGTATAGATAGAAATTAGGAAGAGATAGATAGATAGATAGATAGATAGATAGATAGATAGATAGATAGATAGATAGATAGATAGATAGATAGATAGATGAAAAGGAATCACTCCCATAACTGCACTTTGAGGGATGACAGGATTCAATTAACTTGTGTTTTCCTCACAGTCACACAGTGGGAGCCCCTGGCTGGGTTTTTCTTAAAATAGGCACTCAGCTGGGAAGATGAATAAAGGCAAAAATAAAACAATTTGTTTTTGTTTTTTTAAAGAGACCGAGAAAGCAACAGCAGAACAAGAAAAATCGGTAGGAGAGGATTGATAGACTGTTTTGTTCTGGTCTGTCAG
Source organism: Phrynocephalus forsythii (assembly GCA_029282475.1). NCBI lineage: Eukaryota > Metazoa > Chordata > Lepidosauria > Squamata > Agamidae > Phrynocephalus > Phrynocephalus forsythii. The sequence goes on from JAPFRF010000018.1 coordinate 14,188,549, forward strand.
GACACTTAAACATCAGTGAGGCAATGAATTCCACTCTGATTTTTCATCCAAACTTTAAAGCTGAGCGATCAGCTGTCTGGGTGGCTCCAGGGTGGGGTGGGGTGGGGGTTCGGTTTCCGGTTGCTGAGCCAGAGGTGGTGAGTTCAAGGTCCCTGTACCTTCCAGGAAGAAGAGATCCAGGAAGCTGGACTAGCTGGGCCTTTGGCCTGATCCAGCAGCAGGGCCTCTCTTCTGAGGTTCTTGTGTCCTGATGTCCTTAAGAACTGTCCTGGGTAGTCACTTTGGGCCATCTGCAAAGTTGCAGAAAAGGATTCAGCCCCACGAATCGTTCCAGGGAATTCTGGGGACTCCTGTTGGGGTTTTTGGCCAGTGGTACCCATTCTGTTGAGACATAGACCTGGGTTAACTCTGGAACGATACATGCACCAACAGCAACTCCGGTCACCACCAACCGCTTCTGTCCATCCAGTGCAGTTTTCACTTCCCAAGGTCTCCTAGGATCCTAGGATCGTTAAGTTGGAAGGGGACCCTTGAGGTGATCCAGTCAACCCCCTTCTCCTGATCCTCGGTTCCATTGACTTTTTCCAGCCAAAATGTCATTTGATATTTGGGATGTTTTTTAGGGGTGGGAGCAGTGAGGAGTCAGACATGTGTCTTTTCAGCTGCGAGTCCTTCCTTATTAATGCCCATTAAAATTCTGATCCTGCAATCTTATCATTAAGCAGGCTGAGTCTTGGATAATTAATTTTGCTACTACCACACAAGAATACAGTATATTCTTTTCATGGCGCTAACATTTTCCACTTCATCTTACAATTGAATCTGTTCTTTTTCACCGTCCTAAAACAATTAGATTTGGATTTAAACTTTCAATAAAATTTTGAGGCCCTTGAGGACTAGAATCTTAGCTGGCATGGCACCTTCTTGTTTAACTCAGCCCTTTATTGGATACCAAATAGAGGCTATTCGCTTCATAGATCTGAGATCCGGTGCTCTGAATTGGTAAAGGGCACATCTATCTAAGTGATCGGAGGTGGAGGGAATTCAGAGGTTGGGGGCAGCCAGTGGTGACTAAGTAAGAAGCATCAAAGTGTAACCCCTGATTGTGACCCTCCTTAGAAGGAAGGCCCCTTCCAACTAACGAAGGTAGGATTCCAAACTTGTAAGTTCATTGGTCCAGATCAATAAGCAAATTCCAATCCCCATCATGGGCGGGTCTTTTGTAATGGTAACGGCTCTTCACTGCTCCCTTCAGACCAAACTCTTCCCCCATAGACTCTGCCTTAACACGCGAGTGGATCGCTCTTCTCTCTTCCTTAGTCTCCACTTAAGCTCACAACGAGCATGGCGTCACCGTGGGTGGGGAGAGAACTGTTTAATATTCCCAGTCAATGAAAAATCCCTGTATCTAGTCATCATCTACCGGCTGTTTCCAAGCCGAATCTGATCACTGCTGTCTTTTTCACTGGACTTGGATCTCATTGTCGTTTCTCCTTCACCATTGGATGGTTTGTCTCTTTCTTTCTAAAAACTCATCAGATGTCCTTTTCCAAGGAGAAAGGTGGGGTAAAAATACTCTAAAATAAAATAATAAATATGTATATTTTCCCCCAGTGCTTAAGTCACTGAGGCATTTAGGTGTCAGCCATTATTAAGAAACATTTCTTTGAACCACACAGGCAGCAAAAGATTTATTTATAGATAGATAGATGTTTTTTTAAAGGAGTAAAACTTCCAATAGATTCCATCGTTCCAGGAGTTGCAAATGGCTTTTAATCCCTGTATCTGGTAGAAAACGGGGTGGGGTGGGGGCTTTTCCGTTTGACCTCAGATGTCTGTTTGGGCATTGCACGCCTGCCCCGGGGCCTTTGAAAGGTCTCCGTATGGGTTAGCGAGAGATCTTCTAACGTGGAGCCAAGGAGACGATGCTGGATCTTTGTGCTCTGAAACAGCAGGAGGGCTGGCAGTCAAAAAGATGTGGGAGGCAGAGCAGAGCTTACCGTCTTGCCTGTCAGATTCTAGCCCTCTTCTCTCTGCTCTCCTTGGGCAGCCACGGAGGAGTTGGGGGGGGGTTATGTGTATGCTTTGGTTTTATTTTCCTTTCCCTTCCTCCTTAGTTAGTCTGTGGAACTCCCTGCCACAGGAGGTGGGGATGGCATCTGACCTGGATGCCTTCAAAGGGGATTGGACAGATTCCTGGAGGAAAAGTCCATCCCAGGTGACAAACCATGATGGAGACGTGTCATCTCCAGGCTTAAAACCGGGGATCCTTCAAGGGCCAGAGGCAGGGGAGTGGAATATCAGGAGAGAGAGATCTAGTCTCATGCGCTCCCAAATGCATCTGGTGGGGCCACCGTGAGATATACAGGAAGCTGGACTAGATGGGCCTTTGGCCTGATCTAGCAGCAGGGCTCTTCTGAGGTTCTTATGTTCTGGGGGAACCAGAGTCTGTATGCCCATAAAGTGCCCAGCTTCCCCTGTTCCAAATGCTCCATTGGAATCCATTCCGGGTTTTAACCCGAACTTGATCTTCCATTCCTATCTCCTTGGATGAGCTGTCCTACCGAGAGGCCAGATTTGTTTTGGGTGGTAGTAGTAGTAGTAGTAGTAGTAGTAGTAGTAGTAGTAGTAGTAGTAGTAGCAGCAGCAGCAGCAGCCACAGCAGCAGATAGTGTAACCATTGCTAGATGGGCAGTATAAAAGTCAAATAAAGTGGTCAAATGGAGTGACTTGCTGCCAGATGGATGTATATAAATCGAATGAATGAATGAATAAATGAATGAATGAATATGGTGAGAGCCATAGCCTCCCAATGTTTTAGGTGCCCCATTGCTGGAGGTTTTCAAGAAAAGATTGGACAGCTATCTGTCCGAGATGATATGAGTGCCTCTGCCTTGGAAAAAGGGGTTTGACTAGAAGATCTTCAAGGTCTCTTCTGACCTGATGACAGTTTTGTGAGTGAGTGAATGAATGAATGAATGAATGAATGAATTAGTGTGTTTGGTCGCTTTAAAATATTGGCATACTTACTGGAATATTTGTATACTTAACAGTTTTAATCGTTTAAATCTTGTCTTTTAATGACATCAGCCCCTTTATAAGGAAAAAGGCAAGGTAGAAAATAATTTAAATAATAAAATAAGCAACTTGACAGAGGCTCGCTTCCTTGATGGGAAAGGAAGAGGCTCCTTACTCCTTTCAAAAGGCATTTTTCATTTTTTGAAAAAGGAAAAAAATTCACATTTGCAGAGGGGAAGTGCGATTAGCAATTGGCGTTATACAGGGAGATTGGTTTAGGCATCCTTTTTGGGAGGCAGTGATTGAGGCTCAAATAGGCATACCTTCAAAAGGGGATTAAAAAAAAAACTTTTAGAACTGGGTTCTGAGCAAAAAGAAAAGGGACTGAAAAATGCACGGTTCAAATAAAAACCCCACGGAACTGTGTTTTCAGAATTTGTATTTTCGAGAGAAACCCGGTGAGATGCATGTTTAAATAACCCCGGTGGATTGGCGGCCCAAGTTATTTCAAGAAATCAAATTACAACAGGCCTCTGTAGCAAAAGGAGATAATGAGCCAGGTTTGGGTTGGGATGTGTCAGGCTCTGATTTATGGCAACTCTAATAGGGTTTTTAGGATGTGCGGGGTGATCCAGACAGGTTTTTCTTTTGCTGCTTCCCTTCCTCTGTCACCTTCCATGGTTGAGTCCGGGTCTGCCCGTTTTTGCTCGTTCTGACCCTCCATAGTAAACACGGCCCGATGCAGATGACGGTGTGACCCACTGCATACCCTGGACCACCCGGAAGACCAACCAAGAGGTCTTAGAGCAGGTATGTCCAAACTTCGGCCCTCCTGAGGTTTTGGACAACAGCTCCCAGAATTCTAAGCTTTGATGGCTAATGACAAAGGACTGTGGGAGTTGTGGTCCAAAACATCTGGAGGGCCGGAGTTTGGACATGCCTGTCTTAGAGCAAATCAAGGCTGAACCTCCTTCTCCAGAGGCAAACGTGTTAAAGCTGACATTGTCCTCCATGGGGGCCAACTGACGAGAAAGCAAGAGTCTTCGGGAAAAGACCACCGTTGCAAGAGACAGCAGGAAGAGAGGAAGACCCAGTACGAGGGACTGACTCTCTAAAGGAAGCCCCGGATTTGGGTTTAGCGCAGCAGTTGAGGACAGGAAGCCTCAGATAGATCCCTCGTTCGTCAGGTCTCAGGCCACATGATGGCATGTAACAATGACAACAGAGAGACAGGGATCAGCCCAAGGCACGTTCCACTGGATCTGAACCCTCGTCGGTCTTGCCATCCTAACGCCGTCACAAAACACCCTTTGGTGATGCACACCCGTTTAAAAAATAAACGAAACTAAAGTAAGTTGAAATCCAAAGCAGAGACGGGGCAGTTTGAAACAATGCACATTGCAAATGTGGATATGAATAAAATAGCCACCAGGAGAGAGACACAAAAGGTAAAGGGGTGTGTGCATGCATTTTTGAAGTCATTCTCGTTATAATCTGTGCCCAGCCCTTGGCTCTCCCCGAGCCCTTCATCACTCTGAGCCTGACATCACATGCATGTGGCATCGGGAGCTATTGGGTTTCTCCCAACATCAAGCCGCTGCTCTCTGGATCAATGTCGAACTCTCTCGCCTTTTTGTTCCGTGGGCGAAAAAGTGCAACCGCCAAGGCCTTGATCTTCAATCGGTGTCGATGCCTCGAGTTTCCAGAAGGCCTAATGAGACTGGTGTGTGTGTGTGTGTGTGTGTGTGTGTCTGTAGATTTTCTCTTGAGCTTCCAGGGAAGTCGAGGTTTTTGTGTTGGGCGTCCTCTCTTGGGCACGCCAAAGAGATCCCTTCAAAAGTTCGGCCCAAAAAACGGAGCGGAGGCAGAGAACTCTCTCTCTCTCTCTCTCTCTCCCCCCCCCGGAATAAAGCGAAACAAAAGCCCCGCAGACCACAGATGCCACGGACTTCCACCAAACTGGGATTCACCCCCAAACCTGAAGCCCGCCTGAACTCATGGGATGACGGTCTGTAGATCAGGCCCCCTTTTTATATACCCCAAAAACCCTTGCAAGGGCTATTTGAAATTCTGGTTTCTGGCCAGGTGTTGCAGCTACCACTGGCCAAAATTGCCTCCCTTCCCTATCACGCTGCTAGGCAATTCATGCGCCGTTTGCCCACCCTCAGACCTGGGTATCTTGGGGGGGGGGGTTGAGAATGACAAAAGGCAAAAGGCTTAAGGCTGAACCTAGGAAGAGCTTTGCTGCTGGGTCAGGCCAAAGGCCCATCTAGTCCAGCTTCCTGGATCTCCCAGCGGCCCCACCAGATGCCTCTGGGAGCGCAGGAGACTTAGCACTCCCCTGCCTCTGGCCCTTGAAGGACCCCGGTGGTCCGCGTGGTCTCTCAAAGAAAACAAACGCAGGAACAAGTGATGCCTTTATTAGACCGTTTTATATTTTTAATGAGAATTCATCTTCTCGGGGCCATGCGCCAGGATCTTGCGGGTCGTTCCGAATTCCGATTGCATCCCAATCTGTTTTGTTCCGTCTTGAACCCTGTCATATGGCATCAGACCGGTTCAGTTTAGGGTCCCGGATTTCAGACCCAGCGAGTGCACAGAGACACACTACCACCAGCACCCGGGGCTCTCTCTGCCCTCGCCCGCATGGCCCGAGGACTCCGACGACAGACGGAGAAACGATGGCTCTTTGTTGGAGGAGCAAAAGGCATTTGCAAGGGGGGGGGCTTGACTCGCCCCTCAACCCAATGCCCCACTAACCTAACAGCAGGGCTGGCTCTGCAGTCCTGCTTCATGTCCCTAACACTGGTGTTGGGCAAGCATACCTCTGGGTTTTAGGCTGCGGAGCTGAGATAATTCCTTGCCCTTTCCTTCTGTGGCCCCTCAAAAGAAGGAAGCAGGATGGAATGGAGAAGGGCAGAGATAAGGCTCCAAATCCCTCCTTCCTCTCTGCGCCCCCACAGTAGATGAAATGATATTTTGAATATCATGTTGGGCAGGCAAAGAGACAAGATTTAAAATAAAATAAATTTAAAAAGCCCAGTAAAGTTGCATCCTGTTGCTTAGCAACACATGGGGGTGCTGCCGAGAGACTCTCAGAATGGCTCCCCCACCACCACCACCACAACCCCTTGGTTGGTAGCAAAAATATTTTCGAGGGGAGGAGGAGGAGAAGGTGACAGCGAAGGGAGAGGACAGGGGAATATGGGATGGAAAAAAAGGTGCCGTCTCGCCGGCCGGTCCTTTGAGGGTTTGCTGCTGTCTTTTTCCTCTGGACAGACATCATGCAATCTGGTGGCTCTAAATGAGTTTTTTAATAGGGTCGACTTGAAAAAAAAAAACGGAGCATCACAGCAGAGGCACAGCGCTGGAGAGAAATATAGTGCCGAGTCAATGAGAAGCAGCCTTCTTTTTGTTTTGTATTTATCTTCTTTTTTCAAGTACGCCTCAAATCCGCCACTTTTGAATCTTTCTTGGCATCCTCTTAGCCCCCCCCACACACACACAACCCCGGGAATCAAAGCGAAACAACCTCTCAACAGAGCAAATCCCACTCCAAATGTAAAATCATGAAAGTTTATCAGCCAATTTCTTTCTTTCTTTCTTTCTTTCTTTCTTTCTTTCTTTCTTTCTTTCTTTCTTTCTTTCTTTCTTTCTTTCTTTCTTTCTTTCTTTCTTTCTTTCTTTCTCACTCACTCAAATCGTCCTCTATTTTCCTTTTCATACTTAACCTCCTTTCTTTCTTTCTTTCTTTCTTTCTTTCTTTCTTTCTTTCTTTCTTTCTTTCTTTCTTTCTTTCTCTCTCTCTCTCTCTCTCTCTCTCTCTCAAATCGTCCTCTATTTTCCTTTTCCTCTGATCTCATAAGAGCCTAAGGAGAGCCCTGCTGCTGGATCAGGCCAAAGGCCCATCCAGTCCAGCTTCCTGGATCTCACATTGTGGCCCCACCAGATGCGTCCGGGAGCGCATGAGACTAGATCTCTGTCTCCTGATACCCACTCCCCTGCATCTGGCCCTTGAAGGACCCCCGTTTTAAGCCTAGAGATTACACATCTCCATTATGGTTTGTGACCTGGGATGGACTTTTCCTCCAGGAATCTGTCCAATCCCCTTTTGAAGGCATCCAGGCCAGAAGCCATCACCACCTCCTGGGGCAGGGAGTTCCACAGACTAAGAACTTGCTGGGTGAAAAAATATTTTCTTTTGTCTGTTTTTACTCTCCCAACCCTCAATTTGAGTGTATTTCCCCTAGTTCTGGTATTTCGTGAGAGGGAGGAGAGCGTCCCTCATTCTTAACTTCCTTCCTTCCTTCCTTCCTTCCTTTCAAACTGTCCTCTCTTTTCCTTTTCCTCTGATCTCATTCTTAACCTCCTTTCTTTCTTTCTTTCTTTCTTTCTTTCTTTCTTTCTTTCTTTCTTTCTTTCTTTCTTTCTTTCTTTCTCACTCAAATCATCCTCTCCTTTCCTTTTCTTCTGATCTTATTCTTCCTTCCTTCCTTCCTTCCTTCCTTCCTTCCTTCCTTCTTTTCTTGTGGAATCAGAGCACGATGGAGTCCCCCCCCGCGAACCATCCATCCCGACCCCTTGAAAAAGCAGAAGCAGACTCAATTATTTTGGCCTTGGAAATGAATTCCGTTTGCACGTCTTTTGCACGCATGCCACAACCTCTGGTGCTGGCCGGCATTTGGAGGAAGACCTTTCCTTAATACCGTAAATTTGGGAAGAAATAAAATCCATCCATCCATTTGTGGATTTAAAGTCCTCCCTCCGTTACGGGCCGCCATGTTTGAACCAACTCCAAGCCACCCTAATTGGCTTTTTCTACTCAACAAGGTAGAGTAAAACCCCAGTATCCACTGATTCATTATCCACTGATTCAGTTATCCATGGTTGGTAGAGGAAAAAATTAAATAATTCAGCAGCCACAAAGGAAGCTGTTGTCACAAACAGCAGCCATAAAGCAAGCTACTGTCAGGAAACAGCAGTTTGGGGGTGGGTGGGCAGGTGTTCTCTCTTATCCACGGTTTTCATTATCCACGGGAAGGCCTGGAACCAATCCCCAGCGGATACCGGCATCCTACTGTATGTTCTTATGCTTTGGCACAGAACGAATAGGCTGAGGCTGTTTGTTGATGTTTTTTTGACAGCAAGGGGTGACTTAGAAGCTACCCGAGAACAACAAACATGAGTGCCGTTCCAAGATCTTGCGAACGACATCTCTCTCTTTCCTTCCCTCACTACCCTTTGGTACTCACAGGCATCCACGCAGATAAACACCCACCCACCCCCCATGTGAATGTTTCATGGCTGAGCTGGGATTCGAACCCAGGCCCATCTCTCAATCCATGACACCCCATCACCCATGCTCCTTTGGGGAAGAGATCCAGGGTCTTGCCCTGCCCTGTTGCCCATGTCCGAACCTTTCCGTCTGTGTCCTGTGAAAAGAGGGCTTCCTAAAAAAAAAAAAAAAAACAGGGTTTTCCACAGTGGGGGGAAAGGATGATGGTTTAGAGAGTCCTTTGCGTTCGGGGTTTGCCTTCCGTGGTAGCCTCCCTCGCCGCTTCTTGACCGCTTGCCCTGCCTCGCAAGTCAAATTGCATTTAAGGGAGGCTGCCGTCAACCCGGGACAACTCCACGGTGGGTGCGTGCACCACATCTCTCGCCGACAGATGCCCGCACTAACACAACCCATACGCTCGCCCCGCCAGCGGGTCTGTTTTGTCCGGCTATGGAGAAAAAGGCAGGGAGGCAGGAGACGTGAGAGGCTCCCTTACTTCCGAGCTCCCTGCCTCTCTGCAGGGAGATAAATTGTTATCTTGGTGGAAACCGATCTGTGCGTGGTGAGGAGAGACATCTAAAATGGGGGAGCTGTCAAGGATTGCAGGATTTTTTTGTGTCATGCATGCTTGCTTTTTTTCCTTTCTTTTCTAAATTATAAAACCTTTGGGGTCACATGCAGTGTCTAATTTGGAAATAATAGTGTTGGCGGAGGAAGATCTAAAATGAAGATGAAAGAGGAAGGGTTCACCTAAGGCTGATCATCAGGAGATGAGGTTCACCCCCAATAACAGGAGCTCCATCAAAGGGATTCCTGTACCAGGCCAGCTCTGCTGTCAGGCAGGCAGAGGGAACCTTTTCCGGTATTCGTGAAATTGGCTACATAATCTACTTGATGAATCAGACCAAGAAATGGCAGTTCTTTTCCCATCCATTCCTCCATCCATCTGCCCTCCCACCACCCCTCCCCCTATTCAACCCTCCACCCATCCCTCCCTCCATTCCTCCATCCATCCACCCACCCACCCATCTATTCACCCACCCACCCACCCATCCATCCATCCATCCATCCGTCCGTCCATCCATTCCTCAATCCACCCATCCATTCCGCAATCCATCCATCCCTCCATCCATCTGTTCACCCAGCTAGCCTGCCAGCCAGCCAGCTGTCCATCCATCCATCTGTCCCTCCCTCCCTCCCTCCCTCTATGCACCTGTCCCTCCCTCCATTCTTCAATCCATCCATTTATCCATCCATCCATCCATCCATCCATCCATCCATTCACCCACCCAGCCCACTAGCCAGCCACCTGTCCATCCATCCAACTGTCCATCCCTCCCTCCATCTAGTCACCTCTCCCTCCCTCCCTCCCTCCATCAATCCCTCCATCAATTCCTCAATTCCTCCATCCCTCCATCCACCCATCCCTCCCTCCATCCATCTATTCACCCAGCTAGCCAGCCACCTGTCCATCCATCCATCTATCCATCCATCCATCCATCCATCCATCCATCTATTCACCCAGCCTGCCAGCCACCTGTCCATCCATCCATCTGTCCATCCCTCCCTCCATCTATTCACCTCTCCTTCCCTCCCTTGATCCATCCATCCATCCACCCCCTGGATACTTCTGCAAACCTGGATCCCAACACTCCCATCTTTTTGTTGTTGTTTGACCCACACTGGATAAACTGCTTCTGCCGCTGGAAGTTCCCTTCATCCACAGAGTGCAAATGGCTATCGGGAGTGTCCCAGCTCATGCGTTTGTCTCATCCCCACTTGAACACCATTGAAGCCGGTAGCTCCTGGTCGCCCCTCGGGAGTGACCAGAAAGGACCAGCCAGTGTATCTTGACCGTTTTGGAAAGATAAATACCATTTTTGTGATTGCACCTCTTTCAGATCTGCCATATCTATTAATCACCCTGCAACGCTTCAGACTGCAAGTGACGGTTGGATTTTTCCGCCTCACACGGCAGGACGAGGCTACCAAAGGCTTAATTTATGGATTGCAAACTTGCCTCGGAGAACAAGGATTCTAAAGAAGCATGAAAACGCCGGCCGTCGGGCTTGGAGGCGTTACAAATGGAGAGGAAACAACGGAAGCCAGAAAAATAATACAGTAGAACCCCCATATCCACTGATTCATTATCCACTGATTCAGTTATCCACGGTTGGCAGAGGAAAAAATTAAATAATTCAGCAGCCACAAAACAAGCTGTTGACACAAACAGCGTCTGTAAACCAAGCTTCTGTCACAAACAGGGGCCATAAAGCAAGCCACTGTCTCAAAACAGCAGTCATAAAGCAAGCTATTGTCAGGAAACAGCAGTTTAGGGGTGGGCGGGCAGGCGTTCTCTCTTATCCACGGTTTTCATTATCCACGGGAAGGCCTGGAACCAATCCCCAGCGGGTACCGGGGTCGTACTGTACAATAATTGAGAGCCCTTTCCCAACCTGGACTAGAATTTCTCAAGATGATCCCCCACCCCACCCCAAAAGCCTGAATCCGAAGTGGTTGTAGATAGCCATGGACTTCTCCGGGGTGATGTTTCTCTGGAGAGTGAAAAGAAAAGGTGGCAAACATACTGCTGGTAACGACAAAACTAGAAAGACCGTTGACGAGACCACCCCAAGGCGTGTGCGGCAGTGATCAGGAAAGGAGCAGACAACAGTTGTGTCCTCGTTGTGGAAAGCTCCTCTAGGTGAGAGATGAGCTTTATGGTGGAGCCTCCTTCTTTGGAGGTTTTTAAGCCGAGGCTGGATGGCCACCTGTCGGGGGTACAGTGATGGGGGTTCCTGCATGGCACGGGGTTGGACTAGATGGCCCTTGGAGGTCTCTTCCAACTCTTATGATTCTACAATTCTAAAAGGGTTTCCTGAGAATTCCTTCTGAAGAGCACAAGAGGAGGAGGAGGGACCGAGCTGATCATCCACCAGAGCCCTCCGAGTACACTGATGGGCACTTGCCGCAAAAAAAGAGCCATGGGAGAAAAAAAATCAACCCATATTCTTCATTTGGATGGAATGAAGTCGACAGAGGATCTGTGCTCAAGGATTTAGAACAAGATAGCATTCTTTAAGAAACTAACAGTATATCCCTTCTCTTTGAAACTCACCCGCGGGAGGCCCGACCGTTCCCGTCTTTGCTCTCCTTCGAAAGACAGGTCAAGGCCTTTCTCTTGCAGCAAGCCGGCAACCCTCCCCCAGTAACTAGCTACCTGTTGTTGTTGTTGTTGTTCATAGAATCATAGAGTTGGAGGAGACCTCAAGGGCCATCCAGTCCAACCCCCTGCCATGCAGGAAACCCCCATCACAGGACTTCCGACAGATGGCCATCCAGCCTCTGCTTAAAAACCTCCTCCAAAGAAGGAGACTCCACCACCCTCCTTTGGGGCAGCAGCATCTTCCACTGCCGAATAGCTGCTGCTGCTGCTGCTGCTGCTGCTGTTATTGTTGTTGTTGTTGTTGTTCTGCATTACTGTTTGGACTGGATTTGTAGTACTACTTGCACATTCCATTTCTCTCTCTCTCTCTCTCTCTCTCTCTCTCTCTCTCTGTGTGTGTGTGTGTGTGTGTGTGTGTGTGTGTGTGTGTGTGTGTGTGTGTGTGTGTGTGTGTGTGTGTGTTGTTCTTCTCAGGGTGGCATTTTCTTTTCTGTGTTTACTTCCCCTCGAATATGGCATTTTTATTGGTGAAAGGTGCTCCACCTTCGTTGCCCCCCCCCCGACTTTAAATGTTGACTTGGGTGTTGCCAACGACAGTTGAACGCTTGTCGTCTTCAACTTACATAAGAACACAAGAAGAGCCATCATGCTGGATCAGGCCAAAGGCCCATCTAGTCCAGCTTCCTGTGTATCTCACAGGGGCCCCACCAGATGCCTTTGGGAGCACATGAGACTAGATCCCTGTCTCCTGATAAGCACTCCTCTGCATCTGGCCCTTGAAGGACCCCAGTTTTAAGCCTGGAGATGACACATCCCCATCATGGTTTGTCACCTGGGATGGACTTTTCCTCCAGGAATCTGTCCAACTCCCCTTTTGAAGGCATCCAGGCCAGATGCCACCACCACCTCCTGTGGCAGGGAGTTCCACAGAAAGATTGTCCTTCGGTGTTGTAAGCCGCCTTGGTTCCTTTTCAAAGTGAAAGGCAGGGTAAAATATGTGTCTTTTAAAACAAACAAACAAACAAACAAACAAATAGAATAATGATTAGGGTCTCAAACTGAACGTTGGCCAAGGCATGACTGAAAGATTCCTGCGCTAAAGGACGGGATGGTGTAGATGACCACAGAAATCCCTTCCACGTTTTATGATTCAGTGAGGACTGAAAGGCATTTTTAAAAAATTTCAAAAATTTAAACCTGGCTTCTCAGCTTTTCCCCTGGCTTTTCTCAGTAACTCGCTCATCGTAGCCAAATTCCTTCTCTGGATTCTTCCCCCTCCCCTTGTTTCTCTTTCTTCTCTCCCTGACCCTGACACATCCATTTTCCCCAGAATTTCATTTGCATATTCTATTCTTAATCATGGAGAAGTTTTGTAATTTTTTTTTAAATGGTGAAATGGTGAATGACTTGGGAGCAATTAATCAACATGTGATTTTTTTTCCAGTTCCACTTTAAATAACACGGGAGGGGGGGTTGCCGGCAAGCTTTATATTTTTAGCACTTGCTGCTCCAACCTTGGTTTTGGAAAGGGCCCCTCAAGGTGGATCCTTGATTCCCCTTCTTGTCCCTCCTGCCCGACACCCTGGACACACGTTCCCTGGCTTGTGGACGAGCAATTTCCACAAGGGAAGGAGTGCCAACGCCAGTGCAGCTCGGTCTCAGAATAGCTCGCCTCTCAGCTCATCTGTTCCCCATATGGTCTAGCTAGCATCTATCCCATCTGGCGGCCCACCTGTTTTCCCCGAATCCATCAAGAAAACCTTGGCTAGGTTTTAGCCAGAAGACGGGAAAGAAGAAGAGGAAAAAAGCAGCCGAGATGTTGAGCCAGCGAAGAACGCAAACACCTGTCAGAGAGATGCTGATCCAACGGAGCATGGTGGCAGCTCTGCCAAGCAGAGGTGTCCCACGCCAGCAGGAAGGGCAGGATGTCTGAACATCCTTGGACAATCACCAAGGCCCTGGTTCTCTCCCCAGGGGGAAGGCAGCAATCCAATTCCAGAAAGCGGGTTTGGTTGAAGAGGTGAGGTGGCCTGAAGCCTGGTGGGCCAGGATGTAGAAAAATACTTGACAAAATTATTTTTCTGGATAGTGCCACTCTATTCTGCTCTGGTCAGACCCCACCCGGAGTCCTGTGTCCAGTTCTGTGCGCCTCAATTTAAAAAGGATGTTGACCACCTCGAGTGGGTGCAGAGGAGGGCGACTGGAATGGTTGAAGGTCTGGAAGAAATGTCTTACAAGGAATGGTTTAGGGAACTGGGAATGTTTAGCCTTTCAAAAACAAGACTGAGAGGGGATATGATAGCTATGTTTAAATATTTGAAAGGATGTCCTATTGAAGAGGAAACAGGTTTGTTCTCCATGGCTTCCGAGACTAGGACTCGGGGCAATGGTTTCAAACTACAGGAAAAGAGATTCCATTTGAACATTAGGAAGAACTTCCTGACGGCTAGAGCTGTCCTGCAGTGGAATAAAATTCTGCCCCAAAGGAGGATGGTGGAGTCTCCTTCCTTGGAGGTTTTTAAGCAGAGGCTGGATGGCCACCTGTCGGAAATATTGTGATGGGGGTTCCTTCATGGCTGGGGGTTGGACTGGATGGCGCTTGGAGGTCTCTTCCAACTCTATAATTCTATCAAAACACCAGCCACAAAAGGATAAAACAGTGCTTGGTTCAGTGCCACTGCAAATGTGAATGATCTTGGAACTATAGATCAAATGCTGAACACGAGCCAACAGCATGATGCCACTGCAAAAAAGCCCAATGTGATTTTTGGAATTGATTAAGAGAAGCAGTCTCCGCATCTTGTGAGGTACCCCTTCCCCCCTCTATTCCACACTGGTTACATCTTATCTAGAGTCCTGTGTCCAGATCTGGACACTGCACCTCTAGAAGGATGCTGAGAAACTGGGACCAGTTCAGAGGAGTTTGACGAGGATGATGTGGGGGCTGGAAACCAAGCTTTGTAAGTCCCTTTCAATTCAGTTATTCCATGATTCTGGGATATTGGAGAACTTGAAGTTCACCTGGTCACCGTCACCCCTTTGGGCAAGATGCATCTGCAACCCTCATCAAAATAACTTCTGCCTCCTCTTTAAAGACATGTTTTTCACATGTCTTTCAGGTTCTACACTTTCTTCTTATCAATCCAAAGTGGGAGATATTCTTTGCTTTTGCGTTTTATGAATTCTTAAGAGATGCAGTATCGAAACACGCCAGTAGGGGGAATGAGAGAGTATTTATTTATCTAGGGTTCTCCTGACAAGGCGTATTATTTGCTTCTGGCTTTTTATGAATTCTTTAGAAATGCAGTATCAAAGCAGGCCAGTAGGAGGAACGAGAGAGTATTTATTTATCTTGGGTTCTTCTGACAAGGCGTATTATTTGCTTTTGCCTTTTTATGAATTCTTAAGAGATGCAGTATCGAAACAGGCCAGTAGGGGGAACAAGAGAGTATTCATTTATCTAGAGTCCTCCTGACAAGACAGATTATTTGCTTTTGCCTTCTTATGAATTCTTAAGAGATGCAGTATCAAAACAGGCCAATAGGGGGAATGAGAGAGTATTTTTCTAGAATTCTCCTGACAAGGCAGGAGGCATAATGAGAGATGTTTATTAATGGGCATTGTAACAAATGACCCTTGCACTCATAGCAGCAATGATGGTAACCTGGCTGCCAAGAAGTCATGAATAATACGAGAACCTTTATATTTTGAATTCTGGATTTTACTCCTTTTTTAAATTAAGGGTCTCCTTTTCTGCACCAAAACAGGAATTACAGTATTTTTCCATATTTTTTTCTGAAATCTGTTAATCGAAAAATTGGAGGCCTTCTTATACACAGAAGTCAGCCGAGCCGAGAACTGCACAGTTGCAAAAGTGTAGAATCGTAGAATTCTATGATTCTGCACTTTTGCAACTGTGCCGTTCTTGGCTCGGCTGACTTCCATGTATTTTGGGTTTGAAAAGTGGAGGGCGTCTTATACATGGGGGCATCTTATAGATGGGAAAATTCTGTAATTCCACTCTTACGAAACACAGTACAGTTTTTTCATTACACAGTCAGTCTTTTTTGCAGTGTGTGTTTGTGTGTGTGTGTGTGTGTGTGTGTGTGTGTGTGTGTGTGTGTGCCCGTGTGTGTGTGCGTGTGTGTGTGTTAGGAAATAACAGGCTTCCTGGTGTCTCTTATAACAAAGCACCAAAGGTGGGTGTAGGGGTAGCGGAGGTGGAGAACATGAAGATGAGTTGGCCGCCATCCCATTTCTAATTAGCTATAACTGTCAGCTCCCGTTTGCTCTCCTGGCGAAGAAAATGAAAAATGAGGTCCCTCTATGGTGTTAATTTGCTTACCTCTTGTTCTCCTCCCTCCCCACATGCGCACCTCAAATTCTTTCTCACAGCAGGGGGTGGGTTGACAGGTGGGGAAACAGAATTTTGTTTCTTCAGTGTCTGATTCATGCAAAGATGTGTTCTGCAGTTAAAAGAAGTGGATGTACCCTTCACTCCCCCCCTCTCTCTGTGTTATCCCTCTACTGTCTCTCCAGTGGCTGACTTTGGCTCCTGTCATCTCAGGGTGTCTGTGACTCCTTCGGACACCAATCCGCAGCGGACCTCTCGCTCCGGAGTGGCAGGTCTACCAAGAGGAAGTCGTGACATGCCCAGAAACCCAGAGAGTAGCCTTGAGTTCCCTACAGGGTGGGACTTAGACAGGTCTTCTTATCTGCCACCAAATCGCCCCTGACATATGACGGCCCAATACATTTAATTATTTATATATTTTGGTCATGCCGTCACAGGACGTCTGTTCGGCAGTGGAATAAGATGCTGCAACCAAGGAGGGTGGTGGAGTCTCCTTCTTTGGAGGTTTTTAAGCAGAGGCTGGATGGCCATCTGTCGGAAATATTGTGATGGGGGTTCCTGCATGGCAGGGGGTTGGACTAGATGGCCCTTGGAGGTCTCTTCCAACTCTATGATTCTATGCATGGCCGTCGCTGCTCCCCCCCTCCTTTGCCCAGGTTTCTGTGCCAAAACAGCTCCATGCAAAGACCTAGGTGAAGAGGAAGTGGCTGCCCTAATGTGAGAATGGGACAAGCGGGCGAGCCACCCCTCACCTGCTCCCAACTCCTCCAGGTTGGGGCAGCCAGCAAAAGGGGGAAGCTTTCCCCCCCTGCCCCAACCCAGCAAAGAAGGGGGAAAGCTTCTCCTATTTGCTGGGCTGGGGGTAGACCCCCTCAGTCAACCAGCCGCAGAAGGCTGCCGGTTGATTGAGGGGGGTTGGGACTGCCTCCCCATAGGAACTCATTGAAAACCAATGTCATCCGTCCCTATGGAACATATTAATTGGTTTCCAATGCATTCCTATGGGAAACTGTCCCTATTAAGAGACTAGGACTCGGGGCAATGGTCTCAAACTACAGGAAAAGAGATTTTATTTAAACATTAGGAAAAATTTCATGACAGTTAGAGCTGTTTGGCAGTGGAATAATGTGCTGCCCCAAATGAGGGTGGTGGAGTCTCCTCCTTTGGAGGTTTTTAAGCAGAAGCTGGATGGCCATCTGCCGGAAAGTCCTGTGATGGGGGTTCCTGCGTGGCAGGGGGTTGGACTGGATGGCCCTTGGAGGTCTCTTCCAAATCTAGGATGCTATGATTCTGTGAATATTTTCACTCAAGGTCCTGTCCTCAGCAACTGTGTTCAGCTCTCCCAAACGCATGTCTATGGCTTCTTTTAGTGAGTATGACCAACTCACACTGGGTCCTCCTCTTTTCCTGCCACTCCTGTCTTTCCCAGCTTTATTGCTTTCTCGCCATGTGCCCAAAGTAAGAGCACCTCACATTTTGGCTTTAAGGGCCTTGCGTTACAAACCCTGAAATGGATCCCCTGCCTCTGGCCCTTGAAGTACCCCGGTTTTAAGCCTGGAGATGACACAACTCCATCATGGTTTGTCACCTGGGATGGACTTTTCCTCCAGGAATCTGTCCAAAATGGGATTGGATAAATTCCTGGAGGAGAAGTCCATCCCAGGTGACAAGCCATGATGGTGGTGCGTCATCTCCAGGCTTAAAACGGGGGTCCTTCAAGGGCCAGAGGCAGGGGGAGTGGACTATCAGGAGACAGAGATCTAGTCTCGTGCGCTCCCAGAGGCATCTGGTGGGGCCACAATGTGAGATATACAGGAAGCTGGACTAGATGGGCCTTTGGCCTGATCCCGCAGGGCTCTTCTTATGAGATTCCCACCCCCTTGTTTCGCCTCATCTTAAAGACAGACTTCAGAAAATGCTTTACAGTTTTTTTTCATGTATAAGACTATATCTTTGGCTATAATTATTAGACAAAACTTTGAGGGTCGTCTTATACACAGCCGTCAGCCAAGGAGAGCATCGTGAGGTTGCAAAATTACTGAAAAAGTGGCTGTTTAAAGAAGCTTACGGCGATTGCTGGTGTCTGTTGGTGCCCCTTGTGATTTCTGTGTTTTTTGTTAGTTGTTCATGCCTCTTGGCGGATTCTTTCCCTCTTTTTTTCTTCTTCTTCTTTTGGTATGTTTCTTTTTAAATTTTTATTGGGGTGCTTTGAATTGTTGTTCGCTTTGTTTGTACACCACCCAGAGTTCCCTTGGGAAAATCGGTGCGGTATATAAAACTAAAAATAAATAATAAATAATAAAATATTGGGTTGGAAAAATGTGTGTGAGGTGTCATCTTATAGAAGGGGGAAATAGGGTATACCAGTGGTACCTTGTATAAAGGAATTACTTCGTTGCCAATGAAATTCTGTGAAGCTAAATTTCCTTTATACAAATTTTCCATAGGAATGCATTGAAAACGGAGTAATCCCTCATCGCGACCGTTTTTATGTTGTACGGATTCGCCCCATAGGCGATGCTGTTAAGCCAGTTTCCCCTATCTCTGGAATTTTTTATGTTGTACAAATTTTATGTTATACAAACAGTTTGTTCTACGAGGCTCCACTGTAAATGCTTATGATAATTGGCACAATACAGATGGTGAGTCCTCGGAGGGTGATTTTAGTGTAATTTTTCATTATTGATTATCCGAGGGTCCACTGTATAAAGATATTGCTAACTCTTCTATGAGAAAAGACAGCTGCAACCTTCAAATTCACCCTGAGACTTTGCAGGAAGGCGCGTCTCTCTCTCAGAGACGGTGGGGGGGCAAATCTTTGACACTTTTCCTCCCTCTCAGAAATTAACCACTGGTTGCCGACTCAACCCCCCCCCCCCAAAAAAAAAAGACTTGCCTTCCGGCATCTCCACTACCCCGGCACACAATAAAAGTGTCAAAACATCAAGCCACAAAGGGGCAATTAAAAACATCACCCCCGCCAAGACCCTTCAGGAGATGAACGGCAGCCGTGACAACACAGACGGCGGGGGGGGGGGGTCGGAGGGAGAAAGGGAAGCTTTTCAGGAGGGTGGACGTATCCTTCAGACCGATGACTGCCTGGTTGTGCAAAAAATAAATAAATGTCTGGGTGGTTTTTCCGTCCCCTCCCTTCTTGGTCTTTCTTCAGAAGATCCCTCGGGATGCGGAGTTTTTCACAAAATGGCAGTAAATATTCATTTATAAAACACCACCTTCATTTCGTGAGCCAATATTTCCCATCTGCGGGGGCTGCCAAGCCCCCCTCTGGATCTGGGGCAGCGATGTATACATGGCGGAGAACAGGCCTGGGGTGGAAATGTGTATTCTTCATGGAATTGTGTGAAGAACAGAAGAGCAGCCTTGCTGGAACAGGCCACAGGCCCATCCGGCCCAGCATTCTGTCTCACACAGCAGCTCACCCTTTGCTTCAGGGTATTCCCCAGCAGATGTCTTCACCTGCTTACAATTCCCCACAAATGGCACTGAGAGATCTCCTTCCTCTCTCTCCAACCCAGAGGTTGTCCTTCTTTGGCATCCCATAATGACAGCCATTGAGAGACCCTTGTTCTCCATGAACTTGTCCAGTCCTTTCTTAAAGCTGTCAAGACTGAGCGTGGTCACCACTTCTTCTGGCAGGGAGTTCCACAGACTAGGGATCCTCTGGGTGAAAAAAAGTACTTTCTCTTCTTTTTTTGAGATTTAGCACCCAAAAGTTTCATGGAGTGCCCCCCTAGTTCTAGTGTTGTGTGATAGGGAAAACAGCTTTTCCTTTACTTTGTTCACACCGTGTATAATTTTATAAACTTCAATCAGGTCCCCTCTTAGGTGCCGTTGTTCAAGAGTGAAGACGCCTAGCTGAACTTCCTGACGGTTAGAGCTGTCCGGCAGTGGAATAAGAGGCTGCCACCAAGGAGGGTGGTGGAGTCTCCTTCCATGGAGGTTTTTAAGCAGAGGCTGGATGGCCACCTGACAGAAGTCCTGTGATGGGGGTTCCTGCATGGCAGAGGGTTGGACTGGATGGCCCTTGGAGGTCTCTTCCAACTAAATGATTCTATGAAAAGGTTTGTCAGTATGCCGCGACCCATGTG
Organism: Phrynocephalus forsythii; assembly: GCA_029282475.1. Lineage (NCBI taxonomy): Eukaryota > Metazoa > Chordata > Lepidosauria > Squamata > Agamidae > Phrynocephalus > Phrynocephalus forsythii. Next base: position 14,208,471 of record JAPFRF010000018.1, read on the forward strand.
TTTCTCTCAGTAGTTGGACTGTTTGTGCACATTCCATGGCACCCTGGCCGCTGAGCCATTTCTGCAGCCAGGCAGGAGGGAGGCCACGGAATGCTCACCGACAGTACGACCAGAGCAAAGTGTCGGTTGTGAAATGCCGAAGGGCGGACTTGTGGCTGAGAGAAAGGAACTCTTTGGGACGACGTTGGCGTCAACACTTCGGGAACCTATCAGACCATCAAGGCCCGGGTCGTGACAATGCCGTGTGACGCCCTCCCTGCTAATTTTTTTTCCAATTTACCCCTCGCCTTGGTTTAAAAGAGGTCCCTATCCTTGCAAGGAGTGGATCTTCAGATTTCCGTTGATCTTAATTGAGTTTTCGCTGGTAGCCAGTACAAGTGGTGCCGTGTAGAAAGGAATTAATTTGTTCCAAATGAAATTCTGTTAAGCAAATAGTTACTGTGCTGCATTTCCAGTCACGTGTGGTAAGAAAGCAGGCATTTTAAGAACACCCACCAGGACTCACAAGGGTTGGTGAAAGCATGCCGGCCTTTCTCGGGCCATGATTTCCACTGAGTGGCCACGGGCCGTTTACCACCTTGCCTCCTGGCCTACCTCATAGGGGTGTTGTGAGGTGTGTGTGTGTGTGTGTGTGTGTGTGTGTGTGTGTGTGTGTGTGTGTGTGTGTGTGTGTGTGTGTAGGGAGCCACATATCCGGTGTACACCATAGGGGGACGGGACTACAAAGGGAACTTTCAACGTCTCTAATTTATTCCCTCAAATTCCTCCCGGCCCGTTCAGAAGCTCTTCTCGCTTCTCGATGCTAAGAAATGAGTCCACAGCTACAGGCCATTTAACTGAGATCTTCACACTGTTTCCCTAATTTACACAGAGGTGGTCGCGGAACAGCCTGCAAACAGCAAAGAGCAAGCTTTTATCCCTCCAGCCCTGGAGGTTGCATCGTCCTTTCATTGTGTCGTTTCTCCCTTCTGCTTTTCCTTCCCTCTGCATGGTCACTTCTTTCCTGGGTCCTTCTTCTCTTTAATCCTCCACCCCAATCCCCCACAGCAGGCAGACCTGATCCCAAGTGATATTTTTCACACCCCATTTTTTTCAAGGGGAAAAAAAGGTAGAAATTGTGTATCATACGCCTCTCCCGGAGTAGAGACTCATAATTTTAAATAGGTTTAAAGAAGAAAAAAACCCACCATGAACAACTTAAAACTACAGTACCCATTTTTCAAAACCAGAATGAGCTTCTAGCCATTTGTCCGTCCGTCCTTCCTTCCTTCCTTCCTTCCTTCCTTCCTTCCTTCCTTCCTTCCTTCCTTCCTTCCTTCCATCCATCCATCATCAGCTCCTTCCTTCCTTCCTTTTTTATTCCTTCCTTCCTTCCTTCCTTCCTTCCTTCTATTCATCATTGTCTCCTTCCTTCCTTTCTTCCTTCTATCCATCATCAACTCCTTCCTTCCTTTTATCCATCATCATCTCCTTCCTTCCTTCCTTCCTTCCATCCATCCATCATCAGCTCCTTCCTTCCTTCCTTTTTTATTCCTTCCTTCCTTCCTTCTATTCATCATTGTCTCCTTCCTTCCTTTCTTCCTTCTATCCATCATCAACTCCTTCCTTCCTTTTATCCATCATCATCTCCTTCCTTCCTTCCTTCCTTCCTTCCTTCCTTCCTTCCTTCCTTCCTTCCATCCTTCCTTCCTTCCATTTTTTTTTATTCCTTCCTTCCTTCCTTCTTTTCATTTCTCTTTCCTTCCTTTCTTCCTTCTATCATCATTGTCTCCTTCCTTCCTTTATCCATCATCATCTCCTTCCTTCCTTCCTTCCTTCCATCCATCATCAGCTCTTCCTTCCTTTTTCCTTCCTTCCTTCCTTCCATCCATCATCATTGTCTCCTTCCTTCCTTTCTTCCTTCTATCCATTCCTTCCTTCCTTCCTTTTATCCATCATCATTCCTTCCTTCCTTCCTTCCTTCCTTCCTTCCTTCCTTCCTTCCTTCCTTCCTTCCTTCCTTCCATCCATCATCAGCTCCTTCCTTCCTTTTTTATTCCTTCCTTCCTTCCTTCTATTCATCATTGTCTCCTTCCTTCCTTTCTTCCTTCTATCCATCATCAACTCCTTCCTTCCTTTTATCCATTCATTCCTTCCTTCCTTCCTTCCTTCCTTCTTCTTCCTTCTTCCTTCCTTCCTTCCTTCCTTCTATCCATCATCAACTCCTTCCTTCCTTTTTTATTCCTTCTTCCTTCCTTCTATTCATCATTCCTTCCTTCCTTCCTTTCTTCCTTCTATCCATCATCAACTTCCTTCCTTCCTTTTATCCATCATCCTTCCTTCCTTCCTTCCTTCCTTCCTTCCATCTTCCTTCCTTCTTTCTTCCTTTTTTATTCCTTCCTTCCTTCCTTCCTTCCTTCTATTCATCATTGTCTCCTTCATTCCTTTCTTCCTTCTATCCATCATCAACTCCTTCCTTCCTTCCTTCCTTCCTTCCTTCCTTCCTTCCTTCCTTCCTTCCTTCCTTCCTTCCTTCCTTCCTTCCTTCCTTCCTGTTTTCTGGCATGTGGGCAATTCCCACCGCTCTCATTGAAGTTCAATATAATCTTTTAAAGTTAAAACCCATACCTGTTTTTATTCCACGCTGCCCATCCTTTCTTTCTCCCGTTCGTGAGGGTGGCACTCATCCTGCTACACCTCCCAGATCAACCCACCTTCCACCTTACACGAGAGAGAGAGAGAGAGAGGGGTGTGTGTGTGTGATTTGGTCTTCTCCTCTCTGGGATTTGGTCTCTGGCCACCGATCCAGAGGTTGGAAGTTCGATTCCCCCATGATGCCTCTTCTGAGTAGAGCCATGAGTCCCAATTGACCCGATGTCACATAATTATTATCATATTGTTAATTAACCTTGGCATAACACTATTTAGTGAAAAGGATGACTGCGCACTTAGCAGACACTGGTGACTCCCACGCCACTGGAACAGGATACCTGCCTGGCTTCTGGTCCGAACTTGAAAAGAGCTCTCCCTGGTGCTGAAATTGTTTTGAAACTCAGACCAAAATATGGAGCGGAGTGGATTATTCTGTCTTCTTCGGCAGCCTTAAGTAGAGGCAAAGAAAGCCTGAGATACTTTGCCGACTTTTCTGTCAGCCGCTATCATAAATCTCCAGCCGGCTCAGAGTTTCAGGAACAGGCTGGATTAGACGCCAGAAAAATGTGGGTGTCTGCAAGAGCATGCCTTCACAACGCCGACAGTTGGCAGTCGGGGTGGGGGCTCTTTGCTTTTCCAACAAATTCACCCGCCATCCATTGCCGAGTTGGTGGGAATCACGCCTCAACCGAAAAAGAGCAGTAGCAAAAATCTTTTTTTAAAATTAATAAGATGTTATTGTATGATTCTTGCAGCTTTTCTTACCGGAAATGAAAACCGAACCTAGAAGGTAGAAAGAGCTTTTCTCACAGGAGAAGGGGTGGGGTGTGGGTGGAAGCATGCTTCTAGACCTCAAGCCTGAGCTTAATTTTAACCCACGTTGCAAGTCAGGTTTGAGTTGAGCCAAACTTTATATAAGCATTTTTTTTCGGGCAGATATCTGAGTTTCTTTTTTGTCCATTTCACTCCAAGCTTGCCTTGTTCGCGCTCTGAAGTGTGGAGTCTTTAGGGGACTGGAACGTTCTCCATGGAGGTGTCAGGCCATGTTGAGACCGCCTGGATGGCTGTGCACAAGGAACTGAGCAACTACTGTATTTTTCCATGTATATATGGAACCTGGGGGTCCCGACCCCCAGGTTGAGAACCACTGGGTTAGAGGAATGGGAGAAGAAAGGCCTTTCAAGACCTTGAAAAAACCTGAAGTCAACATAAACCATAGCTTGCTAGGGATAGGAATACTGTATTTTCCCGTCTATAAGATGCCCCCATGTATAAGACGCCCCTCCCCTAATTTTCCAGCCCTAAATAATAGTTTTTCTGCGGTGTGGTTCTCTCTATATAAATAAAACTGTTGGACTAAAAAATAAGGATCGTCTTATACATTGAAGTCAGCCAATGAGAGAACCAGACCGTAGAGAAACTATTATTTCGGGCTGGAAATTGGGGGTCATCTTATACATTCTTCTCCCGTTCCTCTAACCCAGTGGTTCTCAATCTGGGGGTCGGGACCCCTTTGGGGGGGTCGAACGACCATTTCACAGGGGTCGCCATGAGCCAGTGAAGAAAAAGGCACAAATGGCTTGGGTCTGGAGGAGGAGGCGAAGAAGGGGGGGAAGAGTGAGTTACAGCTCGATCGGTTGGAGGGGATGTCAGTCAATGGCATCAGAGGCTGCGATTGGCTGAGGGTGCCCGTAGATAGAGGGAAGTTCTCTATGGCCCCTGCGTCAGTGGCCGGACAAAGGGGGCTGGTGGCCTCTTCCAAGCAGGGCAAGGGGGTCAACACAACATGGGGAACTGTATTAAAGGGTCACAGCATTAGGAAGGTTGAGAACCACTGCTCTAACCACATTCCTGATGGTACTTTAAATCTCAATTCAGCACGACCACTATCATCAACCTATTCCATTGTGCATAATAATCTTGGTACCTTGAAAAAAAAAGAAGAATTCCCCTCCCCCTCATCTCCCAGTATCCATCTTGCACTGCTAGGAATGGGATTTTTGATATATATATATATCTATTTTGACTGTAGATCTCAGGATTATTCGTTCTCAAAGCTAAACCCGGCAGGCAGACATCATACAGATGTTTAACTGTTGCTAGCCTGGGAGAGCAGGCAGAACTCCCAAAATCGAGAATCAAGGGACTTGGGTATTCCTCGTAGCCATTCCAAAGTTAAATCCAAAGCAACATTAAAGAAACCTTAACACCGTCCGTTTTGATAGCGTGTGAGATATATTTGGGGGAGGCGATGTCCCATTCCACTCTTTGTGGGCAATTCGTCTGTTGAAAAAAAAAAACATACAGAAACAAAATACAGAAACAAAACAGTGCAAACCATGTCATAAAACAGAACATGTTACACCCGGACTTGTCCAGCCGTCTTCCAATTTACACAAGACCAAAATACAGCCAGTGACACATGCACGCACTGGAAACCGCAAAGTATCCATTGAAGGAACCATGGGGTTAGAAAACCAGGGCTGAGCAAGGGAGCAGCTTCGTTGTCAAGTTATCATGCAGAAATTAGAATATAATAGAACAGAGCAGAAAAAGAGATATTTCAGGCAAAGTATAAAGAAATTAGACTCGTACAAAAGAGACCGGCCAAAGTCAAATGTAATTTCACCAACGGGAACAGCAAATGGCATAACATACTAGCAGTAAATGGCCACTTGATAACAAAACCCTGTTTAAATGCCTGGTCTTGTGCCTAGCCGTTGACTGGCACTTGACCAGGAGTCTGAAGGAGAGAATCCATAAGAAAATCACAAGACCCCTGCTGGATCAGGCCAAAGGCCCATCCAGTCCAGCTTCCTGTATCTCACATTGTGGCCCCACCAGATGCGTTTGGGAGCGCATGAGACTAGATCTCTGTCTCCTGATCCCACTCCCCTGCATCTGGCCCTTGAAGGATCCCGGTTTTAAGCCTGGAAATTAAACATATCTCCATCATGGTTTGTCACCTGGGATGGACTTTTCCTTCAGGAATCTGTCCCATCCCCTTTTGAAGGCATCCAGGCCAGATGCCATCACCACCTCCTGTGGCAGGGAGTTCCACAGACTTACCACACACTGGGTAAAAAAAATTCTTTTGTCTGTTCTCACTCTCCCAGCCCTCATTTTGAGTGGATGTCCCCTAGTTCTGGTATTTCGCAAGAGGGAGAAGGCTCTGGAGCTACAGTGGACCCTCGTATAACAAAACGGTTTGTATAACATAAAATCTGTACAACGTAAAAAAAATTCCAGAGATAGGGGGAAATTGGCTTAACAGCATCGCCTATGGGGTGAACCCGTACAACATAAAATGGTCACGATTAGGGATTACTCTATTTTCAATGCATTCCTATGGGAAATTTGTATAAAGGAAAGTTTGCTTAACATAGTTTCATTTGGAATGAATTAATTCCTTTATACAAGGTGCCACTGTAGTTTGAATGTCAAGGCTGAAGATCAAGGGTGGGGGTGGGGGCTAAATATCTGAGCCCGTAACTAACCTATACAGGCATCTACGCCATGGCAGACACTAATTTTAGGATTATGAGTTCAATTCCTGCCTGCCTTGCTTCCCTTTAGAACAGCCCCATCCCAGATCCACATCTTAATTCCAGTATGGTGCTGCTGATAAACTGGGGGGGATGCCCTTCCCCCCCTTTCTGTTCTTCCTTGTTGCCAAAAACATGTTCTGGAGGGGGCACAATTTTGCCTGCTTTTGGGAGAGTAGCCGAGAGGGGGTTTTACCCCTTCGCGCCCTCCTTTTGACTCCTGCGTGGGCAGCCTCGACACAGAACCCGAGGCTGGTCGCCTCAGAAGCAAGCGGGTCATTCCGTGTCCAATCAACCAATGAACAAAATCCATTTGGGGAACTTGATGTCATGGATTTGGTTCATTTGTTGGTACGTTTGTACCTGACCATGAGAGGTTTAAAAGTTCTTTAAACATTTAAGTTTTCTAGGATACTATTGAGATCCCATCCTGAAATTTGGAGTGATCGGCTACAAGATATGTATCTTTAAGTGTGAAATATTTTTTTGAAAATTTAAAAAATTCAGTTTTTCCAAAAATTCAAATTTTATATTTATTTCAATGTGTAATTCTGTTTGAAGACGTACAACTGCATTATGTTGTATATCAAATGAAAGCCCTATTCATAAGCTTTAAAATGACACCTAGAATCATAGAATCCTAGAGTTGGAAGAGACCTCAAAGGCCATCTAGTCCAACCCCCTGCCATGCAGGAACCCCCATCACAATATTTCTGACAGATGGCCATCCAGCCTCTGCTTAAAAACCTCTAAAGAAGGAGACTCCACCACCCTCCTTTGTGGCAGCATATTGCTGTCACAGCTCTAGTTATCTATTAAATGACATTTGAAATTATGGTGTGTAGTGAATTTTTTTATTTATTTATTTATTTATTTATTTATTTATTTATTTATGCATGCAATTTTTGCAATTTTGAAAATGCAATATCTCAGAAACTGGCAGACCAAAAAAATCTGAAAAAAATAATTTTTAAACATCTCATGGTAAGGTACAAATGCACCAAAAATGAACCAAAATCCATGACATCAGGGTCCCAGGCATTGGTTGATTTGACGTGGAATGACTCAAGCACTGCTTTATTCTTGTGATTCTGTGGTTTACACAAGTGAAAATGTCATATTAGACACACTTGGAAGGACATCTTTTTATAATTCTGGGCTGCCGCTCATTTCTACCACCCCTACCCCAACGTAGCAATAACGCAGGAGCATCTGTAAAGCATTGAGGGAAGGGGCGGCAGGGTAGGGCGTGACAAAACATGACTTCTGCCATGATACGTGGTGAGGTAAGTCAAGCATTGTCCAGGACTCGGGAGACCTGAGTTCAAATCTTCACTCTGATTTGAATCCCGTAGTGGGGGATTTGAACCTCTTAGGACAGTGATGACGAACCTTTTCAAGACCGGGTGCCCAAACTGCAATTCAAAACCCAATTTTTATTTTTTTATTGCCAAGTGCCAATACAGCAATTTAACCTGTATACAGGTGGCTATGAAGGGGCAATGTTGAGTGCCCACAGGAAAGGGCTCTGAGGGCCACCTTTGGCACCTGTGCCATCGGCTCGCCAACACTGTCCTAGGGTGACCTCCGGGCAGAGACCCCCCCCTTCAATTCTACCATTCTGGATTGTCGTGAGAAGGGACGCTGAGCGCGTCGGAGAAGAGCTAGAAACACAAGTAGTGGAAAGTTCATTAAATAAATAAAAGGGAGGCGTGAGAGCGTTACATCCAGAGTCCGCATTTTGGGCTGTTCAGGCGGTGAAACAGCATAAAAATATGTATTAAAAAAAGATGAACTGGCCATGAACAGAAATGTTTTTGAAGAAGGGAAGAGGATTAACCTCTCTTAAGTTGGTTCTCCTTGAGTCCCTGTCCTGGGAGTCTGCAGGACTTATTTGGATCACAAAAGATGATTCAACAACATCTCTTGCTCAAGAGAGAGAGAGAGAGAGAGCAGTTGCGTTTTCCTCGCCTCCGTCCGATGCCGCCTGGCCTGCCTGTTCTAATTGGCCGCTGGCTGTGAAGAAGAAGCAGCCTCCGAGGGGAAAAGAAGAGGAAATGGCAAAGTCAGCCAAGGAAAAAATAAAATGAGAGGGATTAAAGGGGTTGGTGTGGGAGTGAAGCACCGGCCATCGTATTATCCATCGCTGGATGGAGATGCTTCCGCGGGGATAATCTTCCGACTTACGGGATGCCCTTCACTGGCCTCATAATTGGACTGTGCCTCCCGTTGACGCTTGGATTCCCAATCCCGGCTGGAAGAACCTTGAAGCCTTCCGAGGGCACAAGGAAGAAGCCAAAGAGGCGGATGGGTCGACGGCGGCGTTCTCGCCTCCGGGAAGAGGCTGGAAGTGATTGAGCCAAACAATTTAGTCCAAAGTGGCAGGGACGGATGAGAAGGCCAAGGGGCAGGCTGCCTTTCATTGGCTTTCGTTTTAGACCAGGGACTTGATAATTCCCACTCTCTGCTTCTTAACATGATGCTAGGATGCTCAGGATGTCCCTGTTCTTCAAGGGCAGCGTGGTTTGCTGCCCACACAGACTCCTGGTACCCGGGATGGAGGCCACGCCGGGAGGCAGAGAGGAAGTTGTTACCCATCCATGCTTGCAGAGAAGCAGAGAGGTCTGCCATTCCTACCAGGGGCCAGGGACTCCGCACCACAAGCGACGCCACCCCTGTAGAATCTTACAGCATAGAATCCTAGAGTTGGAAGAGACCTCGAGGGTCATCCAGTCCACCCCCCTGCCATGCAGGAACCCCCATCACGGTATTATCGACAGGTGGCCATCCAGCCTCTGCTTAAAAACCTCCATGGAAGGAGACTCCACCACCCTCCTTGGTGGCAGCCTCTTATTCCACTGCCAAACAGCTCTAAACGTCAGGAAATTCTTCCGAAGGCTCAAATGGAATCTCTTCTCCTGTAGTTCGAGACCATCGCCCCACGTCCTAGTCTCTGAAGCCATGGAGAACAAACCTGCTCTCTCCGGTAATACTAAGATAATAATAGGGTAATACTAAGCTGTTGCTTGTCGATCAAAACACCAAGCAAGCTGGATATGAGCTGGCAGCGTGAGAAGACGAAAGTTTGAGCTTTATAAAGGGAAAATTAAAGAAGATGTGGGTTGATCCTGTTTATTTCCCTAACACTCCAGAGTAAATCCGCCTCCATCGCTGGGTCTCGGGAGGCAGCCACACCAGTTTGGAGCCCGGACGGCAGAGCCAGTCTGGGTGGGCTGTCGTCCGCCCGCACCGGAAGGGGGTTGATCATGGGAGTTGTAGTCCCACCATCCCCGACAAGAGATGAGCCACTTTAGAAGACCTCCGGGCGGCAGGCCGAGAAGGTACCCCTTTGCTCCGGAGAATTCCCAGTGCCAAGAAAACGGTGCAACTAAAACTCCCGGGTTTCATGTAAAGCTGAGAAAAGAAGACGGAGGGAAGACAGGTGTGCCCTTTTCAAAGCCTTGAACGCTTGTCCTCCAGAGGACGGGCAGGATCTGTCCTCAGTCGTCCCAGAGTGCAGGGCGCATCATCATCATCATCATCATCATCATCATCATCATCATCATCATCATCATCATCATCATGGGTTCAAGTGCCAGGAAGACAGATTCCGGTTGAATATCAGGAAAGCAGGCTTATTTCTTAGAGGATGATGACAATGGAATGGATCATCACCGCACGCACACCCTGGGAGCTTTCGAGTAAAACCATCTGCCAGACCGCATGAGACTCGCACCCCAGCCTTGAGCAGGGAGTTGGACGGGGTGGCCTCGGGGGTCCCTCCCATCTCCACGGTTCCCTGGTCCTTTGAACAGAACGCTTCGGGGTGTGCATGCCTTTGGCCATCGGGGTAGACTCCCCATATATCGGAGTGGTGTGCTTTCTAGAGATAACGGGGAACTTGGGGTAGAAATGAGAACGTCAGAGGTTGAGCCGAGTGCTCAGGGAACACAGCTCCAAGCAATGATACACAAGAGTCCCCCGAGATCTGGAATCACCAGAAGGCAACAGCACCAGAGATACAATTCCTCCCGTGCTAGAGTTGCTCTTGGCAATCAGAAGAAGCCAGGGGCCACGGATGCGACCAGCTACGTCTCTTTGCAAGCAGGCCTATAGACAGATCATAACACAGAGAGACAACTCTGGAATCGATCCCTGTACCTCCAGGTCTGAGGCTCCGCAGAGACGTTGCACATCTGCAGAGGGTGGAGAACTAGAACCCGGGGGCACTCCGTGAAACTTTCAGGTGCTAGATCTCAAACAAATAAGAGAAAGTACGTTTCCAGCCCGACGATCACTGGTCTGTGGAACTCCCTGCCAGAAGAAAGTGGTGACAGCGGTCAACCTTGACAGCTTTATGAAAGGATTTGGACAAGTTCATGGAGAACAAAGGTTTCTCAACGGCCCTCATGATGGATGCCTAAGGACAACATCCGGGTTGGAGAGAGAGGCAGGAGATCTCTCAGTGCCATTTGCGGGGAATCGTAAACAGGTGAAGACATCTGCTTGGGAATGCCCTGAAGCAAATGGTGAGCCACTGTGTGAGACAGAATGCTGGACTGGATGAGCTGTGATGGCCTGTTCCAGCAAGGCTGCTCTTATGATCTTACGTTCTTATATTTTGCTGGCCACGGATGCATGATTTGTATGTGCAAAGTCATTAATGGCATTAGAGAGTCAAAGCAGCCATGGCTGACTCTCAGAGGGAGCAAGTAGACTTGATCTCTCCCCCTCCCAATTCCATGATTCTACGGCCCTTTGAACACAACACGTGCTTTTTGTGTGTGTTTGCAGTCCTTAGTCATTCTGGGAAATCCACAGCCTCAACTTTCCACACAAATGTGTAGGTTTTGGCCCCTGAGTAGACTAGCTAAGTGCCTTCCCTGCACCGCCAGTGACTCTAGCCCCTTGCTTCCCTGTTGCTGGTTTATTTAACAGAAAACGCGCTAGACCAGCACTTTCCTGGGGGGCACCGTCTCATGGCCCTTGGGGCGCTATAGCTGGCGCCTCCCCAAGAATGACATTTTCCCGGGAAGAACCGGGGCAGCAGAAGGGAAGAGAAGAGGACAGCACCGGGAAGGAGCTCAGAGACCTTTCTTTGGAGGGGGCCGAAATCGAGAGGCGCCGGTTTGGGTTCTTGGCGAAATCTGGGAGGAAGTTGGGAATGGCAGTCCATAAACACAAAAAAGAACCTCTGGCCAGATGCAAGATGAGATCCAAGGCTCCTCCAGCCCAGAATTCTGTTCTTATAGGGCTCACCCAGTCTTGGGGGCAAATCAAATAATCAGAGAATGAGACACAAAGCATGTTTCCCTTCCAACTCTATGATCCTATGAATCTTTCTTGCCCCCTTTTTATCTCCATAAATAAGGCGACGCTGACTTCTCCCATGGAAAAGGGTTTAATAAACTGGGACAAAGAGATAGGCAACGCTGCTCGGGTAGCGATACCCAGAATCCTGGCTGTTCAATTCTGGGAGCTAAATTGTTATTTTTTCTAAATGAATCTCCCCCACTCAACGTCTAGCCATAACCTGTCCGAATCATCACACTGCGCAGGCCAAGCGAGCGTGTGGAACATGGGCTTCCGAGTCCCAGAGGCACCCAATCCTCTGGTTGGCAGTCAAAAGGTCATTAAAGCCATTGACTTTGCCGTTTTAAGACCTTCGGAAACAGGGGGTCTTTAAGCACCCGTCACATCCCGGGGTTCTACCCTCCGTCGGAGAGAGTGAGCGGGAAAAGGGGATAAGCCCCTCACGCATGACGTGGCGGTTAAACTCCAGTACAGCAGGAAATACTCCGCTCACAACCCAGGTTCGATCCTGGGTTCATCAACTTCCTGAGTTCGGTAAACTGAGTACCAAGCTCAGAAAGTGGGGGTGTGGGGAAGAGTTAGCCGGTGTGATGATATTGGAAGCCGCCCAGAGAGAGCTTTATGGGGTGAGGCACCATAGATCCTCTCCTGTAGAGCTTAATTGAGGGAAAACAGGATAGAAATATTATATATAACTTCCAACAGCAGCCTCGGCAACACAGCAGCTGGAGAGCGCAAGCGGTTTTAAAGTTCGTGCTCACTGAGTGTGGAACATGAGAAAACTCCGTTTTGCACTCCGTAAGGCCGCACTCTGTACACTCTGCATGCATGTTGTGTGCATGCAATGTGTGTTTGGGAAGGTTGGCTTTGTTTCCCAGATGGCGGCCAAGCTATCAACAAAAGCTTCCGCCCAACTGCCGATAAATTCGAGATGGATTAAACAAGGCAGCCTGGATTTCTTTTATTCCTTGTCTTTCCCGCATAATGTCTTGATCGCTCTCTCTTTTTCAAAGCTGCATGAAAACTCCCACAAATTTTCACGCACATTTTTCTTAATATGTGCTTGGGGGTGTGTGTTACACACCTGTTTTCTCGATGGATTCGCCAAACCCAATGATTTTTTTGGGGTGACGAACCCACTTTACAGTCCCCGTTGACTCACATCCTCGTTCGGGGACAGTCAAACCCTCGGAAAATCCAGAAACAAATGTTTCTGCTCAATTTTTTGGTTCGGGACGCGCAAATGAAGGGAGCTTCCGTTAAGACACGGAGCCAACGAACTTCGGGATTTGCGTTCGCCATCCTGCTCCCCTGAGAGGGAGAAAAGAGTACAGAGCAACAGCTCGGCCCATTCGTGCAAGTTTCGGCTCACAGGAAAAGCCGACTTATAATAGGGGAAGTTTTCTGGTCCTGGCCCATCCCACACCCTCCCCGTCCTGTGCGGACGGGGCCTAGCTGAACCACTGCCATTCCCTGTGGACATCTACCACCCATGTCCCAGGAAAGGCACGGCCCACAAGCCCTTGAGGTCCCATGCTCGGATCTGTGGGCGCCCACCCCTGCACAACCCCTACATGCAACAAGAATAGTTTTGGGGGCGGGGGAAGAACAGCGATTCGGCCACTGTGGGTCCAACCTTTGGAGCCACCCTTCCGCCCGTTCCCGTGTGTCGGACAGACAGAGAGAGACGACCACCAAGGTGGAGGGCAGGAGAGCGGCGGGACATGCGCGGCGGGACGTCCCGGGCCCCGCCTACGAGAAGGGGACCAAGGAGCGTAGCGGGAGCTCCTTCTCGCCCATCAGCGTGTCCCGTTTCAGGCTGCTTCCTTTGTTGACCACTTTGAGTTTGAGGGACATCTTCTTCATGTTGGCCAGGCCCAAGCCGTCAAAGAAAAAGTCCTCGTTGAAGACGGGCTGCCGGCTGTTCTTGATGATGGTGCTCCGCTGCTTCTGGAGCTTGCCCGGGTTCAGGTAAAGGGCCACGCAGCAGTTGATGCTCCGGGCGTCGCAGTGCTTGTCGTAGAGGTCTTCGGCAGCCACCAGGCGGATGCGCAGGCGGGCGTTGGACGGGTGGTACTCCGCGGCCAGGCGCACCCGGCCGCCTTTGCTCAAGCGGACGGTGTGCTCCCGGTGGAGCCGGTCCTGGGCCTCAGCGGGGGGAAGGGCCTGTGGCGGGTGGCCCCCGGTGGCACTGCCCGCCGGCGGGGTGGCACAGCGCATCCGCCGCTGGGAGCTGGGGCTGGTGTCGGCCGAGCTGTCATCGGTGGACAGGGAGCTGTTCCGGGCCACCGACTGCTTGAGCTTGATGACTTTCGACTGGCTCTCCTGGCTGAAGATCTTGAGCAGGGACACGGAGCGCGAGAGGAGCGGCGAGCCGAAGGGCGAGGACTCGGCCGACGAGCAGGTGTCGCTCTCCCCGCCGCTGAAGTAGCGGCACGGGTTCATCAGGGACATGCCGATGTCTGACGGGTGGAGGTGGCCGCTCTCCCCGTCGGCCTTGGGGCCTCCCGTGGCGGCCTTCCGCGGGGAGCTGGGCGAGGAGGACTGCGAGGGGCAGAGGCTGGTGTGCTCGCTGTGGAAGAGGGACTCCTTGCGGCGGGTGTGGGGGCTCTCCATCAGGGTGGCGAAGCCGTACGAGGTCTGGGCCTTGGGCACGTAGGGCAGCGACATGGCCGTCTGCGACTGGGGGTCAGCGTTGGTGCTGACCTCTTCCTCCGACATCCAGTCCTCGGCGCTCTCGATCTGGATGATGTGGCGGCTGGCCGCCTTCAGGAGGTTCTTGCTCTCGGAGGCCGCCTTGGCCGGCAAGCGGGGGCTGCGCTGCTGGGCCTTGCGGGCCGACAGGTTCTGCTCGGAGGCCGAGGTGCCCAGGTGGGCCTTGCCTTTCCCTTCCGCCCCTTCGGCCTCGGGCGGCAACGTGGCCAGCTTGGGGGGGATGAAGAAGTCGGGGATCTTGTCCGGGAGTCAGGATGTTGCTGTAGAGAGGGCCTTTGGGGGGCTTTTCGCCCGGCTCGCCGGTCCCCCGGGCGCCGGCCCCGTTCTCCACCGAGCCACGGATCTTATCCAGTAGCCACATCTTCCAGACGAGCGCAGGAGAGGAGTCCCGGAGGAGGCACCTGGTCAACGGGAAGGGAGAGACATGAGAGAGACGCCTGAGGAGGAAAATCAATGGCTCATAAATGGAGGTCAGCGCTTGCCCTTTTCGGCCTATCGATCGCCCGGCGGGCTTGCCTTCAATTTGCAACCGAGAAATCAAAGATATAATTTCAAGCGCGGCCGCGTCGGCTCTTAAACACGAGGCCCTCTCATCAAGGGAGAGAGAAAGTAAACACAAATCTCTCTCTCTCTCTCTCTCTCTCTCTCTCTCTCTCTTTTTCCGGAGTACCCTGGTAGCTAGATGAACAGGATAGAACTCTAATAAAGGAATAAATGAATGGTTATCAAGTCGCCCCCAACGTCCGGCCGCCCTGTGAATAAGCCCTCTCCAAAAGGGCCTCTCCTCTGCAGTTCTTCCTCTCTCCTGCCAACTCCAAGTTCGTGGATTCCTTTACGGAGCGGATCCGTCTCACATTTGGCTTGCCTCTTTCCCCGCGGCCTTCCACTCCCCCCCAACATTATTACCAAGAAATGGCTTCTCCCGTCAGGCTTCCGCCTAGCCGTACTGAGTAGAAGCAGCGCCGTTTTCTATTTGCCCGCCACATCACTGTAGCCATTTAAAAACATCGAGCCCTGGTCTTGCTACTGTGGTAAGGAAAGGGATGTGTTTGGGGGAATCAAGGATAAACAAAACGAAGCAGGGTGACGCGGAGAAATTTATAGATGAGACCACAAAGAGAGAGAGAAGCCGAAACATAACAAAGAAGGCAGAAGCCAATCTATCTATCTAATCATTTCACTATCTCCCTCCCTCCCTCCCTTCCTTCCTTCCTCCTATCCATCATTGGCTCCTTTCCTTCCTCCCTCCCTCCCTCCCTCCCTTCCTTCCTTCCTTCCTTCCTCCTATCCATCATTGGCTCCTTTCCTTCCTTCCTTCCTCCCTCCCTTCCTTCCCTCCCTCCCTCCCTTCCTTCCTTCCTTCCTTCCTCCTATCCATCATTGGCTCCCCTCCCTCCCTCCCTCCCTCCCTTCCTTCCTTCCTTCCTCCTATCCATCATTGGCTCCTTTCCTCCCTCCCTCCCTCCCCCTCCCTCCCTCCCTTCCTTCCTTCCTTCCTTCCTTCCTTCCTTCCTTCCTTCCTCCTATCCATCATTGGCTCCTTTCCTTCCTCCCTCCCTCCCTTTCCTCCCTCCCTCCTTCCTTCCTTCCTTCCTTCCTTCCCTCCTATCCATCATTGGCCCTCCCTCCCTCCCTCCCTCCCTCCCTCCTCCCTCCCTTCCTTCCTTCCTTCCTTCCTTCCTCCTATCCATCATTGGCTCCTTTCCTTCCTCCCTCCCTCCCTCCCTCCCTCCCTCCCTTCCTTCCTTCCTCCTATCCATCATTGGCTCCTTTCCTTCCTTCCTTCCTTCCTTCCTTCCTTCCTTCCTTCCATCTATCTATCTATCTATCTATCTATCTATCTATCTATCTATCTATCTATCTATCTATCTATCTATCTATCTATCTATCTATCATCTACAGGGATTTGATTTGATTTGATTTGATTTATATACCGCAGTGCCACTCTTACATCATAATGCTTGGAAATAACACGTTTGATCTAACGTGCTGACATTTGGTTCATTAGTTCCTCTTTTAAAAGGAATCCTAGAATCCTAAGAGTTGGAAGAGACCTCAAGGGCCATCCAGTCTGGATGCATACTCTCTATTCCTTCATCCAAGTCATCAATACAGATACTATATTGAATGTATGGATGAAAGCATTTTTTTTGGGGGGGGGTGTTTTAAAAGTAGCAAAGGGACACATTCCTTCTACAGCCTTGTTCAGTACATACATCCAGTGTGTAAGTAATAACACAGGAGTTGGGGTTTCCACTGTGGCGTGTTGAATTAACACACTGTTTGCAAGATCTGTCCTAAAGAAATAACTAGCCACGTAACCTACGAGGGAGGGAAAAGGGTGTTTTCAAATGCTCTCTCCCCTTCCCCGCATTTTTAAACAACATCTTTTAAAATTCTGGAAGAGGTAGCCGTATTAAGTCAGTGCAAGAATCCCAGGCAAAAATCAAAGAAACAAAGCA
This sequence comes from Phrynocephalus forsythii, assembly GCA_029282475.1. Lineage (NCBI taxonomy): Eukaryota > Metazoa > Chordata > Lepidosauria > Squamata > Agamidae > Phrynocephalus > Phrynocephalus forsythii. Next base: position 14,225,137 of record JAPFRF010000018.1, read on the forward strand.
AAGCAAAAGGCAGAATGATGAGACACCCTTAAAGGCTATTATATTTTAATAGAAGCTTTTGTGGATCAGGTCCACATCTCATTCTGCTTCTAGTATGTCCGAAGAAGTGGACCTGGTCCACCAAAGCTTACATTGAAATAGCCTTTAAGGCCCTGCCTGTTTCTGCTTTTCGTTTTGCTTTGTTTCTTGGAATTTTGCCTGGAATTTTTAAATTCGGCAGATGGGCCTGCCAGATCCACCCCAGCCTCCCCACTGGGGATTCGAACTCTCAACCTCTGGCATCCCAGCCAGAGACCTAACTCAGTGAGGAGCTAAAATGAAATTCTCCACCAATGTACAGGGGAAAAAATCTACCATATCTAGATTTTTTTGAAATAAAAAATAAAAAATATCACACTCTTTGTCCTGAATTTTAAGCTATTTAGAAATTTGGAACATCTATTTTTTTAAAAATGTGAAACAGGGTTGTCCTTCATTTATGGAACACGCCAGGCACCCCATTTGGATAAGCTGTTCATCATAGAGAGAAGTTCTTGTTATACCTGATGCCAAAAGACAAGGGGCCTCTCTTGGAGAATATGTGGCAACTTTAATTCAGTACCAAAATGGTGGTTCGAGAGATGAGGCTTTGAGGCATTCCGTGTTTAAAGGCCCCTCTCTCTGCTGTGCATGGTGGCTCAGCAGGCTAGAGTACTGAAAACTGTCAGCTGCAAAGTCAGCAGCTCAGCGGTTCAAATCCCGGGTGCCCCGCAGCGGAGCGAGCTCCCGCTGTTCACCCCAGCTCCTGCCAACCTAGCAGTTCAAAAGCAGGTAAACGCAAGTAGATAAATAGGTGCCGCCATAAAAAGCGGGAAGGTAAAACTGTGTTTCCTTGCAACCATACCGACCACGTGGGCACGGACTTGCACAACACTGGCTCTTTGGCTTGGAAGCGAAGATGAGCACCACCCCTAGACTCAGGCATGACTAGCATGCATATGCGGGGGGAACTTTTACCTTTCTCTGTTGTGCAGCCAAAACAGGGAAACCGTTGTATATGTTGTTCAATTCTGAACACAACCAGACGGAACCAAATGCTTACACATCCTTTACAGCTCCCCCACCCCCAAATCCAAATTATGGAGAAAGGCAATATGAAATATATTCCTTCTGGGGAGCGTCATGAGGTGTGCATCTCGGCATACAACTTTTTGTAGAGATGGACTGCTACCTCCCTCCGCCCCTGGGGCCGCCCCTGGTATACACAGTCCCCTTACTTATCTCAAGCGGTTACAGGAGCATCTTTGTGAACTCCAGATGTGGCCAGCTGGCTGCTGGTCACCTGGCAGATTCCCTCCGTCCCTCCATCCCCATTTGGGACTCTGTAGTCTGGAAAAAAGGCGCCTGAGGGGGGGATATTATTGAGATGTACAAAATAATGCAGGGCATGAGTCAAGTGGAGAGAGGGGCACTCTTCTCCCTCTCACAAAATACCAGAACTAGGGGGACATCCACTCACATTGAGGGCTGGGAGAGTTTGATCAGACAAAAGAAAATATTTGTTTTACCCAGCGTGTGATTAGTCTGTGAAACTCCCTGCCACAGGAGGTGGGGATGGCATCTGGCCTGGATGCCTTCAAAAGGGGAATTGGACAGATTCCTGGAGGAAAAGTCCATCACAGGTGACACATCATGATGGAGAGAGGCTCCAGGCTTAAAACCGGGGTCCTTCAAGGGCCAGATGGAGGGGAGTGGGATCAGGAGACAGAGATCGAGTCTCGTGCACTCCCAGAGGCATCTGGTGGGGCCACTGGGAGATCCAGGAAGCTGGACTAGATGGGCCTTTGGCCTGATCCAGCAGGGCTCTCCTTGTGTTCTTATGTTCTTATCCTCTTCCTCTCTTTGGTCGTACCGCCGCCACCCCCATCCCCCAAGAACACCGAACCTCCAGGAGCAGGAAGAAAGCAAAACATTCCCAGACGACCTCCCCCCCCCAACACATACACAGCTGCTCTGTCATATCACATACCTTAAAACCATCAACGTTCCACCAGCAGGACTGACTACTGGGTAGGGAGAGGGCCAGGGTCAACCCGGGAGAAAAGCCACCAGCTTTGCGAACGCAGCGAACACTCGCCTGGCTTAGCATCACCCGCGGCAAACAAGGTCTTTGTTCCTCCCAGGGTGATGACAAAATCCTTCAAATCCTTTGTAACTTTTTTCCCGACCCTCCCCCGTTCTCTTTCTGTTCCGCCGCCTTTGGGGATGGGCGGTGGGAGTGGGCAGGGGGAAGTGGTGGTGCCCACAGGGGGTGACGGAGTTCGGGCGAACAACCGGGCAAAAGCCAGCCAGGGGAGATGGTCTAGATTAACAGTGGTTCTCAACCGGTGGGTCCCCAGATATTCCTGGACACTCATCTTTAAGGAATCTTTTTGCTATTCAGCACGAGTGTCATGCCTTCTGTTCCCAGAGGAAGGAGGCCTTTGGAGAAACATCTCTGATCCCATCAAAGCTCTTCCGGGCGGTGGGGGTGGGGAGGCATATTTTGAATTCTGCAGACAGGCCTCTCGGCCTGAAATTTGGCTTTTGGCGAACATTCACAACATTCCTCCTCCGCTCCCTAGCTTTTAAGCTTTCGATGCCGGACATCCCAAAAAGGATGATACCGGTTCCACGCCGCGTAAGGCGCTGCTACAGGACTTGCCGAGGAGAATCCCCAGATTTTGTGGAACTACAAACCCCATCAACCTTTAGGCAAGAGAGGCAACAGACTGGAAGGCCAGGAAGCTGACCTTTGCAGGGTGGTTTTTTTGTGATGCATTGCATTCATCAACCCTTTTAGTACTGTACCCTTCCTGTTACAGTACCTGGAGGTTGAGTCATGGCAACTGAACTTATTTCCAGTTGCCATGACTCAACTTCCGGATAACCTCACCCAAAGGACTGAAAATCTTTACAGATCTGCTCACTGTTACGAGCTTAAATATTGCCTTTTAATTGTCGTAAGCTGCCTCGGGTCGTTTGAACCTAAGAACCTAAGAAGAGCCCTGCTGGATCAGGCCAAAGACCCATCCAGTCCGGCTTCCTGGATCTCACAGTGGCCCCACCAGATGCCTCTGGGAGCGCATGAGACTAGATCTCTGTCTCCTGATCCTCCACTCCCCTGCATCTGGTCCTTGAAGGACCCTGGTTTTAAGCCTGGAGATTATATATCTCCATCATGGTTTGTCGCCTGGGATGGACTTTTCCTCCAAGAATCTGTCCAATTCCCCTTTTGAAAGGAGTAAGGTGGGTTACAAATAGCTAAAATAAAGTTGCGTGCTGAACTCTAGAAGACAGAAAAGACGCGAGGAAGACGTTCTAATATGAGAGTTTACACTCCCAAGCATTTGGCCCCGAATTACACCCAGGGTACTTCCATGTGTGTTCCCCTGCTTTTATTTACAATGGTACCTTGCATAAAGGAATTAATTCATTCCAAATAAAAGTATGTTAAGCAAATTTTCCTTTATACAAATTTCCCATAGGAATGCATTGAAAACAGAGTAATCCCTAATAGAGACCATTTTATGTTGTACAAATTCACCCCAGAGGCCATTCTGTTAAGCAAATTTCCCCCATCTCCAGAATGTTTTATGTTGTACAGATTTTATGTTATACAAACCATTATACAAGAGTCCACTGTATGTATGTATGTATGTATGTATGTATGTATTTATTTATTTATTTATTTATTTATTTATTTATTTATTTATTTATTTATTTATTGAGTTTTTTTAATCAACTGCCTCACAGGCAAAAACCAGATGATTTAATTGTCTTTAACTCTTCTGTCAAAAAATGAATAATGATCAGGTTTTGTGCAGTGTAGCATGGAGGCGCAGCGTGAAAACCCGGGTATGAATTTCACAGGGTCTTGTTCTAGGTGAGAAGCCGAGGGGAAAAACTTCCCACGTTTCCCCCTCACAGCTAGGTTCCTCTGCACGGTGGCCCTCTCCCCAAAACAAGATTACAGTCCTTGTCCCTTTTGTCATCTCGGTTTTCTTCCTCCAAGGAGGAAAAAAAAATATCGATTTGGCCAGAACTGCTGCCATTCCCTGGCAAAGGTTCCCCTCTCCTGCTCAGGACTCCCCTTGGAAGAGCGTGGTGCTTGCAGATCGTGGTCGTCTCTTGGGCAACAGAAAGGAAAACAAAAGAAAGAAAAACAAATAAACATGCATTGCTGTTCCAGCAAGCTGAGACTCCTCCTTGATGGAGAAGGAAGTCTTGCGGTGGAGTCTCAGCGTATTAAGATTTGCGAAACAGCCGAGGAGAATATTTTAAAATCTTTATCGTGCCCCAGTTAGAACATACATAGGGGAAGAACTAGATCTGTATTATTTCAGGATTCTTTTGCTCTGGTCCTTTTTGGTGTGGTGTGTTAGTAAAAACCCCATACAGAAGAACGAAATTATTCTAAAAATCTTAGAACAGTATTCCTGGAAGGGGACCTTCGGGGTTACGAAGTCCAACCCCTTTGGAGGCCGCCCTGTGCCGGAATCAAAGCCACAACCTCTGATCCACTGAAGTGCCCAGCTGTTCAGAAGTTGGCTTCTATCGATCTCTACAGGTGAACCTACAAAATCTACTCTGTGCTTTTCCACAGCCGAGCAAACCTGGTCCAGACCTGTCCTCCTTGAGACTGGTTTGTGGTCCCTCAATGCTCCCTGCTGGGTCATAAATGACCCCAAATATATATATATATGTTTTCCCTCCATCCCTGGAGGCTTTTTCTTGTTTTGTTTCCCATGTCCCTTCAAAGAAAAACCCGCCCACCCCACAACTGGGCTTTGAGCAACTTCTTCATTTCTTCCCTCGTAATTCATGCTTTTTGTATTGGTACAAAAATCTATGCTTTGGTCTTGGTGCCAGCTGTGATAGTTTCCTCTACTCAGAGAATCCTAGAGTTGGAAGAGACCTCAAGGGCCATCCAGTCCAACCCGCTGCCATGCAGGAACTCCCATCACAATATTTCCGACAGATGGCCATCCAGCCTCTGCTTAAAAACCTCATCCATCTTCCACTGCCGAACAGCTCTAACTGTCATGAAGTTCTTCCAAATGTTCAAATGGAATCTCTTTTCCTGTAGTTTGAAACCATTGCCCTGCGTCCTAGTCCCTGAAGCCATGGAGAACAAATCTGTCCCCACCTCAACATAAGAAGAGCCCTGCTGGATCAGGCCAAAGGCCCATCCAGTCCAGCTTCCTGTATCTCCCAGTGGCCCCACCAAATGTGTCTGGGAGCGCACGAGACTAGATCTCTGTGTCCTGATCCCACTCCCCTGCCTCTGGGCCTTGAAGTACTTCAATACAACATCCTTTCAAATGTTTAAATATAGCTATCCTATCCCCTCTTAGCCTTCCCTTTGTAAGGCTAAACATTCCCAGCTCATAAGACATTTCTTCCAGACCTTCAACCATCCTGGTCGCCCTCCTCTGGACCCGTTCAAGGTTGTCAGCATCCTTTTTAAACTGAGGTGCACAGAACTGGGCAACTAGAGATGGGATATTTGTGTTCTCAAGTCTCTCCACCCCAGCGTGCAGCCTCCTCACCTGCCTGGACCGAGCATATCATACCCTTCCTATTCCCCCTGCAGCCTGAAGGGATGAAACCAATATAACGCAGTCATCCATCCAGCTTAAAAGCAAGGTTTACAGCCGGCTGGCTTGCCTGGAGTTTCCGCAAGGGAGCCGAGAAGGTGCGTCTCAGCTTTCGAGTTTCAGCAGCTAAAGAAACTCGCCGGAAACTGAACCGAGAAAAAACAGACTCCACAAGAAGGGCCGGAGGGATAAGCTGGCAGGGGAACAACACAGAGAAACAGTCGGTCCTGATTGCCTGACCCAAGCAGCCGAGAAAAAGAAACAAAAGATCAGCTTGCAAGAAGAGAAACGAAACCGGGAGTGAACCGTGGAGATGACTCAGGGATTTGGGTCTCCCGAAGATTTTGCAGTACCTAAAGCCACTGGAAATCTCCTGGCCCAATTATGCAGCACTTCCAGAACCCTCTGGCAGCCAGAAAAAGCCAGCCCTTAAACCAGCTAAAGACCAGTTAATCCCCCTTCCCCCAAAAAGGGGGGTTTAAAAGAAAGACAAAACAGGCTGGTCTTGTTTCTCTTTTAAAAAAAAAAAAAGTACAGCCCAACTCGGCAACAAGGATGTGCCCTGTTTTGTGGCCAATCTGTCATTCCGATTTGGGGACCAGCAGTGGGGTCCCAAGAGAAGACGAAAGTTTGAGCTTTATAAAGGGAAAATTAAAGAAGATGTGGGGATTGGTCCTGTTTATTTCCCTAACACTCCAGAGTAAATCCGCCTCCATCGCTGGGTCTCGGGAGGCAGCCACACCAGTTTGGAGCCCAGAGGGCAGAGCCAGTCTGGGTGGGCTGTCGTCCGCCCGCACCGGAAGGGGGTTGATCATGGGAGTTGTAGTCCCACCATCCCCGACAAGAGATGAGCCACTTTAGAAGACCTCTGGGCGGCAGGCTGGGAAGGTACCCCTTTGCTCCGGAGAATTCACAGTGCCAAGAAAACGGTGCAACTAAAACTCCCGGGTTTCATGTAAAGCTGAAGTGGCATAAGAGATCATACTGAACAAATCAAATTGTGCTAATTCTCCCATATAAGCTCACCCAGGAGGCAAGCGTGTTTTCTGCATCTCCAGCCTGAAAAGACCAGAACTAGTTGGCTCTTCAAGCTCTTTCTCGCTCCAACAGGCTGCGGAGACCTTAGACCAGGCATGTCCAAACTTCAGCCCTCCAGATGTTTTGGGCCACAGCTCCCACAGTCCTTTGCCATTGGAAATACGGGCTTGGAATTCTGGGAGTTGTGGTCCAAGACATCAGGAGGGCCGAAGTTGGGACATGCTTGCCCTAGACCCAAACTCGCTAAGGGAAGCCCCCTAAAGAGAGCAGAGGAGAAGTCCTGACAATGTGGTCTAGCACCGCCATCCGCCCAATGTCATTCGGATCTGCCTCGTCTTCAAAGCAGGGAACATAAGAACCTGAGAAGAGCCATCATGCTGGATCAGGCCAAAGGCCCATCTCGTCCAGCTTCCCGGATCTCACATTGTGGCCCCACCAAATGCGTCTGGGAGCGCACGAGACTCGATCTCTGTCTCCTGATAGTCCACTCCCCTGCCATCTGGCCCTTGAAGGACCTTGGTTTTAAGCCTGGAGATGACACATCTCCATCACAGTTTGTCACCTGGGATGATGGACTTCTCCCAAGAACCACTTGGGAGGAATCCGTGCCGCCCCAAAATGTCTTAAGCATTTCGCCTTACCTTTCAGAAACGACCAGTGCCAAATGGACAGCCACCCCAAAAAGCAAAGAGGTCAGAGGGATGCCCCCTGCGGAGGAGCCCACAATGGAGTGGCTTTCTGCACATGTTCAGGGGAAACCTTCCTAGACACCCTATCGTCTGGCAGACCTTCTTAGCCAGGGCCATACGGCGCCCTGGGCTGTGTGTATGTCGTCTGGCACATTTGAAGGGGGCCACAGAAACCGTTCTTCACACGCCACCCCAGAAGGTTCACGACACAACTCACACCGTCCTGAGGCAGCCCAGATCTCTTTTGTATCGTGTTTGTGGCCAAAAAAAGGTGGAAAACGGCTGGTCTAGAAGAGCGCCTCAGACTTGATAAATGACTGCTGAACCTCACTTTTTTCTGGTGCAGGCTGAAAACCCTCGTCCGCCTGGCCTGTTGTGTTTTCTTTTCTCTCCCTAGTTGTCAAAGATTTGAACACCGCCTTTCTCAAACACCTCCGGACACACACGGCATAACGCCCAATTCTTTTGTGGACCTGGAGCCGTCATCCCTCCCCCACGGACCAAGTTTTTCGCTGGGCTTTCTCCCCCCCCCAAGAGGAAAGAGAGGCACAATTTTCACCGTTTTCCATCAACTGAGGAGGGGAGGGGACCCCCACTTGAGATGCCGGACTCCGCATGGAAAGGTCAGGGCCTTTCAACGGACAGCAAGCCGCCAAGCTTTCTGCCTATGCTCAGGATGCTGTTGATTTGTCGCCAACGGTCCCCAGGGGTTGCAGTGTCCTCGGTCCCCCCCCACCACCAGGTCCAAACAACATCTTTCCAGATGTTTTCCGAGCATCCTACTTCTGGACAGAATGGGAAGCAAACCAGTCTCTCTTTGCCCGTGCTAAACCGGGGAGTGCGTTTTCTAGAGGATTCTTGCAAAGAGTTTTTGTCCATCGCTTCTTTCCAGCTCCTAAGGAGGAAAGGGGGGGAAAGTAGAAATTCTGCACCCACCTGTCAGCTGAATGCTCTTCTCAGGCCAGCTAGCCGGGAGATGGCGATGCTTTGCCCCCCCCACCTCCCGGGTCGGATCCTGCTCCCTTCCCTTCGGCTCCGGCGGTGGAGACCCAGGGACCTGCGTCTTCTTTTTATACCAGCTCCGTCCACCCTCGTTCATTCATCGCCGGCACCCACCGAAACCTCCCTGATGATGCGCTGGCTGCCGTATTCTCCCGAAGACGGCGGCCAGCTGGTTTTTTTCTAAAATTGGAGGCTCAGCAACACATCCGCCCACCCCCAGCCACCCACCCACCCACGCAGGAGCTGTCCACCTGGAATGGAGAGAAGAAAACCACACACACAAACACACAAAACCCAAACCTGGCGACTCTCCCATTTAGACACAGCACAAAGTGAAGCCGCAGCTTCTTTGCCGGTCGCTTTCCCCCCTGCCACCCCCCCCCCTGCCTTAATTCTATTTTATTTTAATGTTTCGTCCTCTCCTTCACAACCCCCCCCCTTTCCCTGTCACAAGCGCAACAAAAGGCTGGCAGCGAGGCAGGCATAATTGAATTTGCTGGTCTACATGTGCCTTCCTCACATCTGGCCGTTCCTTGTTATTTTTATTCATATATATTTTTAATTGCACCCGGCCCCTCTGTCTTCAAAAATGTTCAGCCCCTCACCTAGCTATCGTTCTTGGCGCTTGGTTTTTTGTTTTTTGTTTTTAACTTGCCTTGCCTTCTGGAGCTGCAGGTTTTTGTTTGCAGACCTGATGCGAACACCGGCAGGGCTCGCCTTGGGAGTTTTAATTGGCTGCCAACGCTGGGTGCGAATAAAAGTCGGGGTTCACACTTCCCCCTCTGCTTTCTTGGCTCCCGGACAGCTGCCCTGCACGTGCAAACCCCTGGGCACTGGCCCACTTCACACGCTCCCGGCGGCCTCCGCCTGGTCCTTCTTGGGGGCAC